>OZ017739.1:371395112-371912612 GCA_963969285.1 Odontomyia ornata | reverse complement strand
AGAATAAGTGCATTGAGTGGAATGCGTTGTGGATACGAACAATATTTCTTTTACCAATCCGATTTTGTCTCAATGTGTGCATAGTTCCACTCCCAATTTATGCGTGCAGCAGCAAAGCAGGTAAATGATGACACGAGTTGCCAGCTGGTAGATGTGGAAGCTAAAGGGCGGTAATGCAGTGAGGCATTGTCGGATCCAAAGCTTAACAAACACTGGAAAGTGTGTTGCACGATAGGGGGCCGTGTCTCCCCGAGGCTATAAAAGACCCCGGACCACGAGGAAAAGCTTTTTTTCTCGTATTAATTGGAAGGAGCTAGACGGCAAGGAGAAAGGGCGACAAGTCAGCACGCGGCGAAGAAGAATTGCACGAGGCGAATCTTGGAGGGACGACGACCAGTTCAGCCTGCCAATCAAATCAACAGTTATTGCCACGAATATCAACCCGCCAATCAAATCAACAGTTGTTGCCACGATTATGAACCTGCCAATCAAATCAACAGCCAACAAACCAACCATCGAGGAAAATTGGGGGCCCCCGACCACGTGGAAATCGATAGGTAGTAGGTAATTAATTTTTTGGAATTTTGTAATAATTGAAAATTTACATATTCACTCTATAAAATAAAATTGTTAGAATAAGTGGGAAAAAAAGAAGTGCGTTCAGTGAACATTGTGAGGTCTGGCTCGCGATGTTTTTGAGGTGTTGTTGCGGCAGTGACGATGTTTTTGGATGGTTCTCGACCGCCGCGTGAAAGTGTCCCCGAGTATCACCCGTGGGGTAGGAGCGCGAAGCGCGCCACAGTACGGGGCAAGTTAGGGACGTTATTCGGGGTTGGGTAGGATTTGGTTCTCCGCGAAATTAAATTAAAGGTTAGGCCGATGCGAACCTTTCGACTCGGTCGCATTCTCGCTTGGAGACCTCATTTGGGGTCCACTGGCAAAGCGAGTGGCGCACGACCCCTCTTCGGTGGGCTTACCGGGTCCAAGGGCCCCAGATGGAGGTTTTGAAGGAGCACCGCGAAATAGCGGAGGTAGCAATTGGCGTTCAACGTGGGGCCACCAAGTTTAAGTAATAGTTGTGTCGTTGAAGGTGGAAGTGGAAGTGATCGTGTGCAACTGCGGGGGTGAAAATAAAAGTGCAAGTGATTTAGTGAACTCGATAGTGATTACTTTGCAGGAGGGTGGATTTCTGTGGAAAGTGCTTGGTGTAATTGGCGGAAGACGAGCGCGAGTGTGGTTGTTGCGGGGGTGTGAACTTAAAATAGTACTAGTTTCATTATATTGTAAAGAATAAACTCCCACTCAGCATAACCTTCGCGTATTTAATTAGTCGTTAAGGATAGCTAGTTTCCGTAGTGGCTCTTGTATTTTAGTGCGTGTAGTAAAACAAAAAAAAAAATGCCGAAAATAGGGAGCTACTTAGTAGATCGACTTTGGAAAGAGGAGCTGGCGTACGAGCTGGTCATACGCGATTTGCCATGGGCACGGTCGAGATTATGCCGACAACCCTGCGGGATGCGCTTCGGCCGGAGGATGACGCCAATGAGTCTCTACTAGCGAGGGAGTATCTAATACCATATGCGGACGACCTGGTAGCAATGACGGACAAGGTGACAGAGGTTGAGAGCCTGGCAGCGGTGGAGAGAAAACTAAGGGACATCAAGAAGATTCGGGCAAAGGTGGCGTTTGGACTGCGGAGGCTACACTAAATGTCGAATTCCCCAGTGGCTTCTCTTCCAGTACTGGATAAGTTGCGACAGCGGCTGATGATGGCTCTAGGAAGAGTCATCCGAGGGTCACGTTCAGCACCAGAGACGGAGGAGGATTCGGAAACCCAGAGTCACGCGTTGTTAGCAAAGGCAGCCACATAGGTTCCAGATAAGCCGAGCTCCTGTTCCACGCCGCTGCCAGTGAACGAGGAAGGAAACCGGCCCCATAGCGCCGAAATAAGGGGACATGGGATCCCGAGGGAGCAGTCAAGGAGTCATGGTCAACAGGATAATACTCTAGACGAAATCGCGAGGAGCGAGCGGCTACAACCAGCAATGCGAGTGGACTTTGTGACTCCTAAAGGCCTCGACATCCACAAATGGGGTTTAAAATTCAGCGGAGACTCCGTATCCTGAAGTGCTTTCCTTGAGCGGGTCGAGGAGCTACGACTAGCTCGGGGAGTGTCTACCGCGCGGCTCTACCAATCGGCCGTGGAGTTGTTCGAAGGCCGAGCGCTAGTATGGTTTCGCGCCAACCGTGCCAGGGTGAGCTCATGGGGGGGAATTGGTGATAGAATTGCGAGCTGAGTTCCTTCCCCCAAATTCCGACAGGAAGTTGTTGGAGGAAATCAAGGAACGCACCCAGGGTCCCGGCGATTCCGTAGGGATATATACAGCCATAATGGAGGGATTATTTCGTCGTAGGACAATTCCTTGCTCAGAGGAGGACAAACTCGAGATTTCCTGGAGCCTGATCTGGCCTACGCGGGAAGGCGAGGAATAACTAGAGTGGCCGCGGTGCACAGTCTGGAGATACAGTGCTGGAACTGTAAGGGCCCGGGGTCACACTTTAAGGGAGTGTTCTGCGCCGTTGAAATGTTTCGAGTGTGGCCGAGAAGGGCTTAGGAAGAGCAGTTGCTTCAACTGCCGACAGGTCGGAAGCGGTCAGCGGGGGAACGCTCCAGGAAATAGAAGGGGGAGGTGAGCGATTGAGGGGGGACTATCACGGGCGCCCTCACCACCTGTAGCGTCAGAAAACTTCCGCAGTGCTCAATCGGCGGCGAACTGAGCACGTATAGCGGGGGGGGGGGGGGGTACGCCGCGGAGCCGTGGGTGGCTTTTCTATTGGAAGTGAGGGGTGAGGATACTAGACCTGACTTCGAGGTAGAAGTATTGGGTAACAGGCTGCTGGGACTTGTAGATTCCGGGGCAACCCATACCATCCTGGGAGGGCCCAGCTGGCGGCCATTGCGGGCACAAGAGCTTAAACCGCGGGAGGCAGGACGCACAGCCATACGGCTAGCGAACTGTGGCTGCGTTCCGAGCGAAGGAGACGTATGGGGCCCACTAACCGTCAAGGGAGACTTTGGATAACGAAAGTATTTTGTAATGACGGATATGCAGTCCAGAAGCTGAGAGAACATGAAGGTCCGAAGAGTACATCTGCATCGGCGGACCATCTTAACCTTTGAACGACGTCGAGCAGCAAAATGTTTTCATTGAGCGACATCTGAGGTCAGATGTTAAACAGGATGGCCGAGTGTAGTAACTGGCAAGACTTGAGAGCAAGCAACGGCAGTCTACATAAAACCCGCAACGATGACGGATTGCATTCTTTTCATTTACTTTCACATAGTCATTCCAACTTTGTTATTTTTCTATTTTAAACCTTTTTGCAAGAAATTGAATTCCCTATATGTATGTAAGGCTGATTGCCTCACTTTCTTAGTATAATTTACACAATTTTCCTGCACATTACGCCCAATTTGATCTCGTGTACTTTGCGTAAAGTTACGTATAGTTTTGAGTTTTCTAGAGAAAAACGTTTACCCAAGTAATTTTGTTGACTTAATCATATTACAATATTTTCTCTCGATGTGAACGATAGGCAAAACCATGTCAAGGTAGTAACCGATGCACGATGCCAGTGTCAACAAATGATAAACAGTCTATGAAACCTCTATCTCTGAACGAGGATGTAAAAAAATTGAATAACCTACAAACAAATGACGATGCTTATCAATTAAATGTAATTCAATACCATCACTCATGAATTTTTTGCGTGTTTGAAACTGTTCAAGCAATAGCGGATTAATTAAATAAAAGACAAACATAATAATGAGCTGTAATTTAAATTGCAGCTACTGATAAGGCCAAGTAATTTCCTTAAAATGTACGAGAATGAAACGCATCATGATAATGATAATGGAAGTATTCTAACTTTGTAAATAGGTATCCGAAACAGTTAACAACAAATAAATTATTTATTTAAGCTTGAAAAGCTATCGGGCTTGGCTTTTTTGTGTGAGAAGACGCATTTCGACTCCTTTGAGTCGTCTTCAGAATACATACCGAAGATGACTCAAAGGAGTCGAAACACGTCTGCTCATTCAAAAAAACTCGACTCGACGGCTTTTCGAGATAAAAGAGAATCGGCCTGCAGATATCAAATAAGCAAAATAATTGACTACAAATAAATTACGATAGTTTATAATGAGCTGAAATATTTTGTTTTATGATAATGTATACTGTAATATTTAAATTGTTATATACAACAGTTTTTACTCGCTGTGATGTCTGTTATAATTCTGTAGAAGAAAAAAGATTTAATATACATTTGGGAAATTTAGAAGTCTACATATTCAAATGAGAAGAGAAATGAAACATTCTTGATAAGAATGGGGTAGCGCCCAACAATTTTTTGCGATGAATACGCGGGGCCAAGTATCTTAATCACTAAGCTTTCAGGTTTAAAGCGAATGCATGATATGAACTGATTTTCGTTTGCATGTTTATTATTGTTCTGAAATGCATCGCGTGGAAATTAGACTTTCTAAACGGTCTTGCATATTAATTTAAAATAATTGCAAATTGCACATTTCGTGGGAAAGTTTAATTGACGATGCTATGATAATGCATATTTCTAATGTACGAGTACCTTTTCAACCTTGAGGGAATAAAACAGAATGCAGATACTCGTAGTTATCCTTAATCACAATGGTATAAAAAAGTGAAGTAACATTTCAATTCTAGTAATTTATTAGCTTAATGATAGTTTCTTGAATGGTTTAGAATGTCGAGACGTGTCACTTTAAACGGCGACATTACCGTAAGAGGATCTTCCTCTTGACCATTAATTGAATAGATATGTATGTATGTAGTATTAGAAGTGTGACGCAAGTTTAAATCTTACGTAAATCTTGATATACTTTAATATGAAAAATAAGACAAAAGTGCTTTCCAGTGACATATACAATATAGTTGACGTCAAAGTCACTGTATGGAAAATTTTTATGCAAAATTGCAACCAAGTAAAAAGAGAGTCGATATTTGCTCATATTAAATTTTTTCACGAAGCTCTTAATTTCAATGCGACAAAACTGAGCATTTCAGGCCATATCTTGATATTTATTTACTTGTAGTCTGCACTTATCTAATCTAATTTTTCAATATCATTATCACGTTCCGACTTCTTGCATAATACTATAAGGGTTAAGCCAATGACTAACCGATAAAAAAATATATATGAATTATGCTCGAAGTGTGATAAATAAATGAATCATTTTCCTGTTACATAATTAAACTAAGTTTTTCCCCCCTATATACGCGATAATAAGAGAAAAAATTGTAGTGTAATGTTTTTAAGAAAATTATTGCACTGTTAAAATCTAGGATTCGAATTATTTATAGCACTCTCCGTAATTAGCTGCCCGCATTTCCACTTAATCTTGACATTGCTATCTAAGGAATTTCCACGAAGTTGGAATCGTTGTCAGACAACAAATCATATGAAATCATCTTCCAAGTTTCATTGTTTTATCTATTGCATGTTGATTATCTATTTGCATTTAGAATGTTGCAGTTTTCAAGGTCTGATGCTAGAGAATACGTTGAGGGTTTCATCACTTGTTGTGCCTTATACAATTTCAATTGAATTGGGAGTGGCACTAGGGTTGGTAGAGAACAGTGCTAACACAAGATTAAAATGTGCTATCAATACGTTGGTGATCATGTTTTGTATTAACATTGCAAATAGCCGCCTCTAACATATGTAGCTTATCTCTACTTTGATAGTAGTGCCGCGAATACATTGACGCAAGAGATATTGATTTTTTTTAAATATTATCTTCGGCACTTAAAACTTTTCAGTAGAACAAAATCGAATTAGAGTTAGTTCACCAAGAAACGAATGGAATAGGTCCAATTTATTTAAGGGAAATCATACGAGTAAATATACAATTTAGATGTAAAATATGTTTACGAAGTTGGCAATGTTCGAGAAAATCGTCAAATTGAGTCTGAAAATACAATGTCGAATAATCTTATATCAGTTTAGCACACATATGTATCAATCGATAAGATTAACCCTGGAACCCTACACAATTTTGCCCGACTGATTTTCCTACTAGGGGTGGTTTTAAGTAAAAAATTTTAAATTGTTTCTTTTTCTTCATTAATAATAAATATAAGCTTGAGATCGAAAATTAACACAAAATTTACTTATTATTAATTAGTTTGAGTACTTTTGGCATATTTTTATTTGTCATTCTAAACAAATTGGAATTTTGCACTTTTTGCACCGAGTCTTACCCTTACGCTCCTTACTTCTGAGACAGATGTTGCTGAGGAACTCGTAGCACTACAGCCTCTCTCGGGCCTTCGCTTCCTGCAAATAGCACCTCTAACTGTCACGGTCCATTGACAGCGTCCTCCAATTTTGAAATCCCAGCTGGGATGAACTGTCTTCGTCGACCGAGTTAGATCAGCGTTTCTTATGTTTCCCCACTGGTCTCCGGCCTTCAGTTCTCCCAACGAATACCTTTTTGGGTATCCGTTGTTCGCCCATACGATTCATGTGTCCAGCCCATTGCAGCTTCCGCAGTCTTACAATCGTTGCGACCCAAAGACATATAAAGTAATGGACGCGAAATGAGCTTATTTTCATCCATACGTGCGTGAAGTACTTTTACTACATACATGCCTTCGTCTCGCATGCGAATTGAAGTCCCCTTGCTTTTCACGCCGCTAGAGAATCCACACATTCAAGTGGCTCTTTAGTTGCTCTCACGAAAATCCCACTCCTCTTATACCTTAACCCCCGAATTGTCAACGAAATATCAACCATATGATTGAAAACATATGGTTTGTGAAGGTTCAACATTGGTGGGAAACGTCTAATCAAGTTGAATTTGAAATTGTACACAAAACAATTTTTTTAAGATAAACCGTGTTGAATCTAGTGCAAAAGCATTGCAAATGTAATAATTTACCAAACTGAAAAGTTTGTTACAGATCGCGAGTGTTTTTGTGTTGAAAAATGAAGTGACGTATGTGGGACTGTAAAAACAGCTCTAGGCAGCATGTCAGGGACGTATCCTTCGTAGGGTAAGTTATGTTCAATCTTTTATATCGTTCAAGTTAGAATACCCACACGGAAAATTGATTTAGTTCAAGATGCGAAAATTAGTGGGAGACGTCACGTCAAATTTATTTGAAATTCGAATCAACTGCTAATAACGCGCCAACTACACGCCACATGATAAAGCATTGAGTAATTAAATAATACTGGAGTGGACAACCACGTGACAATATGGTTGCAACAACCCCTGCGACCACTTTTCCTACTGCTACGCTCTTGTTTACAACCTTAGAGAGAGCCAAATTGCACAAGCAAACATGGCTGCTGCTCAATGTAAACAAATTTTCATACAATACCAAAAATTTGCTTTCTATTTGAAAAACCTTCAGCATTGTATGAAAAACATGCAAAACATTAATATAATAACTACTCACTTGTGAAAGGAAACACCTACAGAACCTTTTCCACTATGATTTTTTCACGAAGGCACTACACATTTCATTTTGAAATTCGGACTTAATTACACAGTGTCACACGTTAAAGTAACTTGAATCACAAACTTCAATCGAATGTTTAAACACTTGGTACGAATTTAGATCGCGAACACTTTCCATAGTTTTAATATCGGATAAAATTCGCGACGAAACTTGCAAATTGGCCAATTTGGCGTCCAATTTGCATCAGTCAACTTGACAGTCAGTTCACACCTAGTTAGCTTTTGGAACAAGAAAGTGACCAGCAAGAGGCAGACGGGGAGGAAATGACAGACTGTTCACTTGGAAGAGAACAGAAACCGGTCGCATGCTCTCTCATGCATTTTATATGAGCTTAGCCCATCCAGTTCTTATTAATCTTAGTGATAAAGTGCTTCAATTCTCTCGATGCATTTCGTATCCTCTCTCTCACATCTATGTTGCGACCTGAGGCTCGTCAAAAATTTCATACAGCTCATGGTTGTATCGAATTCACCATTGGTCCACGTCTAGCTTCGCTCCAATTATTCGCCTCAGGAACCGTCGCTCAAAGGCGTTCAATATATTTCAAAGGCGTTCAATATAATGCTTGGGTTAGGGTCCATGTTTCACACCCATAGCATAACACAGGTCTTATCACAGAACACATTTTCGATATTGTATTCGCCAAGTGGGATATTTTGTGTATTTGAGGTATTTTTCCTCGACTGCGTCATGGGCTTTGTTTTGTTTTCATTGATTAGTAGTCCTACTAGTTTTGCTTCGCTGTCGAGTTTCAGGAAGAGTTTTTTGGCTTTCCTATGACGTACTTTAGAGCCAAAGTGAATAGCAATGGGGTCAGGCCATCTTCGTGCTTTAGTCCGATATTTGTGCCAAGGGCATCGGTGAGTTGGATATTGATGCGGACTTGGGAGGTCGTCGACGTCATCGTCATTTTGGTAAGACGGACTAACTTGGCTGGGATGCCAAAGCAAAGCATTATTTGATACAGTACGTTACGATCAATACTGTCGTATGCTTGCTTAATGTCAACGAAAATTTGGTGTACGTCTATGTTGAACTCCCAGCACTTTTCAAGTAGCTGCTTGACTGTGAACAATTTGTTCATCGTTGACCTACCTGCTCTAAAACCACCTTGATACTCCCCAATAATACTGTTGACGTATGATCCGACTTTATTTTCTAAGATATTTGAAAATATTTTGTACGTCGTACAAAGTATGCCTCTATAATTTTCGCACTGTAGCTTGTCACGTTTTTTATAGATAGGAAATATAATTGATTGGCTCCACTCTTTCGGCTTATGTTTTTGTTGCCAAATGTGCTGGATGACTTTGTGAATAGCTTGATGAACACTACTGCCACTATATTTAATGCGTGTGGCGGCAGCGTTAGCATTGCAGCATTGTCCGATGCTTCACGTTAGCGTGCAACACTTGCATTGCAAAATTGTCCTTTACTTCAACCAACGCAGCAATTGCCTCAAGCAAACATGCCATATCAATTTACATGACCAGAGTTCCACTCAGCATGTCTGGTGGTCGCACGTGTGCATGGTCAGCAGTTCTAACGCAAGTGGAACGTTCTGTTGGAAGTTGATATCGCGTCGACGAGAAGATAAGAACACTTCATTCCAAACCTCACGAGAGTTAGCAATTGGCGAGGATTAGTAATATGTTTTTATCGAGATTTATCTTGTCATGGTGTTATTCTAAACAGCGGGAAATTAGAGAATAAATAGTTTTTTTAGCGTCTTGACCACCGCGTATCGAATTTGAGGACCATAACTGGCGATCCTGCCTCACGCGGTTGGAACATAGCGCTCGGCGTTACATAACGAACGAGCACGTGTGTAGTGCTCCTTCTCCCACGTCAACGTAAATGGGAAACCAGCCGGTGAAGCAGGTGAAGGGTGAAGTCTCGAACAACTTATTGGTAAATTCGGCACTCTCAGTGCAAAGTGACATTATTGTGCGTGCTCGTGGTAAATATCGCGTCTCTAGCGTACATATTGTACAGGGAACACGTCCGCGGCGTAAAGCGGCGCGCGCAAGCGAACACCCCCCAAGCTCGACCGTAATAATTGAAATGCCAGACGAAGACAAAAACGACATCCCGGCAGCCGCACACGATAGGGCGGACCCCGAAGCCGGAAATATAAGCGGTGTGAAGAACGCCACCTTCCGGATTCCGCCATTCTGGGAGGAGGACGTCGAGCTGTGGTTCGAGCATATTAAGGCTTACTTTGGGGCGAGCCGCATTACATTACGCATTACCAACTGATCATCGCCTGTCTGGACATAAGAGTTGTGAAGCAGGTGCGTAGTACGGTGTCCAAGCCACCAGTGGAGGGAAAGTATGACAACCTCAAGTGCGAAATTATTAAAGCCTTTGCGGAGTCCGCCCAGCAGCGTATCCAGAAACTGTTGTCGGAGGTTGAATTGGGCGATCAGCGACCGCCACAGCTCCTGAACCAAATGCGAACACTCGCCGCTGACAGCATCTCAGAGGAGACACTGAAACAGATATGGCTAAACAGACTGGACATTACGTTGCGCAGCATTCTGTCAGCAAACGATACCTCACTGCAGAATCTGGCGACGATTGCCGGGGTCCACGAAGTAACGAAAGGATCCAAACCATACACCATCGGATCGATCTCGCATTACGACTCTACGGATGCTACTCTGCCAACAACGAGAATCTTTTCAGGGCTCCCCAAGCTGACGGCAGAAGTTGTGAGGGTGGCACGCCGAATCGACGAAGACCATAGGAGCATAGCACAAAGGACCGAGTGCACGTGCTCATGTGCCGGTAAGCCAGGGAAACCACGAGTACCATCACAATCACGCCCACAGTCGCCCAAACCTCCAGCCGAGGCTTGCTGGTATCACACCCATTATGGATCAGACGCCACGAAATGCCGACCGCCATGCAAGTTCGGCAGGCAGCAAAAACTAAAGTCCTCTCCGCAAAAACTGGTCGGCGTGCACTCAATGCATCGCTTATACATTCGCAACAACAATGGAACTGGCACGCTTTTGATCGCTTTTGCGATCAACAAAGACAAGTGCCAATTTAGACTAGACGAGGTCCGATTTTTGGGGCATACGATTTCATCTGTTGGATTGAAACCTTTGCCTGAGAAGATGCAAGGCATATCCGCGATTTCGAGGCCCAGGACAGCACTGACAAAGTCATTCCTAGGAATAATTAACTTCTACAGACGGTTCCTGCCGCATGCGGCTAAACCAACGCCCGCTCCAACAACTGATAGAGGGAAACAAAAAGCGCGTTAAAACGGAACTTAAGTGCACCGACGAGGCATCGGCAGCATTCGAGAGGTGCAGGTCCGAACTAACCAAGGTTCCCTCACTTGCGCATCCTGATCCAGCAGCTACATGGCCCCTAACTGTGGACGCATCGGATGATGGACTCGGAGCTGTCCTGCACCAGACAACGAGCACTGGAACAGAGCATCTGGGATTTTTCTCACGCAAGCTGAACTATACCCAGCGACGCTACAGCACCTACGACCGGGAGTTGCTAGTCATTCACGAAGCCATCAAGCACTTCCGGTACATGTTGGAAGGCAGAGTCTTTACGGTTTTCTCCGACCACAAGCCATTACAGTTTGCATTCCAGCAACGAACGGAGAAGGCATCACCGAGGCAACAACGTCAGCTGGATTTTATCTCCCAATTCACAATTGACGTCCGCCACATTCCGGGCCGGAATAACTCCATCGCGAATTACTTGCCTCGGGTAAGTACGATTTCCAAGACCGACCTCCTTTCTCTCGCTTTAGCTCAACAAACCGATACAGAGCTCAAGGCTTTGTTAGAGGACCGAACGAAAAAACTCGAGTGGAAGAAGCAGGAGCTTGCTGATTCCGCCACGCCACTGCATTGTATAGTCACTGACAACAAGGTTTGACCCTACGCATCGCAGCAGCTTAGGTCAACAATCATGCAGATGATGCATGGCCTAGCCCACCCGGGCATACGAGCAACTAGACGACTCATCACCGACCGCTTCTACTGGCCGGCCATGAACAAGGAGATCAATAGCTTCGTACGAGGCTGCATGGCCTGCCAGCGCAACAAGGTCGGACGTCACGTCAAGTCACCGCTCCAACGGTACGCATCGCCGGACACCAGGTTCGAGCATATCAACATCGACCTCAACAGACCACTATCCCCGAACTATGGTAACCGTTATTGCCTAACCATCATTGATAGGTTCACACGTTGGCCCGAAGCCGTTCCGCTCCAGAATATCACCGCAAAAACAGTCATCGAAGCGCTTATCAATACATGGATAAGCCGCTTTGGAGTGCCAGCAAGAATAACTACCGACCTGGGACGCCAGTTCGAGAGCCAAATCTTCGCCGAGCTGACCTGCGGACGACCCCGTACCATCCTGCAGCCAACGGAATTATTGAGAGATGCCATCGCACAATCAAAGCCGCCATCCAATGCTACGACACAACCGAATGGACGAAGGTGCTTTCTCTTGTGCTCCTAGGACTACGCGCCGCATGGAAGGAAGATATTAACGCTACTGCCGCAGACATGGTCTACGGCACCAGCCTACGGCTTCTAGGGGAACTCTTAACCGCATCCCAGCCAAACATCAACGAAACGAACTTCTTGCGTGATCTCAGGTCACGCATGACTAAACTGCGACCTCGAGACACCGCACACCACACCATCACCCCAACGTTCGTACACCGAGCAATAGGCAGCAGCTCACACGTCTTCATACGGAACGACAAAGTAAAATCATCGCTCACACTACCATACGACGGTCCGTACCCGGTTCTGAGCAGGAAGGACAAGTATTTCCGCATCAACATTAATAGACACCCCGCCTCGACTTCGGTCGACAGGCTCAAACCGTACGCTTCGAATAAAAGTATCGTGGCCAAGCCACTGCGGGGGGACTTATGTGGCGGCAGCGTTAGCATTACAAAATTGTCCGATGCTTCACGTTAGCGTCAAACTTTGTCCGCAGTGCAACACTTGCGTTGCAACATTTCCGATACTTCAACCAACGCAGCAATTGCCTCAAGCAAACATGCCATATCAATTTACAAGACCAGAGCTCCACTCAGCATGTCTGGTGGTCGCACGTGTGCATGGTCAGCAGTTCTAACGCAAGTAGAACATTCTGTTGGAAGTTGATATTGCGTCGACGAGAAGATAAGAACACTCCATTCCAAACCTCACGAGAGTTAGCAATTGGCGCGGATTCAGTAATATAAGTTTTTATCGAGATTTATCATAAGTCATGGTGTTATTGTAAACAGCGGGAAATTAGAGAATAAATAGTTTTTTTAGCGTCTTGACCACCGCGTATCGAATTTGAGGACCATAAGCTCCACTGGAATCTCATCGATGCCCGGCGCTTTATTATTCTTTTGGGCTTTGATGATGGAACAAACTTCATGCAGAGTTGGTGGGGTCAATGGAAGCTCTTCGCAGACATCTATAGGCTCCGATGTTCTGGAGCTGTGCGGAGGATTAAGGAGGTTCTTGAAATATGATACCCATCTATCTTTAATCTTGTTTTCATCAGCGATGATATTGCTGATATCATCACGACAGAGCGTGGTTTTGGGCTGATAACCACGTTTCAGGCTTTTCACTACTTTGTCTGCTTGTCTTGTATTGTTGCTCGCTAAACTTACATCTATACTTCTCAATTGGTCGTCATAGTATTTTCTTTTCTTAATCCTAATTATCTTATTCGCTACTTTTCTGAGATTTTCATAGTGTTCTCTCTTCGTCCGGGTTTTCCCGCCTACGTATTCTTTGTACGCCTGATTCTTTTTATCTAACGCATTCTGGCACTCATCATCGAACCAATCATTCCTCTTGCGCCGGGCTTGATGTCCGAGTGGCCTTCATTGTGGATAGGGAGTTCAAATAGCACGTTATTGATTTTAAGGCAATAAACGATTCGCCAATTATAACTTAGATCATTACTTGATCAAATTAACCTATCGATGTCGTATGTCAAAGGCATATGCGGCGAAGACCAACCCGCTACAAAAATTTGACATGGAAACGCTCCAAACGGCATCTGTGGCCAAAAATTTCACGGAGACCCTTGACAACCAGCTGGCTCCCATCTTATCAGACGCATCGTTAAAGATGAGCAACGAGCTCTGGATGGAAGTAAAAGCGGCTATTAGGACCGTGGCAGAACCGACGATCGGACACCAAGCCCGGCGCAAGACGAATGAATGATTGGTTCTGCAAAAGATTGGTATCGAAGTATTTCTATCAGAGATGTAATATGCCCTCCTCAATTTGAAGATGCAGCATAGTCTCCTGCTTTTGCAATTCAAGTGAGGCCTCCTCTATTATAATTGTCATCGTAGCAAATATATTGTAGTACGGCCTTGAGAGTCCTACCTGGCATAATACTAGACGCCCGGTGATTCCCAGATAACTCCCGAGCAAAACCATTCTTTAGAATGGCCGCCAAAAAGCGGTTTGGTTTGTACTACTAGATTACAGAGGCGTAACAAACGGCCGGGTAATAACAATATAAAGCAGTAAGGTAATCACAATATACAGCAATAAGGTATTTAAGCTGGAATAAGGTATTCTATTTATGCCTTTGCCTGCAACTGAACCTCGTACTCGTGAAAATTGATCAAATTTCGAACTAGTGGTGATAGAACTCCTGCTTGTGGACCGCCCGTTCTCTACCTGGGCTGCAATAATTAATCAATCTGTTTTTCTATAAAGAGCAGTCTACATAATTATGCTACTGACCAACTTCATTATTCATCATCCACCATTATGTTCAATCTAATGAGAATTTTCTGCTTCACATAAAAAGCCGCAAGGGACAAGGGCCCTTTTAATGACGATGACAACACCTGACGCATATCCTTTCTCATTCACCGCCTTTTCGGTTGTTGAAACTTTTAAGTGTCAAACCTTATATGTGGTGGACTTCTTGTTTCACTAGCTGAGACTAACAGGTTAGAAAATTTAGAGCTCAAAATAGTCACTTTCCCATGTTCCAGAAAAACGATGATTCTGACTTTTATTCAAGAGATTTATGAGATGGCGCTTTACTGGATATTAGAATCGTTTTGAGATTTTAGCCTGTCAGAGCTTGATGTTGTATTGTTATCGAAAGAGTCTAGAGGATATGGGATTCTGTTGGATGTAACTAACTACCGTGTTAGGTTCTAGTTATTTATAACTTCATACTATTCGCGGTGGATTGACCAGGACAGCCGAAATTTATAATTCGACTCAATTCTTGTTTAGAATTGCCTAGGAATCCGGGTTCAACTCCGAGGAGATGCTTGCCTGGTTTTCCTAACTTTACAGTTATTTTTTGCGAACTTTAAAAGTTAATTCTTTATCTCTATGTTCTCCCCATAAAGCTTCATACAGGGTACCCGTTTTGAATCTTTCTCTTTATTATGGTGAGGATGCTAGAACTGGAAGCTTTGCCAGTCAGCAACAGTATGCAGTTGCTTCCTGGTAAATTTTTGAAATTACTTCAGTTCATGATTCCATCAATTAATTCTTTGTCTGTTTTAGTCCCGTCTTGATGGTCACAGATGGGCTCTACGAGTACACAGTAGTTAAGAGTCCCTTGTTTTGAATTGGAACTGTTAACTCTTCTTTCCATTTTCATCCTGGCGTATGAACTCTCATATAAAAATATATATTTCAGTTACGCAAAAGATAATTTATGATAATTCATCAGTAAACACATGAAGGGAAATAAGTCATAAGTGACTTTAAATTCAGCAAACCGAAAGTTAAATGTCTATCAACGGAATCTGAATATACGCGGTATGCTTGGTTATTTGTTATTTCTGGAGAAACAAGAGGACTCATAAAAATTATTTTCAAATATCTTGAACCCATTAGTGCTTTGAATTGTCCGAATGAGAAATGAAATACCAATCCAAATAAAAAATTAAGTTTTCTGCTCTGAATATTATTCGTAGAATAGCGACAAATAATATCAATAGCCAAATAAGTCCGTAATTTTATCTTTTATGTCCATCAAAGTGAAACAGCAGATACTAAGATACACTGAAATTTTCTTCTACATTTTCTGGAAAAAAGCATTCGTTCAGTGAACTTGGCCGAGTCATTTTAAACGGAATCAGAGCAACTCAAAGTACCTTACTGACAAGCTTAACATACCATATCAAATCTTTATAGAAAATAAATAAAGGCAAGGCGATAAATTGACGTAGACATAGTTAGAAACTTAATACCACCATACATCACCAACTAGACCAGGTTGAAAATGAGACAGCACAAAATACTTAATGCTGTGTGTAGCTTTATCGATTGAAATTATTTAATAGTCATTTCTTTTAGCTTACATCATATTATCGAGGAAACTTGCAAGCGAGCCGGTTTTAGATAGAATAATAAAGAAGAATGGAATAGGAAAACATTACAGCTTATTTTTTCTGTAAAAACATAATTTAGGTCACAGCACGTGGTAAAGCGCGGAAATTCGCCGAATTATCAGATGTTTGTATCTTGAGTTATTTGAGATGAGATAGTCATGTGACAGTATGGGTTAGGCGGGATTATTCTACATAAAACCTAGTAATCATGGTGGTGTAAGTCGTGTAGGATATGAAAGGCGTGAGTTTGGGTTAGAGGAAGGTATTCTTTATAGGGCCTTGTAATGTGCTTTGGAGGCAATTAATTACTTTCGTCCCTATCTCTATCATCCATATATATGAAAGGTAATTTCGCGACTGACTGATAAATGCAGAGCCAAGACTACAACAGCAACTGACTTGAAGTTTTGAAGGTTTATTCTACTCATAATGTACGTGCGTGCTAAGAAAAATTTTGATTTAAAAATTTAAACTGCAAATAGTTTCCATAACGTGACTTTTTTTCGATTGAAGTGATGCTTCTGATGGGACATTCTGCCGAATGGAGTGAACACAGAAAAAAACAACATAAAAAGCGGATGATGAGAGTAAATGTTTACTGATGATGGCGGCTGATTGGTGATGATGGCGGATAATTGTTGTTGATGGCAAATGAAAGCTGACGATGGTGAATAATAGCGAATAATGGCGGGAAATGGCCGATGAGGGCGGATTATTGTCGATAATGACAGATGATTGCGGATGTACTAATGAGGATAGATGATAGCTGATGAAGGTGGATTTTGGGGGATGTTTGCTGATGATGGCAGATGATGTCGGAGGATGGCTGATGAGGGCGAATGATCGCTGTTAATGGTGAGTAACAGATGACTGGTAAAAGATGGCTGGTAACAGATGGCTGCTAATGTTAAGCGGCGAATGATGGCGGATGATGACAGGTGATAGCGGATGATTGCAAATGGTTCATGGCAGATAATGGTGAATGATGCTGGATGGTAGATGATGTTGGGTGGCATATTGCAGATGGTGGATGTTGGTGAATGGTAGATGCTGTCAGATGGCGCACACAATTTTCAATAGCCGTTTGCTTCACGATATCTTTAAACAAGTCATTTAGTAAAATCTACTTGGATAGCGGTTAAAAGTTTTATTTTAAGATAATCGAATATAAAAATAAAGATTCAGTGAAAGGCTCGTAAATAAGATTTGTCGATTGTCGAACATTCACTTAATTATTTTTTTCTATATATAAAAACCAACGACCCCAAGGTTATCATTACGTTAATCAATTTAAACATAAAATATGAGTGTAACACGAATTTCTTAACAATTTTATGCCTAACTTTTATCTCGGTTCTCAATATAGTGTAATAACCATCGCGCACTAGTCCAATTTGAACCTTGGCGTTGAGATTTGTTAGGGAATCTCATTTAATGACCGTAGCGGCATTCGAGGTTACATGGTCAGTATCACGCTTAACCAAATGATTATTACCAATCAATCAGTAACAATCACAGCTGAGTTGGCTGGTAGTTCGACAGAAGTACCACAAGCACAAACTCGTTGCCACCAACGAATTTTGAACTTCAGAACTGCTGCGCAAGCGGTGGGCGCCCAAACCACTACAGCACACGGACTATAAAGTTATATTAAGTGCTTTAGAAAGTTAGAGTAATTGCAGAGAGCAAATAATTTTATGACTTTCCATTAAAGGGACTATAAAACATACTGCACTTCGCTCAATTGCTTTGTTTTCTAAAAAAATTATAAGCATTTATGATAAAAGTTGAAGCAGTTGTAATAAACATAAGCAGTCGAGCAACCCCGTAGTGATCAGGAGTGTCTGCTCCTGAAGAGATAAGGTGGTCACCCCGTCCAAACTGCTTAGTTCGTTACTTTACTAGATTAAAGTAAACTACATGCTTCAAATTTCTATCCTTTAGGCAGCCACTTTAACATCTTTATGTTTGACATTCCCCTTGAAATACAACGACCTTCTTCGGAGAATGTAACGGGGACTTTTTTTTATGTTTGCGTTTGTCTCAAGGCTCCGAGTCTTCTAACTTTAACGAGATAAAAAAAAGTTGAATTACTGTAGAGTAGCTTAATTGACACATAATAGAACATTTCTAAAGATAATAACAATTGATCGGAACGTGTCGTAGAGTACACGTGATAAACAAGACAAGAACCCACCTCATACGGTCCCGCTAACGCTAGTTGTCAGCACGCGTACGCGGTCGTTAAGTGAAGCTAGTTAGCTGAGCTCGGTGTTGTGTAAAGCTCGCTGACACTTGTGCCAGACAATCGGCACCCGTGTCCTGCACGGATTTTTAGAAAAAAAATCCTCACACAGTTAAAAAAGTTAGTTTTTCAAACGTTGTCACGAGGCGATTAAAAAAAAGAAAAACTAAGAAAAAACTTCAATTAAATTTAATATAATCTCTAACGACTAATATCTTGGTTCTCTGACTCGTTTGTCAGTTTACGGCTCCCGTTTGTTGTTGTTGTCTACTGTCTTTTCGATGTTTCCTCGCTCCTCCCCTACGTAGCGAGGTCAAAAAGCCCTTGAGTAGACGGGGTTGGTAGTATTCAGGCTAATCCGCTTATTAACTTTTGAGTTTTCAACGAGCAAAAAAGTCAATCCAGCAGAAATCAGCCACTATGGACAAAATTGAATATCGAGTTCCTCGCGAAGCAAGGAAGAACACATAAGCCTGTTTTCCAAGTGACGGTAACTGTTTATCGGGCTTTGTTCCTTGTAAAACTACAGTTTATAACTAGCACTGCCTTTTCAAGGGAGGGAGAGAACTCAATTGAAGACGAACCTTGACCTGGATAGCTAGTTACGCCTATGACGCCAGATATCATCGAAAAAGTAAAAAAAAAACTTGTATTGCAAGATGGCCAGCTAAAGAAAAAAACCTATCGCATTAATTGGAGTATCTGAATCAAAGATTCTAAACATCCCACATCAACATCTTGGGGTGACTAAGGATTGTGCGAGATGGGTACCGAGAATGCTTATACGACTTGAAAAACACGAGCACGCCGAATGTTCCCTAGAGTTTTTGGGCCACTATGGAGAGCACAAGGATTGTTGCTGGTGATGCAACTTGAATTCACCATTATGACCCTGAGTCAAAGCAACTGTCGATGCAGAGGCATAAAAAAGGAACACTCCCTCCTGAAAAGTTCAAAGTCTCTCAATCGGCAGGAAAGATCATGGTGACAATTTTTTTAGGATCCGAAACGTATCCTTTTAATTGATTATAAGAAATGTGATGTCTCCATAACAAAAATGTACTAAGCTTTTTTACTAGATCAATTAAAAGAAACAATCAAGGATAAAAGAGAGGCAAATTGGCAAAAGGTGTATTCCTCTTGCACGACATCGCTGCCGTGCAAACAAGCCATGCTGCGACGGCTGACGTTCACCGATGCCGTTTTGAACAACTTCGTTACCCACCATAACCTGGCATCAAGCGACTATTGTTTGTTTGCAAAGATGAAAAAAGAGATGTGTGAAAAAAATTTAACTAAGATATGGTCAGGTCAGTGATTTCGGCCTATTTTGACAATCAAGACAAGTATTTTTTTGGACGGTATGAGCAAATTATTTTGTAGCTATAAAAAATGTATTAGTCTTGGGAGAATATATTGAAAAGGAAAAATAGTTTGGTGTTCATTTCAACCCCCTTCCCGTTTAATCAGGAACTTTTCCACCTCCCTTCGTACATGAGTTCACCAAGCTATCGTATACTATATGTAGCTTTTTGTTTGGCGAAAATTATATGCATACATATTGCAGGTTGTTGGGAGTTAAGGTATCTAAATTTGACTACGTGTAAATAATGCTCAGAATCACAGTTTGCGCCACGGAATGCCAATATCAAGCAGTTTATCGTTAAATAACATAAGTTGCGTTATAAGAAAAGGTGCCTTTTTTTCTAGAGATTTGAGTATTTTTTAAGGGTTATTGGAAAATTATAGCATAGTAAAAAATTTACGTTTCTTGAACACATACAGTAGATAATTTAAGATAAAGGTATTGTTGACATTTTGCTTTTATAATTTCACTATTATAAATTGTTTTCTCATATGAAAGACAGTAAGCTTTAAGTATATTTTAACAACAATTTGATGATGAAATTCAATTTGGGAACCCTTTGTTAAACTCTCTCATGCAAACCAACTCTTCGTTCATTGTATTGTATTCATTGTATGTCTACCTGTCCATGCGTCACAGTGAGTTTTTCACTAACTATAGAAGCTACAATCGTCAGACTTTATAGAAAGTCCAGACGTGATGGTCTCTCAAAAGGGTAGGTCTTATTAAAGTTCAACGATTTTTTTTCAAACGCGGTCGAGCGGGATACCAGATAAAAAGTCTTGATTTTTTTAAGAATCTGAAACTGAAAATTCAGTTTGCACATCAAAGGGTCGAGGGGACGCAAAACGAACGGAAGCACAAAGCTAGATCTTTCGGAGTACAAACGTAGATATGAGTAGATGGGCAACAAATACTTCAGAAGTCAACATTTTTGCCTATAAAATCCAAAATGTACCATTAAACTTCTTGGGATTCTTTAATTATGTACTTTAGGATAAGATTCTTATGCTTATAAAATTTCGTAGAAAAGGGATTGCAATCAAAGGAGATACGGTTATTTTAATTACATGGAAGGCTACAAGTTTCTGCGGAATTTCATAATAAGTTCAGGAATGGAGTTTAAATTGAATGCTTTGAATTGGCCGAGAATATTATAATCTTAGTTGAAAGAAAATGGCGGGCAATCTCCCTTAGATTTTCCATATATATATTTGGACGATTTCATACATTTCTAATGGACGCATAATTCAAGCCATCGACAAAAATTTTTAAACTCTACGATGCTTACAAAGTCCTGCTGGGAGGAGCACTCTCTTGCCTGACAAACTGTTTGAAATCATGTAGTAGCGTTTAAATTAAAGAAATATGTTTTTTTCTTCTTTTCTTTTCATCCCCCCCGTTTCACATTCCGACGAAGAAAACGGATAGAGGATAGAGGTGCGCTCCCGACCCTCTACAGATGGCGTTATTCCAAAGTTGACTCAACGTGTCTATTTCAAATAAATATAGAATGTCGGTATTTAAGTAGATTTTTCTCTCTAGGATTTTATAAGGAACCTTGATTTTGGGTTTTCGTTGGAAAACAATTTTGCAACGCAGAAAGTCTAGCTTAGACCGGGTAGGAGTTTCGAAAATGCTAGAGAACATTTTTTGAAGAAGTTTGCATACGGAAAACATAGTCATGTTGTGAATGTGGCAAAGGTTGATAAGTAGATGCAAATAAAAATGTAACAAGAGCAATTCAATAAAAATATCAAACATTGGATTAATACATGAATTTAAAAGAATTGTAACGAATCTTTTTTTCTTCTTCTTCTTCTTAGCACTACAGCCCCTCTCGGGCCTTCGCTTCCTGAAAATACCGCCTCCAACTGTCTCGGTCCATTGACCGCGTCTTCCAATTTCGAAATCCGAGCAGCGATGTACTATCTTCATCGACCGAGTCAGACCAGCGTTTCCTCGGTTTCCCCACTGGTCTCCGGCCTTCAGTTCTCCCAACAAATACCTTTTTGGGTATCTGTTGTTCGTCCATACAATTCATATGGCCAGGCCATTGCAGCTTCCACAGTCTAACAATCGTTGAGACCTCCGCTTCATCAAAAATTTCATACAACTCATGGTTGTATCGAATTCGCCATTGGTCTCCGTCTAGCTTCACTCCGATTATTCGCCTCAGGACCCGTTGTTCAAAGGTGTTCAATATATTTGCGGATGCTTGGGTTAGGGTCCATGTTTTGCACTCATAGCATAACACAGGTCTTATCACAGATTTGTATACTTGGAGCTTTGTTTTGCTGTGTATGCAGTTGGTCTTCAAGATCGTCAAAACTGAATAAAATATTTTATTTCCGAGCTGTATTCTTCAGCTTATTTCGTCCCTTTCGTTACCTGTTTTCGTTATTTTGGCGCCTAAATACACGAATTCGCTAACGTTTTCTGTATGCGCCAAGTGTGATATTTTGCGTATTTGAGGTATTTTTCCTCGACTGTGTCATGAGCTTTGTTTTATTCTTATTGTTTTTCTTCGCTGTCGAGTTTTAGGAAGAGTTTTTTCCAATTGTTAATGACCGTGAAAAATGTTGATGTCATCCGCAAAGGCTACTACATGGCTCGACTTGTATAGTATCCTTATGACGTACTCCAGAGCCAAATTGAATAGCAATGGGGCCAGCCCATCTCCCTTCTTTAGTCCGATATTTGTGTCAAAGGCATCGGTGACTTGGTTATTGATGCGGATTTGGGAGGTAATCAACGTCATTGTCATTTTGGTAAGACGGACTAATTTGGCTGGGATGCCAAAGCGAAGCATACATATATTTATTTATTTATTTAAATCCATTTAACAGACAAAAATCCAATTACAAAATAGACAGACAGTTAAATATCGTTCAAAGATCAATACTGTCGTATGCTTGCTTATAGTCAACGAAAATTTGGAACACGTCTATGTTGAACTCCCAGCATTTTTCAAGTACCTGCTGAATCCTTTTTTAGTGTTTTGTATTACTTAGAAAACCCTACTGAAATCGGTTTTGTCTGCTTGTGCGTCCGCCTGTCTGTCCGTTTGTTCGTCTGTGTGACACAGCATTTTTTCTCCAAAACTATAGTACCTATAGAAACCAAGCTTGGTAGATAGATAGGAAAGTTCTTGAAAGTTCGGGTATAAAAAAATGTTTAAAAGATCATAAGGGGGTTCCCATCAATTAGAACGGGGGGCTTTAACATTTTTTTTTTTATCAAAGGTAGGTTCGAGGTGAAAAGTCTTGATGAGAGCTTTACAAAACAGCTCTTCACAATGTGTTATCAGCTTCTTGGAGGAAATTTACTAATAATGGTTGTCTGCTCCACTAGCGATTGGACATTGAACCGAAAAATCTGAAAAAAATATCATGGAGGTAGCTGTTGGTGAGTATAACAACATCAAATAACATAGAAGTTGGAATTCATCCATTCAATTCATTGTTAATAATAGGAAATTCTATGGTTACCATTAAACTCAATGAAGTTTGATGTTTACGTAGTCCTATCAAAGGTTTTTACATTTGCTAAGTTTCATGAAAACTGAGTCGAATTCAAGCAAGTTATAGCCATTTGAATTTCTACATTACAACAACAACACCACGGAGTTTTCCTACTACATGGTTGTATCGGTCCAGGCACTACACTTTTGATTGGATCTTCTCAAAATTTTTACATATGATGAATAACATAAATACCTTTAAGATCTAATTCAGTAATTTATATTCGTTATATTGCATCAAAATGGCGGCCGATTAAATTGAGTTACAATGGTTTTCTTTGAAACTAAGAGTTTAATGTACATGTTGTTGAAGCTTTTCGTACATTTATTCGTTGTTGATATCTACATATCATAGGTTGAGTACAAGCCCCTTCTGACAGGAGCGTTATTCTGACCACGCAACTTGTTTTCCCTTTTTTTACTTTTCTGTGATGATCGGTACAAAGGGCTCTAGTCATTTTTTTCGAATTGGGATTAATTCACTTCATCAGCGTTTAGACTGTTTTCAGTATGTTAGAAAAAGTTTACGTCACAATTTTATGGTTTTAACATTTGGTTTAACTTTGTATATAGTATTTGTAATCGAATTCATTTTCGCCTTCACAAAATACTCCAACTGAAGAGAAGGGCCAGTTACCAAAACATTGGGTCCGATATGTGGACGATGTGTTTGCATATGTGAAAAGAAGTAACGTGGAGAAGGTCCTTGCTGACCTGAATGGAGCCCACAAAAATATAGTATTCACGATGGAGGAGGAGAAAGACGGTAAACTATCGTTCCTAGATATAGTAGTAAGGAGGACTCAAACAAATATAACTTTCGATGTATACCGGAAAGCAACTCATACACAAAGAACGATTCCAAATACATAAAATCATTCGCAGCAAATCAAGGTTTCTCCGTACAGAGCCATGATCAACAGGATGCTCGATTTGCCGCTAAGCAATGAAGCTAAGGAAAAGGAGATGAGGTACATTGTTGAGACAGCTAAACTAAACGGCTTCAAGGGCTCGACGATTAGGAGAATGGCACAGAAGATCCAGATTAATAGACAGCGTCAGGGACGATCAACATTATCAAATGCGAATACCGAAAGAACGTACTGGAAGGCTCTAACTTATCACGAAGGCATCAGCAATCGGATCAAGCGGCGAATAAATCAGCTCAATTCGGTACGGTTAATCGAATCAAGCAGCAAGAACCAGCTCAAAAACGTTCTCGGATCAACGAAAGACAAGCGCGAACCACACGAGAAATCTGGTATCTATCGCATCGAATGTCCCACTTGTGAAGAAGTGTACATAGGTCAAACGAGGAGGCTCATCGGCACGCGAATCAAGGAGCATCTAGGCGAAGCAGCAGCAGCAAGAAAGAAAGAACTTCGAATTTCAAGTCAGCGGTAGCGGAGCATATTATCACGAAGGGACACGAGATAACAATGGAGGACGCTGTAGTCATCAAGGAAGCTAGAGATACACGTGAATTGGAGGTGATGGAAAGTCTGGCAATTGCCCGGGAAAGGAAAAAGTTGATGAATCAGGATGACGGAAACTGCAGATCATGGCTATTTAAATAAATTAAATAATAATATCTTTTCTGAATCATGTAAAAATAATATTTTGATAACTACCCCCTTTTGTAAATTACCTTTCCTACCTTTTATTAGCTTAAGCAAATTTCCCTAATTACTTTTTAATGATCGAGAGTAAATTTCCTTAAACATAGCTAGTATATAAGCAGGAATGTGAGTAAAAATAAATTAATCGCTGAAGAAGACCGAACGATTACGGTCGAAAATCGATTTCGAGAATAAAAAAAAAATAAATAAATAAAAAACACAAAATTAAAAGGAAGCTGTCTTTTTCTATTTTCAGTTTGTATATAGCCAAAACGGCACTAGGCTTCTAGAAGAAAACAGGGAATTGACATCTCGTGAGGATTATTTAGAGATTCATTCTCTAATTCATCATCAACTGTCGGCCCAAACTTTCAAAAAAATTAGTATGTATGCGTGGTATGCTTGCAAATTATGAGATAGGAAAGAAACGTTTCTGAATTTTAATGAAATTTATTTTTCAAGAAATATATCAACACGCTGCTCATGTATTAAACCTTTGTTTTTGGGCTATTTTTATTGTAGAAAATCACTTTGTTTTATCAAAATACTCGTGGTTTTGTTTTCAAGAACATAGCTTACTCTCTTATCATTCCATTATCAAAACTTGTTAGAAAAACTAAGGAAAATAAGCGGTATAGCTAGTTATTCGACATATTTGACTTGAAATGGATTGTCGGATATGGCAAAATTTTTTTCTAAAAAAATTATTCAAATAACCTCAACGGTAATTAATGTGCACAAAATATAAAAAATAAAACGGTCTAGAAGGAAAAAAGCCCGCGCGGGGCCACGAACCATGGATCCGATGCTGTTGAAATGATAAGATCGTATTAACTAAGCAATTTATTTTCCAGAGTTAAGCCGTCTTTAAACTCGATTAATGCCAATATCTTTGATAGGTACTATGAATTGCTTTGAGGACAGATTATATTAGTGATGAGGACTACGCTTCCTGAAAATTTCATTAAAATCGATGGCCCCCAAACCGTATGGTCCACTTGTTGGAGAAAAAACATCAAACTTGATTAAGTTCACAGGGTTAATTTTTTTTCGTTTATACAATGAAAATCAGACATAAAGGACAGGACAGACAGTAAGAGGATGAGAATTAACTGTTGAAGAAATTCTTAATAACAATTTTAAGATTACTTTTTTTTTAATGGGCGATTGAACATTAATTTTGGCGATTTACTTAAGTGTCTAGAAGAAAAGAAATTTATATAATTTTTTTAAATTTTTACACGTTTTTTGTACAATTTTCTCGTTGGAGTTCAAATTCATCTTTAATCGTAAAAAAGCACTCCTGACTAGTGACACTTTATTTGAACAATATGTCTATGCTTCTGTATTGAACAAGTTGGGTAGACAGACCTACGCTCATGTCAGAAGGGTTTTGTACCCAACTTCTCAGAAACGCAGCCACCAGCAACGAATAAAGTCAAGAAATATGTCAAAGAGAAGTGCACCTTTAAAAAAAAATCTGTCGTTTTTCTATTTTCAATGGTCGCCATTTTATTGCAAACCAACAAAATTCACTCAAATCATGAATTCCTAAAAATATTTTTGTTATTGACCTTTTTTGAAAATTTCAAGAAGATCAAATCAAAACTGCAGTGACTGATTCCATGGAAAGTCCATAAAATACCAAAATCATGTGTTATGGTTGTTGTAATTGGAGAAACTTCAAATGGCTATAACTTCTTTCTTTGAGTTTAAGGGACCTATACAATTTTATCGGGGAATATGTGAATTTGAAGATATTACTATTATTAACAAAGTCGAGCGAATTTTGACTTCTAAGATATTTGTTGTTGTTGTGCTCATAAACATCGACCTCCATATTTTTTTCAGATTTTTCAGATCTCAGATGTTCAATCGCGAGTGGGGAGGACACAAAGTTTTCGTGTATTTCCCCTCCCTGTGCGCCCCTCGAGATAAAAATTGTCAGATTAAGACTTGTTTTGAAAAGTTCTCATAAAGACCTTTCATTTGACACCCATATCGGCTGGCTTTGACGAAATTTTCTTTTTCGGGGGCCACTCTCCTATATTAGGCGACCCCCCATAAACCCCTTATAAATTTTTTTTGTAGTTCAACTTGGAAGAGAGCACCACTTTACACCTACATACATAATTTGATGTTTCTAGCTTATGGACTAATAGTTTGCGAGAAAAAGTGCTGTGACATACGGACGGGCAGACGGACCAACAGGACGCGATTTTAGAAGGGTTTTGTAAAATTATTTTACAAGCCCCTAAAAAGAAATTTGGGCGCTATCAACCAGCGTTAGATTTTTCCTCTTATTGCCACTATTTTAACGTCTTCAAAATCCACGAACTGAATCGCTACTTAATCAACTTTGAGTAAATTTCGCGGATGTTCTACAGTAATTTACCAAATTTTTCTGTTTCTACATTTCTCTCGTGAAAAATTGCAAAATAAATCCAAAAAAGTCGTTACGCTGTTTTCAACCATATTATTTCAATTTTGCATGCATACTCTCCAAGAAAAACGTTTAAAATTTCCTGATCCTATGGTTTAGCTTAAAATTACTGCCAAAAACCAAAAAAGCGTCTTCTTAAATAAAAACTAAACGCTTTTCAATAAGATTTATTTCGGCGTAGTCATTGCAATACCGTTTCAAATTGCAATTCAAGATTTAAAGAAAGCATGCAGGTTTGCAGCGTTTAACTTTATGATAAATCGATTTGCTAATCATTGATGATAGTAAAAGTTAAATTAGATGGAAAAAGAAATTTCATTGAACATTTCATTTGAAAATGTATTAGTCTATTTTTAGCCATTAGTGAGAAAATGAATTTTGTTAACCGTAAAGGGAATTGCGGAAATAATGAATATTCATTTGAAATTATTTGATATCGTTTGTGAATAAGATTAATTACAATAATAAAAAAAAAAAAAAAATTCAAAATAACAATTGATAACAAAGTTGATGTTAAATGTAAATTTCTTTTCAAGGAAAAAGTTTAACCCACATTTGCAGTTAAATGCAACAGAAAAAGAGATATGCAACCATTAGTGATATGGGTAAACTGGCATAATTTATAGCAGCGAATAATATATAATTATTGGTTTCACTATCGTTACTAAGCTAAAACAACGATAATTAATACGGGTTCGACACTTAATAGGTACAATATGGCACCAGTTTATCGCTTTGCCTTTTATGGAATATCAATACCAAAGGCGGTTTATTATCAATAAAACTAAGTCTTGCGTTTTCATGACGTAATTCGATTGATAAGATAGAAAAAAATACTTCAATTTTTCAGAGAATAAAAAATTCTTTCACAGAAATTTCATGTCTCAGAATTTAAAAGTTTCAATTGTCAACTCATTTTTCAACAAAATGAGTTTATTGATGTAAAGGGAATATCAATAAAATAATTTTGTTGAAAAATGACTCGACAATTGAATAAAGTTAATAGGAAATAATTTTAACATTCCGAAATTTCAATGACTGACAAAAATTATTTAACGATTTTTGATCACGTATCCCATTAATAAATTGTGATAAGATATGAATTTCCTTTACAGGTGCCAAATGATCGAGAAAAAAATCTATAAATTCTCGAAAAAATTTACGAATCGTGTTGATTTAATTGATGTAATCCATTTGATTTGTTGCTGAAAAATTTCTGAATTATCTTTAGATTAAGGGAATTTTAAGCTTTGAAGTTTCTTTTGAGAAATATTTTATCGCAAGTTTTTTCCTTATTTACCATTTAATATTTCAATGCAAACCATTTATTTTTATTTCACGCTCTACGTACTTGTGGAATAACTTCCTCCAGGGTCTTTTTGTATTCGGGAAGATCTTCATGACGACGAATTCGAAGAATATCCATTTTGCTCGTTATACGGTGAAGTTAAAGACGGACCGAAAACTTTAAACGAAACAGACCAGGAAGTTACCGAACCGTGTAAAGTAAAATCGCAAACTAATTTTGAAATACAGTTCTTAAACATGAAGTGATCTTCTTGGCGAGTTGTTATCGACAGGTTCGATAACTTATGTGGGTGATTACAGGGGTTGTAAATCCCCCAAGTGTCGATTAAATAATTTCATTATCAAATTTTTCAATTATATGTGCACACATAACTTGAAAGATCAAATATAAATTAAACCAAAATATTTGTTTATTACGGCAAATTCCGCATAAAGTAGTTTAATAGTAAAAAATATTCAACGTTTCTACTCAGCTATGAATCATTTTAAAAAAATGTCAGGATGTTGATATTTGAGCTTTTTAGAAGATTATTTAACTTGTACAGCATAAATCTGTATTATCAATTAAATGTATAAAGATAAGTTTGTTCGAACAGAAGCTAAGCCTGAGTAGGAGTTGGTTTAAATACTGCAGAATGAGATGCGGAGAACGAACAACTTGCAATTTTCGATCATTTTCTCTCTTTTTGCACACCATATTATAATGGCGTTAAACTTGATCGAGACGTCCGTAAATTTTACTCTATGCAAGCATTACAATGTAAATTGTAGCGACCTCGGGAGATTTAAATACAAGAAATTATAAGTTCTTCATTAAATTCGAAATTCTACATCTGACGGTTAATTTCTTTAATCAACCGCGGATTCTCACACTACATGCAGAGTAGATATGTACTTGCAGCCATCGGCTAACCTTGAGGTGTGGGGTTACGTGGAGCTAGTGCGATTTACTACTTTTGCTATAGCAAACAATGCAACTAGCCTATAGCAAACAATACAACTAGATTCTGTCAGTCCTATATCACAATGTTATTGACCTAAGGTACAAGGTTTTCCAATAAGAGGTGTAATTTTGATATTAAAAGAAAAATACCATTTTTTAATATAAATGATCCGATGTTTATTTCATTATAAGGAGGAAGGTATGCCGTTAATAGTGGATAATAACATCACGCAAATGACCGCCACTACCACGCTTACAAGACCATATCCTTTTCATGAAATTTTCCATAACCAAATCGCAAAGTGGCTGCCCTTTGTCCTCGATAGCCTCACCAATTCCATCTTTGAGGTCTTGAATCGACGCTGGGCTGTTGGCGTAGACCTTCTCTTTCACGTGGCCCCAAAGGAAGAAGTCGCAAGGTGTTAAATCACAAGATCTCGGTGGCCAATTGTGATCACCTCTTCGAGAGATAACACGGTCCGGCAACTTTTCCCGTAAAAAATCAATGGTTTCGTTGCTTGTGTGGCACGTAGCGCCGTCTTGTTGAAAGTAAACGTTGTCCAGATCAATACCATCCAATTCCGGCCATAAAAATCATCTATCGATAGCGCAATCCATTCACCGTAACTGTTGCTCCAGCCTAATTTTCAAAGAAGTAAGGTCCAATGACTCTGCCGGACCATAAACCGCACCAAACAGTCACACGTTGAGAATAGAGAGGCTTTTCAACAATAACTCTTGGGTTTTCCGAGCCCCAGATGCGACAATTTCGCTTGTTGACGAAACCACCGAGGTGGAAATGGGCCTTATCACTCAAGATGATTTTTCGATGGAATTCCGGATCATTTTCATGCATTTCAAGGACCCAATCAGCAAAGACACGACGTTGTTGATGATCGACCGGCTTGAGTTCTTGTGTTAACTGAACTTTATAAGCCTTAAGACCCAAATCTTTAAGCAAAATACGGTGTAATGACGTCTGTGGAATGCCTAATTCCAAAGAACGACGAGGAATGGACAAACCGGGATTTTCTTCAACACTTTCGGCTACAGCAGCTATATTCTCGGCTGTTCTTGAGTTTCCACCAATTTCTGTATTGCGGTCCGACAAAGTGCTTCACAACGACCCAAAAATGTTTGTGTTTTACGAACCGTCTCTGCCAAATTTTCACCATTTTTATAGTGAATTTTAATGATTTCAATGCGTTGTTGGAGCGTGTATCGTTCTATTTTTATTAATGGCGTAGTTTCTACTTGTCAAATGTCAAAAAATGACAGCTTGAAAAGTGACATCTACCGAAATAGCGGGCTATTCAAAATAACACCTCTTATTGAATAACCCTGTAGGTGAGCCTCTGTTCGTTATTGGTTGATCTTAGGGGATTCAGGATACTGTTAGGGTGTTCATCTATCCTTCGAACAGTTTTAGTGCGCGGTCTAGTATATGTTTGCCAATAGTGTCTAGTTTGAGGTCTTTATGAATGTCAATGTTCCTAATGTACCAGGGGGTTCTAAAGATTCTCCTAAGGGCTTTGTTTTGCAGGGATTGAAGCAATTTTTTGTTGGATTTTGAGGTCTGACAGAAGTTTATGCAGCCATAGAGAATAAGACCCTCTATTCTCTATGGCTGCATAGCCGTCTGTCAGACTTGTTTGTAAATGAGGAGTTTGTTTGTCACATTCAGTTTTCCCGATCTTAAAATGGGGTGCAGGGAGGATAAGATTCCTAAACAGTGTGGTCTCTTGTCAAGTATTTGGTCAGTCCATGTAAGTCTATTGTCAAATTTTAGAACTAGATATTTTGCTGTTCTTTTCCAAGGTACTGAGTTTGAGTCGATTTGTAAATTAGGAGGTTGTTGTCGTCGTCTTCTTGTGGTGAAAATGGCTTCTGTCTTGTCAGCGTTAATTGTTATCTTCCACCTTTGAAAGTATCCCAAAAGAATCTCGGTGGTTCGTTGAAGACTTGAAGATATGGCTTCTCCTTGTCGCGAGGTGTAATATATGCAAGTGTCGTCGGCATATAGGGAAATTTGAACGTGACTTTAGAGAGAGAGAAGACAGTAGACTTATTGGCCGCCAATTTTTTGGGAAAGTAATCTGTTTCGGGATGACGATTATAATTGCCGTTTTCCACGACTTGGGAAATTGGCGTAGGCGAAAGATGGTGTTGACTATGTCCGTCAGGACTTGCAGTATGTTGTCTGGTAGCCATTTGAGCATGGTGTTCGTCAAAGAATCAGGTCCTGGGACTTTCCGTTTGTTTAGCGTGCTTATCATGTCTTTTAATTCCGTTAAGTTTTGTGGACGAATTTCGTTAGTGCCTGTCGTCTGGGAAGCTAGCACTCTTTGTACAGAGGACTCAATTTCATCTTCAGATTCAGGGCTCTCCTCAGGAGAATTATTCTCATGGAATTGCAGTTCAAGAGTGTCTGCAAAGGCTTCGGCTTTTCCTGTGCTGTCGTATTTAAGGCCATTGAGTCCGTGAATGGGGGGGGGGGGGGGGGGGATTTTTAGTTTGTTTTTCAACCTAAAATACTTTGAGAGGCGCCAAAAGTTATGATCACCAGTTTGAGGCTTTTCAAAAATTCTTCCGAAATGGTGTTTCGAAATTCGTGGATCTGATTAAGAATTTTGTTGGTTAACCGGTTGGCTTTGATTTTTAACCTAGGATCTCCCGTATTCCTAGCTCGTCTCCGTAGTTGATTCGTCTTCCTTATCAGGAGCTTAATATAGGGTTTTCCAATAAGTGGTGTTATTTGGATATTAAAAGAAAAAATGCCATTTTTTAATATGAATGGTCGGATGTTTATTTCATTATAAAGAGGAAGGTATGCCGTTAATAGTGGAAAACAACATCAGGCAAATGACCATCACGACACGCTTACTGGGTCATATCCTTTTCATGAAATTTTCCATAACCAAATCGAAAAGTGGCTGCCCTATGTTCTCGATACCCTCACGAATTCCATCTTTGAGGTCTTGAATCGACGCTGGGCTGTTGTCATTGGGTGTCTTTACTTAGGTTTTTTGGCGCAAAGAAGCCCTGCACCATTGTGGCCATCATTTTTTGCATCATCAGTTGCATCTGTGACTGCATTTTGATGAAAATTGCCCCATGTTTGGTGGTGTGAATTGTGTTCGTAGGTGGGAAGGAGTTGTAGGGGTTCTATTGGTGTTTGGTTTTGGGGAGTTCATACTGGGTTGTTGCTTGTTTTGGACGGCAATTCGCGCGAAAGTTTTCCTGACATTTTACGGATTTTTGGGACATCCTCCGTAGTTAGGGGGTGTTCTCCTCCACAATTGATGCATTTGGGTTTTTCGGTAATTTGTTTTTTGCAATATGTAAAGCGATGAAGGCCGTCGCACTTTACACAGCGAGCTTGAGCGTGGCAGTTGCTCGATGTGTGGCCAAATTTTTGGCAGTTATGACACATAGATTGCCCGCTACGTGGTTTCATCGACTCGACTTGGCCGATGAGATGGCAGATAAATCTAACGTTATAGATTTCAGTTCCTGCTTTCAACAGAAGGACTTTTACCAGTTTAGAGGCATCGGATTGAAGTTTTACATAGAAAACTTCAATGGGTGGAAGCCTTGCTGCTGGAGATCTTCTTTAATTTCCTCCACCGATAGTCCGTGAAGACCGCGAATTATCACATTTAATTTTTTATCCGCAGGGAGGAAGTATGTGTGATACTGCCACTTTTGCTCAGTTAACAACTTGGTTATTTTTCTGTGATCCATGGAGGATTGGGGTATAATCTGGATGCCCAGATATGCGTGTTTGGCAGAGTCGTTCTTGATATTTAGCTGCTTCATAAGTGCAGCCAGCTTTGTCCATTTCTCCGTTTCGCGGAGGAAAAAGAGGGGACAGTTTTAAGGCGAGTCTCATTGGGAACATCTGACTGTTTTTGTGGTTCACTCTGTTTGGGAGTTGAGACCGATGTCGATGGTGTGGGGAGGAAAACTTGTGAGGGTTATTTGGTTGCCATATCTAGGAGTGAAACGGTCCATTTTCGAGTAACAAATATTAAAATAACAAGAAATAATAAGTCAACGTCGTTCGTCTCTAGTTGTACTGTTTTGAAAATTTAAATATGCCAGTTGAGCAGAAAAAAACTCAACCAGAAAAATAACGTTGGAACGCATCCGTTCTTCTAGATTCTCACACTTTGCACTTGTGTTTTCTGAAGTCCCCTCTTCTTCCTTCTCATGATTTCGTGCCACATTCACTTTCACTATTACTTTCTTTTTTCATGTCCGCACTGATGCACGGCATTCACTTTTTCTTTCTTTGTCTCACTTTCCGTCAGCACTATCACACTATCCTCCGCTTCATTGATATCCAATTCACTCAACGTCCAATCCATCGGCTAACCAATCCCTTTAGAAATTAATAACTACAGTCCCTCGCCAAAAAATTAAAAACACCTACAAATTTCATCATTATCTGTAGTTGTCTTCGACCTTTCCTCCTGAAAACGTATGTACTCCTAGCATTCTAATGTTTATTGGTCGGAATTATGCAATTGGTTTACGATGATGAAACGATGATTTGATCTTTTCTCAGGGTGAAAAATTATAAAAAGGCGGGCAAGATGTGTTAAAGCTGCCAGTTATCGAATTACTTAGATAAGTAACTGTATACTTTTGGTTTCTTAATTGGGAAAATTGTATTCTTGTGGATTGGATTTCATGTTTTGTGGAAATAAATATTGAATTACTAAGTAACAAAAAGCACAAAAAGACAAAATTAATGAGCATTCATATAATTTTTCAGATTTCTTAATGAGAGGAAAAGCCGATATTCTCAATGAAAAAAATTTCAATTTCTGCTAAGGACAGAAAATCACTCAATAAGAGAATTTTTTCGCCTCCAGAGAGTTTCACCGTATGTAGTGGTCCAAACCCTAAAAAAGGAAAATTCTTCGTTGGCTTTTTCAAAACGGGCAAATTTCGAACAAAAAAAAAAGACGCCTACGGATGAGCGCAAGGTGGTGCCAATTGCTGTTGCGAACCGTAGGGCACCTCTGCGGGAACTAAATAGAATGATGAATGGTCGGCGTAGCTATGTCGAACCAAATTTTTCGAAGGTAATTGAAGGATGCCAACTTTTAATGTAGGCGACCGGTAAAGAAACCACGTTTAACTGAGAAGATGAAGAAAGCGAGACTTGCATTTGTGACAAAATATTCGCAAGTCTTCGCAGAATACTGAAAAAAAGGTATTATTGCTCCAGGATCCTCCAATATCAGTTCTAAGTTTTAAAAAAATGCAGATAGTGTTTACAGACGAATGAACCATCAAATGCCTAAAGAAACCGGTTAATTTTTAAGGCGTTCGGCCTTCTTAGCACTCACCGATATATTTTGTCGAGCGTACCACGAAACAGGATCAATATAGAGAAGTTTTGGGGACCGTGGCGCTACTATATTTTGATGAGATTGGCTTTTAGGTACCTTCGTTTACCTTCATGAAAGATGGCCTTCCATGTAACATCGCAAAATTTATAAAAAAATTATTTTAAAAAAAAACATTCCCTTACTACCATAGCTAGCAAATTTACCAGATTTAATCTCAATTGAAAATGTGTAGCACGAAATAAAGAGGCTAGTTTATAAAGATAACACGAATCATCAGATTTTGATCGAAAATATTAACAAAATATGGCAGATGGAAATTAGCAGAGTGGCAACACTAAATATTATTATAATTATTTATATGTATTCCTAACATGTTATTCTTTGATGTTATGCATGAATATCCATAACTATACAAGCTTTTCTATAGGAAAATATACAATATTTAAATAAAAAATGTGAATTTTGTGTTTGCAGTTTTTTGACCAGGACTGTAGCGTACTATTCCGCAAAATATTTGAAGGAAATTCTAGCAATGAGTTAAACATTACTATGAACGAAGGTTATATGATATTACCGAATTTATTATTTATTGGAAATATAAGTATTTCGTTCCCGCGTTTCTCTTTCAACTATAGTGTAACTACCTCCACCTTTACAGATCCTCATTCAACTTACCGGAATAGAACTCAATATTTCATCAAGGGAATCGTAAGCGAAATGGGTACCGTGGTCCGCAACATTTCCAGTGATTCGTCGTTTTTATAAATGTTTGTCAAATTTTAAACGTAGATTGAAATTTCGGATGATACTCGTAGGTACAGATGATAAGGACATTAGAAATAAAGAAGAACACGTTGCCAAAAGAGTTTTTCAAACCAATAAACAAATCAATGGCTTCTGGATATCGAAATTTGGTTCACACATAGATTCCTTAAGTTGTTAGATAAAATTAAACGTGGATATAATGTATTTGGATTCGCCGCCATTTTGTTGACCTTCTTCTTCTTCTTCTTCTTCTTAGCACTACAGCCCCTCTCGGGCCTTCGCTTCCTGCAAGCAGCGCCACCAACTGTCTCGGTCCATTGACCGCGTCCTCTAATTCCGGAATCCGAGCAGCGATGAACTGTCTTCGTCAACCGAGTCAGACCAGCGTTTCCTCGGTTTCCCTACCGAATACCTTTTTGGGCATCCGTTGTTCGTCCATACGATTTATGTGGCCAGCCCATTGCAGCTTCCGCAGTCTTATAATCGTTGAGACCTCCGGTTCGTCAAAAATGTCATACAGCTCATGGTTGTATCGTTCTGCTGTGATTTTTTTCTGATTTCACAACGTAAAGATATCCGCGAGGGTTTGAGGACACAAATTTTTCACGTATGTCGATTCCACCCGTGTCTCCTCTTTGAGACTTCTTATCAAGAGCGTTTATTTGATAGCCATACCGGTTATCTTCACTCAAACGAAATTTATAAGGGTAAATTCCATATATGGGGTGACCTCGCCTTACTTTATATATTTCCCCTCATAAAAACTTTTTTAACATCAAAACATTGAAGACGTCATCACTTTTGACCTATCAACAAAATTTCGTGGTTGTGGCTATTGTAGTTTCTGAGGAAACTTACTTTGGCGCACGTTGGAGATTTTCGTAGGGTTTTGTAAAATTATTTAGCAAACCCCTTGAAAACGTGTAAAATTACATAAATATTGAATAAATGCCAGCATTTCCGAGTTAACAAAAACATGGCTAGTTGCAAAAAATTGTAAAAATTCATATCGAATTGTCCATTGAAGAAGCATTGTGTTTTTATTAGAAAAGCGTTCTTCTTTTAATATTTTGCCTCCCCCTCCTTGCGCCAAACAATTATTGTGAAACTACAACTATGCTTTATATTTGATGATAGTTATTCTATTGTTCAAAGTAATTCAATCATTTATTTATATCCATTCATACCAACTCTGAGACAAGTATTGGAACCGAACCCTACATACATATCAGGGATAAAAAAGCAGAAGTTATCTTATTGAGTCACGAGACATCTTATCGAACCCAAAAATAAATCATCTACATGAGGCACATTCGAATGTTCGATTATCGTGGCGGCTATTAGGCGTAATGCTGATTGTCATTGAAGTGACACAGACTAACAAATCGTTGTTGTTGTTGTTAAGATGATCGAAGACTAGATATGACTGCAAGCAGTAGAATTTAAAAAGGATAAAGTGAAATGAAGTGTCCTATGTGTATTTAAGGTATTGGCATGTAAGCTTTCAGCATAATATACACAGAAGTTTTGAAAAGTTGCAGATACAGTAGCACCCAAAAGTATTTTGACATGTCTAAATACTCGAATGCTACAGAAAATAAAAGCGAGATTGAAATGAGTTGAATAACAATGGATAAAATCAAACAGTGGATAAAATCGAGTATCGCGCGGTGATAAAGTACCTCTACATGAAAGGGAAAAAAACTCGGGAAGTGAAAAAAGCGTTAGACTCCGTATATGGTGAATCGTCGGCCTCGTTTACAACCGTGAAACTTTGGGCGGCCGAGTTCAATAGCGGTCGCACAAGCATTTTTGACGATCAACGTTCTGGACGGCCAAAGACTTTTTCAACGGAAGATATCGTCAGTTTAGTGCACACAATCGTGATGGAAGATCGCCGATTAGCCATTAAGGAAACCGATGAGGCTTGTGGGATATTAACTGAACGGGTGCATAAGGATTTGCATGATTTATGCATGAGAAAATTATTCGGGCGATGAGTGCCGCGTTTTTTGATAATCGACCAAAAGCGCGTACGGATGGACATGTCGCGGGAGACTCTTCAGCTGTTCCAAAAGAATCCTACCGAGATTTTGCGCCGATTAATTACTGTCGACGAAACCTAGATCCATCATCATACTCCGGAGACTAGACAAGAGTCAATGCAGTGAATTATGGTGGGGGAACCAGCTCCAAAGAAAGTGAAGGTCGTTCTTTCTGCCGGAAAAGTGATGGTGACAGTTTTTTAGGACACACTTGGAGTAATTATGGCTGATTACCTTCAAAAAGGAAAAACCATTAAGGGACCCTATTACGCTACGTTGCTGGACCAATTGAAGATGGAACCCAAGGAGAAGCGACTACACTTGGCGAGGAAGAAGGTGCTGTTTCATCAAGACAACGCGCAAGTCCACACATGCATGGTCGTAATGGCGAAATTGGACGAATTGAAGTTCGAATTGCGTCAACACCCACCCTATTACCAGATCTAGCTCCGACTGACTTTTTTTGTTCCCTAAGTTGAAAAAGTTTCTGGGTGGATAAAAATATGGGTCAAATACCGGGGTTGAAGAAGAAGTAAACCTGTATTTTTCACCTAAATATTTTTTTCTGATGGCCTGAGGGTTGGGAGAAGCATTTGACCAAATGTGTTGACTTGCGTGGAGACTATGTCGAGAAATAAATTTTTGTTTGATTTGAATTATGTGTTTTTCTTTAAAAGGCCGAAAACTTTTCAAATGACATCTCGTATGAACGCAGGTCGAATACGAGGTTGTTTCGGCCAAGATCTCGCTTAAATGTTCAAATTAGCTAGATTTCACATATGCTTACGTGCTTGTTACGTATCCCTCTTATGTGATGGAAACAAAAAAGTTAAAAACCGTACAAATGAAAGAATATGAAAATAAAGAGACTATTGTTGCCAAATTGCAATCCTAATAAACTTTCTCGCCCTCTGCACATGAACCAGCATACAGCTTGCAAGGTTATATTTTGGGTTCGGTTGGACTGTCTATTATTCCTATAAATTGATATCTAAAATTTCATTTGATTCTCTGGATGTTATTTGCCTCCTTGGAAAAGTGTGGGAAACGCGCTCTTCAATTTGGCTTAGAAGATTGCCCATGAGGGAACATTGTCTCTCCCTGAAAGAAAAACACGGCTTCGGTATTGCACCCCCGCTAAAAATTTTCATGACTGTGGTTTGAAACAAGCTCAATTTCGGTAGCCTTCCCGATTAAGACAATCAAAAGTAAGGATTGGGTATACCATGAATTTTTTTAAAAGATTTTAGCTAATCCGCTTAACTCTAGTGTTGGCTGATGAAGGTTCAAATTAGTCCACCGTATTAAAATCCAAACGTATCAAAGAATGGCTCACGCGAAATATCTAAGTGCAAGTTAGATATTTTTAAAAATTGTTTCGAAATTATACCCATGCCATTTTATCCGTGCTATGTAAACAATTTTTAGAAAACGATTTAGATCTTACGCGGATTCTTTTACTAGAACCAAATCCACGGCTTTGTCCAAGGTAGATAAGGGATACTTTAGAGTAAATTAATTCAACGACTAATGTTTCCTGAAGTAAATTACCTTGAAAATACAGTGGAAGTTGATTCCCGCTTGTTATACTTACTACTAGTCATTCATAAAGAATTTGGAAACATGAACTCACCTGTAAATAAAAAAGATTCAGAATTAATCAATTGATTCAAGTACTTTTGGATTGAATTTAAATTAAGATATTTATTTCTGAATATTATCTGCAATAAATTACTTTCCCTTACTTCTATTATTTACTAATATTTATTGAAATTATGTAATATGCATATGCAAATGTTTTTTGCAGTACGATAAAACAGAAATAATTGTCTATGGTCATAGCAACTATCTTTTATATTCGTTCCAATTAAAATTCCCTAACAAGATTTATTCACTGTCTATTTATGAAGAGAATCGTCAGCGACGATCAAACACTTATATTTATGGTACATCGTATATAGTCCAGCAGTTGTTTTTCATTTATAAGAACAATATAATCAATCAATTTCTTGCACTTTACTCCTCCACTAGCTTCACATTGGAATGTTTATTGAGACTAGAAGCATTTTATAATCAATTATTGTTATTAGTTAAACGATGTTGCTGGAAATCTAGTAGTGCGTAACGGTCAAAGGAGACTTTAAATTGAACAAATTTTTAATTGGATGTTTTGTAAAAATGAGATGAGAATATTTTGCAATCTATAAAACATTAACCTTTTGATGTATGATTTATTTGTCATAGTGAATTTATTGTATACTTAAGCCCGTCTCCTGGGTTTTTCAAGTAAATTGAGATTTTTATTATTTCACACAACAGGATTTGTGCAGAGTTGCATTAAAGCCGATAATGACATATGTATGTACCTATAGGATATAGGGGGAGTATTCATAGAAGCTTGTTACAAATTTCGTAATTTAGCGAAAAAATAGCATAAGAAATGGTTGACGTTAAGCATTAAAGCTTATATTTAAGCTTGACTTCTACAATTACTAAACACAGCCGGTAAATTAAGGGGTTATTCTACAGTTAAATTTTTTTTGGTTTTCTGTTTTTTGCTTATTTCGATAGATTACCATCTCAAGAATGCCTGTACAAAATTTCAAACCGATTCATGGCTTCGTTTTCATTCTATGACTATATTTCGGTGCGCGCGTCGAACGGTATTTTTCTCCCTCTTACGCTCTCGCTACGCGACCAACCTTGAACAACGCTTTGTCTAACAATGGTCTCTACCGAACATCTGGCGTTTCGAAATATGTAATTCCACCAGATATGTTCTGTTTACATGTATTTCGGATATATTTCATCAGTACATATTCGAATATTAGCCTGTCAGCATCGTGTACTTTCAATCATGGCTTTTTATAATCAAAAAGGAAAAAAATCATACCGAAAAAGAAAATTGAATCGTCTATACTTTTGTACAACAAATCGCAAACGGCTAAATGAATCCCATGTGCAAAGCAAATTCACAAGCTTTCAAATCTTAAGCTCACGTTTGCACCATCAGTTATTATTGTAACAATATCAGAATCAAGAGAAATGTCTAGCTCGGAAACGTGCTCCTTTAATATTCGCACAGATGCCTCAGCTGTTAATAATTCATTTTTGCGAACCAGTCCTAAATTCCAGGTTGTATTACATAAATGAATGTTTACATTCATGTATTTCTTGTTTGAGCTCGAAGTCTATTCGTCAAAGCTTAAATTAAATCGTTCTCCTTCATTTTTTAATGTGAATAATTCAGCTTTTATTTGCGCTTTAATTTTATGGCTGTAATTTATCACGCGATTGCGGATCGTTGCGGCAGATCTTGGTAAATCTGAATACCCTTTTGATAGGATCAAAAAGCCTTAAATCATTCACATTTACAAATGCACTCATAGAAAAGCCGTCTAAAGCAGTCACCCGAGCTAAAACATCGTCGAGAGTATCAGTTTGACAAAAATAGTCCACGATCGAATTGCTTTTTCGTTTCAAGGGTGGTTCTTCGATGTTATGAGCATTTGATGTAGACGATATTGTCGAGCTTAATGTCAATGAATGTTTCGCTTGAAGGTGGGTATGTAATCCTTTGGTAGATCCTCCAAGTGTTTTCAAAACTGCTGGGCAACGCTTACATTGCACTGTATTTCCCTCTTTAGCAGTGAAAAAATGACTCCATATATAGGAAGCATCACTATCTTTTTTATGTTCAATATAGACACTTTTTGTGGACATGCCACTCCCTTTATGCTATCTAGAAGCAAACAAATATATCTCATTTGCGAATATAAAACTAAAAATCAATTGCTTTGTAAAAAGAAAAAAAATCAACGTCTGTTTGTTTCACTCTAACTATTCTAATGAAAGAATTTCTACCAACAATAATGTTAATGTTTAAAAGAAAATTCCTTTTTGTACTTTTCCTGCGAACAACAACGTTAACGTTTAAAAGAAACTTCTTTTTTGTACTTTTCTACTTAATCTGCTCGATTGTCAGGCAACACATAAACTAGTCGAATCTGTTTGGACAGCGTGAACTTGCCTGATCGTGACCGCGCTCAGAAACTAATCGAATTGACTGGTGAAAACTGAACAAGTAAACAAACAAAAACAAAAGAGTGGAGAAATTGTAGGTGAAAGCGAAGGAGCTCATTTCAAGCAGCGTATTTATAAATAAATCAAAAATGATTAATCAATCCCGTAGGTCTCGGGATTAATCAAATAAAATCCCGAAATTTTTAAGCCTGTAAAATGGTCGGGATCACGGAATCCCGGGATTGAAATCTCTTGATATGACCCACGCGACCTTATGAGATGCCTACTGTCTCAGCTTTCGCGCGCACCTTCAATTAGCGGTCTGCCAATACGTGCACTGGTAGCCGTTTTCGGGGCATCTGGGCGTGGCTTATCAAAAACCGACGTGCGACCATGTTCAAACTAGTTAAACCAATTTTTTACGGTCGCCATCGCAGGAGCAGAATTACCGTACAAAGCATCCAAGCACTCTTTGATTTCCCTTCCAAAAACAGGAATCGAATCAACGACCGATATTGCTCTTTCTTCATTTTTCTAAAATCCGCGGACACGCCCGCTTCCACACGCGGTCAAAACAAAACTTTGAAGTCTGATTCGGCTGAAATTTTGACAGCAACCGTCTACAAGAATGTACTACACGATAGTGAATCCCTCTTGCGATTGTGGCGCCATCGGGCGGTGAGGCAAAGTACTTATCGGACCGCCTTCATATGCAAATTGCTTTGATCCTGTTTAAGTCGTTTCAAGTCAAGTCACCTTCCCCGGAACGTATTCTTGTCATAAATCGGGGGTATAAGGTATACAAAAGACGGATTCCTGCATTGCTCAGATTTTTACAGGAAAAGGTGTTGTGAATTAAGACTTTGCTTAAGTTTGTAGTCAGCTAAAATGGTTGATTAAAAACCAAATCGTGATAAATTCTATAGAAATTAAAAAAATGTTATTTCTCCACACTTGAGATCAGACTTAGTTAAAAATTGACGGGGATTTTCACCAGACTAAAATAGGCAGATTTTTAGAAACAATCAAAATTCGCCATATACAATTCATACTGGCTGCAATATTAAGTACTAAAACAAAATACACCGACTCTGAGGTTTTTTAGAGCTCAAAATCTCGTCTGGATTTTTCCATTTACATAAACGACTTGTCGATCTAAGCTCTGCCACATTTTTGTGCTTTCATCGATATCTAAACAAAAACAAGCATCTGAAACATAACATAGAAGAAACTTTGTCTTACAAAATAATTTAATTAATAGCGGAAGTTCAATTGACTTAATCATATGTTTAAAGAGCTTTGTCTAGCGGCAAGCTTTGTCCAAAAAATAATTCTGGTAGTGGTTCTCCACTATGTAAGTGTGTTACTAATTTTTGTTTCATTATCAATTATTATTTTTAAAATTAAAAGTCAGAAAGACTAATCTTCTGAATAGGCTCCTAACAGTATGAATTAATACGTACAAAATACCAATTTTTTTATCTGTTTCAAAGAATTATGTGAATAATTAACGTTTTAGTACGGCCAGGCCATATCTTAAATGATTCGTTCAAAAGCGCCAAATAAATATAAAATAATGTAATTAATTGTTAAATGTAAGCAAGTGGGTCAAACGTCAGGTTATCCGGCATTTGATTCATTCATTGCATCATGAAATTTCCAACGATACTCATAAAAAATCTCCATTATTCCGTACCAGATGCAAGAAGGAATTTATACGGGTTTTCACTATATTAAAAAAAATCACCATTCACCAAAGATAAAATGCTTCGTTTTGGCTTCTTCTTTTTCGTTTAAATAAGACAATAAGCATTGAAAAGCATTTTTTGATTGCTCACATCTATGCATACGTATGGTACAGTTGAATGAAAAGAATAAAGTTTCAAATATCATCCAAGTACCGGTACACGACCGCCGTGCTGCTAATACATATGTTTTCTTACTGCATGAGCACAGCTCCATTAATTGGAGCATATGTGCTGTTGGTGCTTCGTAGAGCAAATTTCGTTGTAAGCTTACGTGCAAATTACTTACTTTCTTATTTGATTTTCATTATGGCAACAATTTCTCAATCCAGAACACTAAAATATCAGATACGAGTACAATTGTGCATACTCATATATACAATACTATAGTACATTCATAGTCATGCATTATTTAAGATGTTTCAGCAATATTTCGACTGGTGCAAATGAATTGTACAGGAAGTCGTGGTAATTTGGTAATTGATTTCATTGGAATGAAGAAAGCGGCAGTAAGTATTAGCATTAGAAGAAAATTTTGTAATTTTTGGGTTTTCATTGCTTAATTTTGTTTAATAATGGCTACTGGCTTCACTCGTGACTGCTTTGTAAATTTAAATAATTCTAAAACACGTCTACAAAATCAGAAAGCAATCTTTCAGCATGTGAGATAACATAATTGCAAATGTTAATCCTATGTTGCAACTTTCCAATTTACACCATATCCGATAAGTTTCTTAGAATGCCGGACACTCATGTATCTACATATGACACGATTTCAAAAGTTTCCTGTCTCGTCACCGTCTGTTACAAGGCAAAACATGGAAACCCCGCAAAATGAGACATTTTCGAAATAATTACAAACAGTAACTGAAAACTATGCCATATGATGTTTTAGTGACGTCACTACGCTCATGTGACTCACTTATAACATGAATGCGCGAATACGTTTTAATTATTCATAACATACCTGTATACCTTAATTTGATTCAATATCGATGAAACATTATTCAATCGTGAATCATTCAAAGGAAAACTGAACTTTAAAGTGTAGCTCGCGGGAACACACCCAGCGATGGATGAGTTCGTACAACATTCTTTGTTTCTCGCATTCTACACGTTCCGAAGTATCAGCAACAAAATCAATAAATTTGGCGAAACAAATGCACACGGTAATTGTCTTCGTGTTCAATGACTTTGAGATACATGCTTTACTCATCTCTTCACCTGTAAGAATTTTTCCAGGCTCACGTTATCTTATCGCAATTTACACACTTGGAAATGTATTTTTTTGGTGTTATTTTTCCATTATTAAATGTTGAAATGTTTATTTAGACATGTTTTTATAAGATTTTGTGTGGTAAACGGATGCAGAAATTTTTGGAGAAATTAGTGGCACATTTGTTATCGTTGAATGAATGTATGATAAAAACATTCTAGTGATTCATAAAATAAAAAAAGAGATTTAAAATGAACTGGAGATATACTCAAGCATTTTTTAAAAATAAAATTAAATTAATAACAAGTTGGGTTGACAGACCAAGGCCTGTCAGAAGGGTTTTTTACTCACTTACGATATGCAGTCAACAACAACAAATGAACTGAAGAAACGCTTCAATAAGATATACATTTTTAAAAGAAAATCCATTGTTGCTCCATTTTCAGTGGTCGCCATTTTGTTTCAATGTAACAAAAATCCCAAAAATATTTGGTATTCATCTTATCTGAAAATTTTAATAGAATCACGGAATACTAAAACCGTGTATTGTTGTTGTACTTAGAGAAACTTCAAATGGCTATAAATTCCGTAAATATGATTCAATTTCTTTCAGAGTATAAGGACCTTCTGTAAAACTACTTAAATTTCAAGTTTCGTCGTTCTAGGGTATCCTGTAATTATCAAGCAGTCACCTAGTAAACTGCTCAAAAACCTTCATAACACCTATCCGGAATTTTACTTGCAGATTCGAAAAAGACATTTTTTTAATTATTCCAATTTATAATTATGAATCTTGAAACATTTTTTTGATTTCTCTTTACCTTTATTAAATATCAATTTTAGATGCGTTATAATTATATTCTTTATGAGTTTTACCTTTTCGTATTATTACTTCCTATATTATTTTTCATATTCTATAAAAATTCAAATCTGCAAGTAAAATGCGGATATGGCAACATCATTTCCTGCTGCACATGCACGTATTGCATTGGCAAAGGCAGTGTGCAGCGGAATGAGTGGAAGGCCCGTCAACTGCCGTTGCAATGGTCCCGCAAGGTGACAACAAGCAACAACGGGAGAGATTGCTCGGTGGATTCGTTGCGTTTTGCCATTTACAAATCGTATTATCTAGATATAAAATAAATTGAGGAAAAGTTAGCGTTTTATATTCAGATATTCATATCGTTTGTTGTTTGGAAACGCGAGATCATTTATTTTTCACCTAGTGCATTTGTACGCGAGAATGTAAGGGAAAAAAGAAAAGAAGAACAAGCCGTTCGCCGATACAATACAAAACGACGAGGAGATAGCCGTCGCGTGAGTCGTGAATTTGAAAACGCTTCGATGGATATTTTTGGCGCTGTTCGCCAACTAATTTCGTTTTCAATTGTGCAGTGTTTATAATTTGATAGAACCTGAAAGATAAGTAGTACACGTAATTAGCTTGAATATAACGGAATATATGCTAGTGATGACTAAATGAAAGTGTTCTAGGTCTTATTGTAAGTGTGAGAACCATCTAAACCATTAATAAAATAGTGCCTGACGGTCGATTTAAAACAATACGCGAGTGAATCCACTTTTGTCTCGTACAGGCACAATATCGGGTCCGAAGTAGGTGTTTTGCCAAGTGACATGCGGCTCGATTCAAAACAAATTGATTTGGGATATACCAAAACGCGTGCAGACTTTGGACCCCTGGAAGCCATTTATTGCAAGGAGCAGTTCCTTTTCAAAGAAAATTACTTGAACCCGTAATAGTCCAGAAAATAATTGTCTTAGGGCCGTGTTTAAATGAGGAAAAGATACGGCAAGAAGTGAGTGCGTGACGGACGTTCGTTGGTCTCTTTCAAGGGTGCGCTTACTTACTCGTTGCTTAGTTTTAATAGCCTGCTTCTGATCGGCTCATTTGCATATTAACGATACGTGTGCCTCATTTGAAATCCCGCCATTATTCGGGCCGTGATTTTTCCTCAGAAATTTGCTAACGATATCTAATAAATAATTTTACTCCAACGAGACTACGTGTACGGATTGAGCGATCGCATTTGGACAGGCTACACGCTTAGACTTCGAATTAAAATGATTGCATGTTAGGTGGGAAAGATATAGAAGAGCAGAAGGAATCTGCTTTGTTATGCTGTATGACGTTTGGTAAAGAGAAAAGTGCAGTGTAAGATTAAAAGAATGAAATGATATACAGGTATGCGTATATCGTTGTCGCTTGGTGCATATGAGATACAACATCTCGCCAAAAGTTCACAGAGAACTGAGGTAACTTGCAATAATCAATTTTAGAACAGGAGAACCGCAATAATCCGAACAACCGTTTGCGCTAAAGCAATTCCCCCATGGAAGCAAACCCAAAGAAAAGCGTCAATAATTGTGTGTCGCATCTTCGATGACAACAAAATAATAGTGGTTGGTTCGTGCGATTGGCTGAAAATTCTTAAAAGTGAACTATCTCAAATTTATTTAATAATCTGTCGTGGTAGCACTAAGACTGAATATTAGAAAATCGTGCTAAACTGCCGGCGAGATACTTAGCTAGAAAGATTCGTTGTAAAACGGTTGGTCCTTGTATCGCCTTACAACTAATTATGTGCAGAACTATTCGAAGAAAACGACTGTACGGTTGTAACTTGTGAACGACATCAAATGAGAACATTGGAAAATGAAAGGACAAAATTATAGTAGCAGTTTCCTTTTGTTCCGAAACGCATGTCTAGCCATTTTAGCTACGAATCCTAGTCTGTCATCGAAAGCATAAAGTGTAGAGGTGAAAGTATCCTGTCTCGGTTTTGACATATCGGATAAAGTCTGCTTATTTTTCAAACTCTCCAATCCGACTAAAAAAATCTGAAAGGAGCTCATCAATACTACACCCTATGAAAAAAAAATGTTGTAGCCTTTCAATTATTGCGGCTTGGCTACATTGAAGTGGAACTTGTCACTATATCGTGTTGGACCTCCCCAATAGATACAACGGATCACGAAGCGGGGAGCTCAATATCGAAACCCTAAACGGAACCACTTGATGATGTAGTCGATCCAAAGCAACTTGTCTTAACGTACTATATGATTAAGGAAATTGATTTATATACAGTGCAAAACTGTTATTTGGAATTGTGCTCCCTATTTCATTTAATTTCCAGTAATTCACCCACATCACCAGCGACGCCCGACGAGGATGTTGGTGAGTACTTGTTTTTAAATTTTGTATTATTTATTATTAAAAAATTGTATAAATCTAAATTTTCAAAGTATCAATAGTTGGTAAATCGTTAAGGTCACCCAATAACTTAGCTGAAAAATGTATTGCACACACTGAATGTCATTCATTAATTTTAACCAATTTGAAAAAAAGGTGCAAATACACTACACTTTTGACTGTTAGGTTCTTTTATATATATATATATATATATATATATATATATATATATATATATATATATATATATATATATATATATATATATATATATATATATATATATATATGTTTATATATATATATATATATATATATATATATATATATATATATATATATATAAATGTATTTATTAGGTAGGTGATACGATTTCTCTACGCTTGATATATTTGAACTATCACAAAAATTGAAAATAAAGAAAAAAATAAAGTATTGTGTAGTTAAAGAAATACAAACTCGGTCTTTCCCTTCGCTGATACCTGACCAGGTATGGGACCCGCAATGATGACTGGCCCCTCCACTAAAATGAGCTAGCCATCGAGCGCGCTCCTCCTTTCCTTTTTGTGTTATAGGGGCTCTTGCCCGGGTAGAGTGGCCTTCCGCTCACGTGCTCTTTTGGTATAGTATGTAATTCTATCGCATAATTTTTTTTTCGTAGCGCTACAATCCCTTTCTGGCCTTCGCTTAGAGACAGTTAGAGTATCTCAATATCATGATTGAATGTATCGGCACTCCACAAGGTGATATAATCATTATCGCACTTTGGCAGTGTGTCCGTCCACCCCAGCTGCGATACATTCTGATTTTGAACCAGCACGTATCAAAACTGAACAGGCTTATAGTCCGACCGAACAATCACTCGAGCTAAATCCCGTTGACGCCAACGAAACTCGAACCAGAGACCTTCGGCATACGGGCTTAGTGATCTAACCACTACACCACGCGGACTATCGCATAATACAGGGTGCGTACGGTATTTGAGGACATGCATAAATGTGACTATAACTTCGCAATTTTTTTTTTTATTTTTTTCCTTTTCAGACAAGAAATGGCGGACTACAACATCACTCAAGAAATGAAGAGACATGCTGTCATCGTCGCTATATGTGCGAAACATACAGATTTAGAGATCTCTTATTTTCTTAATTGCGCCCGTCCATTCGTGCATTAGGGTCGACGTGAATTGGAAGCATCAGGAGGCGATACAGAATCGGTTGCAAAACGCAAAAACACGAACATCGTTCTGACACTGTCCGATCTGCAGAATTTTTAGAGCAAGTGCAAGCGATCATAGACGAGGACCCTTCAAAATCAATGAGGGTCCTTGCGAGTGAGCTTCATGTTTCTGAGCGCCTTATTCGTAGAGTTGTCCACGAAGAGCTTCGCTATAAGTCTTACGTGATGCGCAGAGGACAGTTCATGTCGGAACGAACATGAGAACAGAGAGTTCTTCGATCAAAACGTCTTTCAAAAAAATCAAACACCCTGAGACGCCCAAAATGTTATGGTTTTTTTCCGACGAAAAAAAATTTTGACCAAGATCAAAAGACCAATCGCAGAAATGACAGATGGCTATGTTGAAATCCTACGGAGGTTCCTGTTGTTATGCACACAAAATTTCCACCCACTGTTATGGTTTAAGGTGTTGTCAGCGACCAACGACATGTTATGCCACCACACTTTTTTACTCAAGGACTTCGAGTGAACTCTGCTGCATACATCGAGGTTTTGGAGACGGTAGTGAAACCCTGGATAGACAATTTAAGCGGAGGCAGACCATACATTTTTCAATAAGACTCTGCTCCTTCACATAAAGCGATGGCGACACAAGATTGAATCGCCGAAAATTTTCATGACCACATAACACCGAACCTATGGCCACTTAGCTCCCCAGGCCTTAATCCTTTGGATTATTACGTATGGGGCGTAGTTGAGCGTGAGACCAATAAGCTTCCTCATAATACCACTTCTTCGCTGAAGACTGCTATTAATGCCGTTATGGTCAATATGAACAAGGAGCATTTGATTCGGGCATGTAATCGTTTCCGGACCCGGATCGAAGAGGTTTTTGCTGCTAATGGCTTATTGAATAACTTTATCGCCATATATTAATTTAACGTTGTATAAAAAATTTCTGAAATTTCATTAAATTTTGTTAAAAATACAAGCTAATTAATTTTATTCTCAAGTTGTCCTCATATACCGTACGCACCCTGTACTATAACATAAATTAACCACGTTTATATTTTTCATTTGATGGAAAAATTCATGCAAATTATGTTTGTATGATTTTTTAACTCAAATGAGAAATATATGGCCATATCTACATTTGGATCTTGTTCCGGTTGGGAGGGTGCGAGGGGGCACCGCTTCCACCTGGATGCCCCACTCTTATTTGTGGGCCATAAGTATCGTCGGTAATGACGAAGTCTCTTAAGTCCGTCCGTTTGCTCCAGGCCCAATTTGTTCTTTGAACGAACAATTTCAACCCTTAGTAGGTTACCTCGGCCTCGACACCAGTCGATCGGCATTCAACCCTTTTTAATTCATGAATGCGAAATTTTTTTGTAGCGGTTCCTTGTGCTGGGGAAAAGAACCCGCCCCACGACACCGCAATGCTAGCCTGCCAGCGCATTCTCGCGTCCCTAGACCAGGCCAAATCTCGGCGGATACTACCATCCTCTTTCGCCGAGGCAACAGACCATCGCTGCAGTCCTTCACGGACATCATATCTACCTTATCACTACAATCCATTCGATTTTGTTAGGGAAAACGTGAAATTCAAAGATCATACTATTATTACCAAACGAACGAATTTCGACTTCGAAGGTATTTGTACCTATACAAGATTGGTAAGTCATGGTATTACGATTGTCAGTTTTTCCCGGGAGAGGAAGACGATGCTGCCACATATGTTTTGCGTGCAAAATAATGGGACAGGCTGCGACGGGACCTCTACAGGGAGACGAGAGAGCTCAACCTGGATAGTAAAGTAAAAGATAAAAGAGACTCACAGCGGCCGGGGACGTCGGGACTGGGGAATTGCTTGTCTGGCAATTCCTCTTCTCCTCTCCCCTCTCGCTAGAGGAGGGGTCCCCAGCTTGAAGGCGACTCAAGGCGTAACCAAACGAGACCTGGCTCGAAGTAATGTGTGAAACGGTTCCAGGCTGAATTTTCGTGGTGACAAGTGAGGTATGTAGTGGGTAGCCCAGTCGCTTGTGAGCATGGAAGTCCCACACTCAGTGCGTAAATGTCATTCACTTCCCAACTAACAAAAAAAAAGTATTTTCTTTGTTGTACTCATGAAGACCTATCTGCATAATTTTTCAGAATTTTTTGTCCAATCAGAAGGGGGAGACACAGATTTTTCGTATATTTCCCCTCCCCTTGCACTTCACGAAGCTGTTTTAAGACCTATTTCGGAAAGTTCTCATCAAGACCTTTAATTTGACCCCACCTCCCACATGACTACTTTTGGAATAACAAATATTTGCGGCTCCTCTTCCGGCATGGGGACCCCCCCCCCCCCCCCACCTTAAAAACAACTGAAAAACTTATTGAGACCCAAACTTTCAAGGAATCATTACTTCTGATCCACATACAAAGTTTGGCATATGCAGCTGCTATTGTTTCAGAGAAAAACTCCTGTGACAAACGGACGGACGAACGGACAGGTAAAATTGATTTCAATAGGGTTTTGTAAATTGTACAAAACCCTGAAACAATAAAATTCAAAACTGAACTTCAATTATATTTTATAGCCAAGCACTATCCTGACTAGTTACACAAAACAGAAAAGTAAAATTAAATGCCTTTATTCTAAACATACAACACAAAAGAATGCCTTAAAACGTTATTTACATTTAATACTTTTTTTTTCTTCTCAATCCCCGATTAGTAGTGAAGTAGCTTTAATGGAAAAGGCTTGTCCATTGGCGCTTATATGATTGTAAGTATGCATTCAATAAAATAGCACTCAAAAAGCATGACAGCACTTACTAAAATTTAAAGCTTCTACAATAGTTGATGATAGAAATGACATTGAAAAATGTGTACATAATATTATTTTATCTTTTTGGCAAAATCTGAAGATATATGAGCTGTATGAACCAGGATGTTTGGAAAAAAAAATTGGGATTACTAACCGGCCCTCAACGGGAGCACCAGTAAAACTTGTGTAATATTACAAAATAGTTGAAAAGACAAGAGTGGTCAATTCATACAAATGCTTGCTTGAAGAATGGGGAGATTCGGAAGTAGATTCGAGCCAAAAGGAGATTCACGTGCTTCAGTCTCCTTCAGAACGAGATTCAGAGGTAGATTCGGCCTTTAGAACGGATTCTCGGAAACCCTGCCCAGTAGGAGATTTAACGATGAATCTCCGAAATACTTTCAAATATACAATACATTCACAAAAAACGGCGTCACTGATACAATATGAACATTGACATTTTTCAATGACAAATTGACATCTATTTGAAATACATATTATAAAATTTCCATGCAACATTGACAATTTTTCATGTCAATTACCACAAACGCTGGCTTTGCGCCACCCGTACTTACGTTATGCGGGTTTGACGTACTCCGCGTGGTATAATGGTTAGACCCCGTAAAGCGAAAGTTCCTTGTTCAATCCCGTCGATGACAACGGTGACGGACTATAAGCCGCAGCGGGGTGGACCGACGCATGACCAAAGCGTGGTATTGGCCATATCACCTTCTTGAGTGCCGGTGGGTACAATCAAGGTCAAAGGTGGGCAACTTTTTTGGCCATTGGGCCAATTTCAATTTTTCATAAGTTCCCGCGGGCCAGCAAAAAATAAATGCGAAAGCAAGTATATGTAACAGAAATCTGAAATTATTTGAAAGGTAAAACCTCCGCATTTTGATAGAAGGAAATAGCCATAATTTGTAATGAATAGTTTTTTATTATCACTTGACAAAAAATACAACTTAAATGTGACACGAAATTCAATGTGAGGGATTAAATTGAGAATTTTCTTGATTTATGATTACATAATAATCAGGATCTAAACGACTGTTGTTATTCGGAGAATGGCTTCCATATTTTCGTCTGCCATTCTAGATCTGATTTTATTTTTTGCATGTTTCAATAGCGAAAATGTAGCTGGATCCTGTGGGCTAATACCCCTCAATTTTTCCACCCATTGATTGCTGACCTTGCTCCTGAATTATGAACGGATTAAGTTCCGGACATTCTTCGGGTGTAATTTCAACAAAGCCAACGGGGGATGGTTGTAGTCCAAAAATCGCTGATAAATATTGTTGATACGCGTGAGAAGAAGGCTTTTCCACCTTGCAATGGTTGGTGTTTCATATCCTTCCATATTGTTTCAATGTTTAATCTTGGGAACTACTTTCTCAATCGTTTCCAACGTCAGCTTCTCTAACTTCAACAAATAGAGATCTATTTCATCGTTAGTTAGATTCCTGTCATAAGGAACCATTGAGCAAGCGTTTCCATCATCAGAAGGAGGACATTACTTCTGGTACTCTCGATTAAACTGCTTTTGAAACTTTCCCTAGTCCCGGAGATAAAGTTTCTAAGACGTAGCAGCCCTTTTAATTGAAACGCCTAAAGCCTTTTATCCAAAAAAAAAAAAATGCTTTAAACGTTTTAATTAAAATGCCAAAACGTTTTAATTGTGAGAGCTAAACGTTTTATGTCAATGTATTTGTCTTTCAACCCGTGTGTAAGACTTTGTAAGTTTAGTGAAAAGTGAAAGTTTTGAAAGAACGTTTTCTTTGCAGTTCATGCTGCAAGCAGATGCGTGGTAAATATCTTTGGTGCCAAATTACTTCAATTTGTTTGTATTGTTTTGACTTTTCATTTTATGGTTTTGGACCGTGTTTCAATTTGACATCAAGATGGCTGCCTGACATCACTATGTGGCATGTGGTATACCATTTTGGAACCTGGCTACTTAATATTCCTTGCAGTTTGCTTGCTTTGAACTTCCATTACATTTATTATATATACGATTTTTAAATTCAGCTTTATCAATTCAAATGTCAAATGTGCTTAAACGTCTGGAAGTTTTAATTAAAACGGCTAGTGTTTTAATTAAAACGACTAGTGTTTTATTTAAAACGCCTAGTGATTTAACTAAAACGACAAAGTGTTTCAATTAACGTTTTAGGTGTTTTAATTGCCATCCCAATTTTAAAACGCTTTTTAAGCGTATTATTATAACATTTTAATTAAAACGTCTAGTGTTTTAATTAAAATGGCTAGGCGTTTTAAATAAATTTTTAATTGGGACGAGATTAAAACACCTAAAACGTTTTAATTTAAAGCGATTGGATTTGTAATGAAGCCGGGATTATTAGACATTAAAGTCAACAATCGCGAGTTTGATATTGCCTCTACTTGACAAATCTTCTTCATACGTTGAACAGGCGCTGTCCACTCATCTTTTAAAGTTGTTTTAGGGAATTTTACTGCCTAATTCCCAAAATCCACAGTAAATGAGATAATCTTGGGGGAATGTGTAACAGCTCTATTTTTTCATTCGTACATGTTGCTTGGTTGAATTCTCGACCATGCCACTGATAGAAAACTGCAGCTAATTCTTGTAGTTGAGGTTGTGCTTCTAGAGAGTTGCAGGCCGAACTCGTCAGGGAATGAACATATTCAAAGCTTCGATAAATGCTGCCGAAGCCAAATTGGTGGCCCACTCTTAGTGTATTGTTTGTGTCGACATTTTCCTCTTATTTTGACATGGATTTGTATTAGTCCGCAAAAATCTATGATAATTTGGGAAAATGGTCTTGATTATTGAATATGGTCTGACGGTAGTATTAGCCAAGTTCTTCTCATTTGTACGTCAAAATGTTTGACGTTCAAATATAAACGAGCCTCTTACTTTTCAGGACTTATAAAACGTGTCGAATATAGGCGGAGCGTCGGGAAGAGTAGGGAGAACCCATCTAGAGGACCCAAGGTCAAATCGACCATACGAGCTATTTGTTTAGTTGTTCTCACAAATCACGAGGTGGGAGAGACACAAATTTTTCGTATATTTCCCCTATCCTTGCACTCCACAAAGCTGGTAACGCAGTTTGTTAAGGAAAGCTCTAATTAAAACCTTTCATTTGACACCCCACATGACTATCTTCGGTAAAAAAATGCTGCGGCTCCTCTTTCGATATGGGGAACGTTCAAGGGGTTTGTAATAAACATAAGCAGTCGAGCAGCCCCGTGGTAATCAGGAGTGGCTGCTCCTGAAGAGATAAGGTGGTCACCCCGTCGAAACTGCTTAGTTTGTTGTTTTACTAGTGTGAAGTAAACTACATCCGTCAAGTTTCCATCCTTTAGGCAGAGATGAGTGGTTCACTTCAGCCACTTTAACATCTTTAGGTTTGACATTCCCCTTGTAATGCAACGACCTTCTTCGGTGAAAGTAACGGTTGCTTTTTGTGTAATGTTTGCGTTTGTCTCAAGCCTCCGTGTCCGCTAACTTTAACGAGGCAAAAAAATATTGAATTACTGTAGAGTAGCTTAATTGACACCTAATAGAACTTTTCTAAAGACAATAAAAATTGATCGGTGCGTCTTGTAGAGTAGAGTACGCGTGATAAGTATTTTGTAGTGTAGCTTCGTGGCTCGACAAGAACCCGCCTCATATGGTCCCGTAAATGCTAGTCGTCAAGCACACGTACGCGGTCGTTAAGCGAAGCTAGTTAGCTGAGCTCGGTGTTGTTTATAGCTCGCTGACACTTATGCCAGACCATCGGCACCCCTGTCCTACATGAGACTTAAAATTCATTACAAATGGCACCCAACGTGGGGCCCGAAAGGGAAACAACATCACTCTCCTTCGAGTTCTCACATTTTTAATTTTGCTGTCGGCAGATGAACCGATTCAATTTTTATTGTCGCCCTCACCATTTGATATTAACGTAGTATACTTTGGAGGGTTCCGTAAAGTAAAGATAGAGTCACCGATAAACTTTCTTTTGGTGTTGTTTGTCTTGTCTTCGGTATAATAAGGTCTGTAGCATCTTCTGGAGTTCTTCGTTCGTGGTGGCTCTGCCGCCTGAACATGCCGATGATGTTATAGAGTAGTTCGTCCCTTAATGTTACCAAAAGAAAGGTTTGCACATTTTTATAAAGTTTGTAGTCGGACAGTTCTAATTTTGAACAAACTGATGGTGCCAGGGGTTTTGAAATACACTGCTTGGAGTTGCGTCAGTTTTTGCTGGGAGCTAATCTGATGACCGGCAGTGATAAAATCCGCATCATCAATTAGTCCTGACCGACACCCGATTTGTTTTAAGATTGGTTAGCGGTTTTTATTAGCATACTTTCGTTGAAGACAGGGACTTGTATTCAAGGAGAGGGGCGTAAAATTATAACAACCATCTCTCCACTGCGGAAACAATTGTTTCTTTACTAGTGAAGAGCGAAACCCTTCAGTCTCTCCATGTCTGGGTCGGCATCGAAGAGACTGTCCTGTAATAAACATAAGCAGTCGAGCAGCCCCGTGGTAATCAGGAGTGGCTGCTCCTGAAGAGATAAGGTGGTCACCCCATCGAAATTGCTTAGTTTGTTGTTTTACTAGTGTGAAGTAAACTACATCCGTCAAGTTTCCATCCTTTAGGCAGAGATGAGTGGTTCACTTCAGCCACTTTAACATCTTTAGGTTTGACATTCCCCTTGTAATGCAACGACCTTCTTCGGTGAAAGTAACGGTTGCTTTTTGTGTAATGTTTGCGTTTGTCTCAAGCCTCCGTGTCCGCTAACTTTAACGAGGCAAAAAAATATTGAATTACTGTAGAGTAGCTTAATTGATACCTAATAGAACTTTTCTAAAGACAATAAAAATTGATCGGTGCGTCTTGTAGAGTAGAGTACGCGTGATAAGTATTTTGTAGTGTAGCTTCGTGGCTCGACAAGAACCCGCCTCATATGATCCCGTAAATGCTAGTCGTCAAGCACGCGTACGCGGTCCTTAAGCGAAGCTAGTTAGCTGAGGTCGGTGTTGTTTATAGCTCGCTGACACTTATGCCAGACCATCGGCACCCGTGTCCTACACGAGACTTAAAATTCATTAGAGGTTATAGCTTCTGATACACTTACAATGTTTAGAGTCTGTTTCGGAGAAGAACTGCTGTGACAGACAGACGGACGGACCGACAGACCTAACCGATTTCAATAGGGTTTTTTAGGTAGTACAAAACTTTAAAAAATTAAACCTCATTCGGATCAATTTCATCTAAACCGTAAGAGCAAGTCACAGAGCCGTGGTGTCTCCAAAAATTTTAAGCTAGGGAAAATTACTCTCTCTTTAATGTAATACGCACTAATAAAGAGACAAGAAACTTCAGAAAGAGCGAACAAGGCATCCAACCTATATTAGATGGTCTAAGCACGCCCACAACTCAAGAGTGACTGCAGTGGTGGCCTCGCTGGAATGTACCCCGCAGATTCTAATAGGAATTTGAGAGATCAAATTTCTAGCACATCAAGATCCTTTTCATTGTTTTGAAGGTAAGAAATAAGGACGATGATTTTAGTGATTTTATGGTAACGCTAACAATCTCTTTTAATGAGCTTTTGCCTACCTTAATTACTTTGCTTACATAACAAATCAAATAAAGGGTTTTCCAATAAGAGGTGTTATTTTGAAGAGCCCGCTATTTCGGTAGATGTCACTTTTGAAGCAGTCATTTTTTGACATTTGACAAGTAGAAACTACGCCATTTATAAAAATGGAACATTACACGCTTCAACAAGGCATTGAAATTATTGAAATTCACTATAAAAATGGTGAAAATTTGGCAGAGATGGTTCGTAAAACTCGAACATTTTTGGGTCGTCGGGAGGCACCTTGTCGGACCACAATACAGAAATTGGTGGAATAATTCGAGTTGTTGGAACAACTTAGTGATGTGAAGAATAAAACCCGTGCACGTCACTCAAGAACAGCCGAGAATGTTGCTGCTGTAGCCGAAAGTGTTGAAGAAAACCCAGGTTTGTCCGTTCCTCGTCGTTCTTTGGAATTAGACATTCCACAAACGTCATTACACCGTATTTTGCATAAAGATTTGGGTCTTAAGGCTTATAAAGTTCAGTTAACACAAGAACTCAAGCCGGTCGATCATCAACAACATCGTGTCTTTGCTAATTGGGTCCTTGAAATGCATGAAAATAATCCAGAATTCCATCGAAAAATCATCTTGAGTGATGAGGCCCATTTCCACTCGGTGGCTTCGTCAACAAGCAAAATTGTCGCATCTGGGGCTCGGAAAACCCAAGAGTTATTGTTGAAAAGCCTCTCTATCCTCAACGTGTGACTGTTTGATGCGGTTAATGGTCCGGCAGAGTCATGGGACCTTATTTTTTCGAAAATTAGGCTGGAGTAACAGTTACGGTGAATGGATTGCGCTATCGATAGATGATTTTTTATGGCCGGAATTGGATGGTATTGATCTGGACAGCGTTTGCTTTCAATAAGACGGCGCAACGTGCCACACAAGCAAGGAAATCATTGATCTTTTGCGGGAAAAGTTGCTGCACCGTGTTATCTCTCAAAGAGGTGATCACAATTGGCCAGCGAGATCTTGTGATTTAACACCTTGCCACTTCTTCCTTTGGGGCCATGTGAAAGAGAAGGTCTACGCCAACAGCCCAGCGTCGATATAAGACCTCATAGATGGAATCCGTGAGGCTATCGAGGACATACGGCAGCCACTTTGCGATTTGGTTATGAAAAATTTCATGAAAAGGATATGGTCCTGTAAGCGTGGTCATGGTGGTCATTAGCCTGATGTTATTTTTCACTATTAACGGCATACCTTTCTCTTTATAATAAAATAAACATTCGATCATATATATTAAAAAATGGCATTTTTCTTTTAATATCAAAATAACACCTCTTATTGGAAAAGCCTGTATTATACAGCTAACCAATGGAAAAAAGGAAATCAACCAATTTTTAATGCACAGGAGCTAACAACATAGTTGAAGAACAAAGGGTATTTTTGAAGCCATTACACTTTATGGGAAAAATTCAGTTTCTTGGGGTAATTTGAAGCAACGAGATTGGGTAAAGCCGACCGTCACTTCATGAAAGTAAAAAGAAAATTGCCAAATAATCTGGCATCACCCTATGATCTAAAGTACACCAAAGATTTTTCAATTGATAAATTCGATTTGCAAGATTGGTGATCTCTATTTAATAACTCAATTTATGTCGATATGTCTCATAATGAAGTTATTATAGCTTATGCTTTAGGATCTAAGGCGGATTCCATCAATGTCTCAAAAAGGACAAGAAAATATTTTAACATTTATTTTCGACACTTACAAGACATTGAACTTGAATATTTTAAACAAACTAAAGCTTTCATTCCATCTTTCACTCGGCACAGCATGAAATATTTTTTAAAGCATCAACTTCCGCACTCATCGTCATTTCAAACTTAATCGCGTTCAACGGACATGTTACCAATCAATTAGCATTCCACTTTGGCTGCAATCAACGTACGTAAACAATCAATTGATGATGAAAAGATGTTGATAGTTCAATTTGGAGGGTTATTAACAATTAAAAATTTATGCAAAGAGGAAAACTTTTACTTTATTGACTGAGCGAAAATTGATTTACTGCCCAACGCAAAGGTGAATGATCCAACTTCAATGAAAAAACAAACGATTTCATTGTCTTGCGTTGTTGAAGTTTTTCCTAATTATTCCATACGATTTTTCCGCTCATGTAATCACAGACTAGATTCAATGCGATTAAACCATAGAATCATGCATTTCAATTAATTCACTTTCTACGGATCGATATGTCTGCGATGCATTAAGCATGAAAATGTTCCGAAGTAGTTTTTCCAGATCGAGCCACACATGTACAAATGACTAAACTTGACCAACAAACAAGCCATTAAGTGTGTCAGCGATATGAATGCGCTAGTCATGGAGGTTGTCTTTGATTACGAAGCGATGAGTTGAGATTTACGTGGATTAAAGGCAACGACGTGCTTTTACATATTGATGTTTTTACACATCCACCTATGGAAAAATCAACCTATGAATCAACCAAACACTTGAATACTAGTTTTCATGCACACATGTGGTGGATGTCCTATGACTGGAATCAGAGAGAAATGTGACGACTTACACAACACACGGCACAACTGAATACCAAACATTGAATCTGTCTTGCCGGGAAGTTCGCAAAGTGGTGCGAAGAAACGTGTAAATAATATTAATCATCACATATCTGTTCACATTAAAAGTTGTAGCTATTCATTAGAATCGTGTTATGAAGTCGGGGATTATGTGATGATGAACTGACCGTGTGGAGATCTGGTTATGTATTTATGGAGACTTGGAGTCTATGATGGGAAGTTGAGCAGGTAGTGATTATGTAAGGATGTGAATAGTCCTTGCAGGAAAATGTTCAATAGCAAAAGGGAAGGAAATGAGAGAAGGAGCTTGTATGGTAGATTGGAGTTTAATCCGCTTATTAATTAACATCTTATATTACATTCAATGGAGTCTTAATGGCTAGACTTCAGTGCTCGTCCTGGGAGGTATCCTTCATGAAAGCGCATTAATCTCAACATCCTAGACGAAAGTTTCCCTCCCGTCATAGATCTAGAAACGCTCACTTTACGATTGGGCACCCCGATTCGTATCCTAGCCGAAACTACTGGCAATTCTAATTAGCGTCCTAAGTTAGGACGCTAACCCCATCTAATAAAATCGATTGGCAACGCCAATAAGCGGCATACGAAATAATTACATTATAGGTTATTATGCTACATACGAAATAATTACATGAACCTACATAATTATTCCGAGAATCGCCCTTGCAAGTAGACAACACTAGCTTCGATTAGAAGTTAGGACGAGAATTGCCACGCCCGGTCTTGAAAGTGCTAAAAAGCTTACTGGGGATCTTACGATTTGTGGTACACCGATTTTGATAACATTTTCAGGTATCGTAGATATCATCACCAATAAGCTTTCCATAAAGCCATTTGTCGCACATCCAAGGATTTTTGGGAAAATTTTGAAATGCTACAAAGCAAATTAAGTGCTCAATACGAAGCACTCATTTCCGACTGGAGAGCACTCAACTGTATAAACAGTGATTTAATATGGCGGTATACGATGGATATGCATCACAAACAAAAAACGGGGGTCAGACAATTGAGTGCATTTGGGATTTCCTGGTCTACGCGCGATGATTGGATAATGAAGTATCGCTATGGGAATTATTTAAATGTTACGAGTAGTTTCGATACAAAATCTTGGTATTGTAAAGATTAATTTCGAAAATTTCTACGATCTGTTCTGAAAAGATTGCAATAAGTCCTTTACTTCCTTTAAGCATGAAACATTTTTAAGGATCATCCTCTATACTTAACTCTAACTTCTACAGTTCCCGAGAAAAACTGCTATGACACTCAGACGGACGGACAGAACAGACAAACGAACACAATATGCGCTTTCAATAGGGTTTTGTATTTTAGTACAAATCTTTGCTAGGCAAATTCCATAGCATTGTGATGCCTCTGAAGATGTGCCAGTGCGCGAGTGATAGATCGTTTCCATATTGGCATACGACAATAGATATAAGCTCTCATGTCTATTCGGACAGTTATATGTAAGTACACATTATTAGTGCATCTCTTGTATGGGTATGCTATAGATAGTTGTGCTGTTCATATAAGGGACACTCATCAAGGAAGAGTCCACAGGGGCAGTACGGATCAAGCAGCAAAAGTTTTTCGGAGGTTTTCCTTCGGAGGGAAAGACCAATGATAGAGTTCGAGTCCAGCAGTCGTCGAGGCAGCACGGATCGAGCAGCAAGAGCTTTTCGGTCGAGCAGCAAGAGATTTTCGGAGTTTTTCGGAAGATTTGTATGAATCCTGAAATTTGGATGAGAGTGGAAATTACAGGAGATACGGAATTTTGAAGGGTAAATTTGTTTGGAATTTGTGGAAAGGAGTTGAAGCGCCTGGGCAAGGCGCGTAGTGCGAGCACAAGTGGAATGGAGAAATGGAAAAGGAGTTGATTTTGGAATTGGAAACAAACAAAAATTTTATTAAGGGTTTTTTAAGTGTACTGTTTTCTTAATAATATAATTATTTTTCTTTTAAGTCTTTCAATTACTAGATAAGAAGGGTCTCAGTTTCTACTTTCTTTTATTTTCCCGCTACAGTATTCCAAGTTCTGTCTTAGAATCTGTGGGTATGAGGGAAAGTAATGAATACGGGGAGCTCTCCGCCGCTAAATCTAGCTGCACGCGGAAGGCGAGAAAAAACTTGCAGCGTTTCTGCGAGAAATTCGAGGGAGACATAAAGGAGGAGTTTATCCTCGACTTGCTTGCTAGTTGCAACTGCAAGTGTCGGATGTCTCCAGTGACATGGAGATGGATGAGGGTGGAAGTTCCACGGACAGTGGTGAAGTGGTGGAGGCTATCGTAAATCCGGAAGCCAGAAAGAGGCCGATGGGGCCTCCAACGCAGGAGCCAACATCAAAGGTATCAACGACCCTTGAAGTGAGCGAGCGGGATTTTCCCCAGCTCAAAAAGGTGATGAAAATAGCTTCCGCTAGTTTCTCGGGGACCATACCCAAGCCGGGTGGAAGACCGGGCCTAGAGGGGAAATTGAAGCCCCAGCAGCCAAGTGTGGCTGCTACCAAAAAAGAGAGGGTGCCTCCTATATAGTGTGCTATAGGCTTGACCTGAAGACTTTCAGGGATAGCGTCAAAATGGCTTGCGCTCGAAACTCTGAAAAGAAACCAGAGTTCAACGTGACGGTGAACAGCGCCTCAGGAACTTCGCTCCACCCTAAAACGGTTGAGGATCACACCAGCTTTTTTAACTTTCTGAAGTGTGCGAAGGTGGCTTGCTACACCTACACCCTTCCAGGAGGGAGAAAATTGAATCTCCTTTCAAAGGCGTGCACAACTCATATGACGAGAATGATGTCGTGGCTGAGCTAAAGGAACATCTCGGAGAAGATATCCTTTCAGCATAAAGGTTCTCCACTTTAACCTCTAGGAGGGAAAAAAGGACGCTTTCATCCTTCTTAGTCCAGTTCAAACCGGACTTTGAAGTGAAGAAAGCAATGGACATAAAGTTCCTATTGTATCAGAATATACAATGGGAGCGTCTGCAGAAAAATTGCACTTCCCAGTGCTTCAACTGCCAAAGATTTGCGACAAGCAGCATAAGTCCATGGAATGTCCAATCTCGAAGGATGTGAAAAAAGGCAAGAACTTCTGCGTCAACTGCAATGCTAAAGGGCACCCTGCGAGTTTCAGAGGTTGTCCTAAAGCAAAAGAAGTTGAAGAGAGGAAGAAGAACCTCCAAAAGAAAAAAGAGTAAAGAAGGGATTGCATCACCGCCTCTATAAAAAATACAGTACGTCAAGGGGTCTCGTACTCTAGCCTTTTGCAAGGTGCAAAAAAACAGCCTGCACCACAGTCTATACGGCAACAAAAACAACAACCCCAGCAGTCGCAGAATGACCGAAATACGGTTTTGAGCACTGACTGCCAACAATTTTTCGGGTGTGACTTGTTTACACTCATTCGAAAAGTGGCCTCTTTTATCCCCCACTATAAAAAAAAACTCACTAACCCTAGTGAGAAAAAAGCTGCGTTCATAGAATTCGCCTTCCAAGTATGTTGTCGTGATGAGTTCCATTAAACTCTCCATCTTCAACATATGTTCACAAGCTCCACGCTATAAAAGGAATTTCGTTCAAGAATGGGGTGCACCTTTGCGTTCGTGAGGATCTATGTTCGACATGGATACCCGGTGAGGGAACTCATTGACAACTTGGAAACAGTGGTTACTCAATGCAAAATTTCGATTTCTATGCCATGAGAGGTGGTTTTAATGCGAAGCATCCCTAATGGCTATGGAACAGCTATCCCTAACTGGGTTCAATCAAATATGGATCTCATACTGATTGCCCCGAAAGAGCCTACCCTCCGCCGAAGCTCGTCTATTATTGACTTCTTCATTGTGTCTGCCAATCTAGTAAATCTCTCTCACAGTTGGAGGAATTTCAAGTGTGGAGTTCTTGACGCCGAGTCTGACCAACTTTTGGTTGAGCTGATCTTAAGAGTGAAAAAGGGTGTGAAACTTGAGGTTGCATATCCCTATCTTTTCATTCCATGCAAGCAAATCGATTGGGCAGCAGTAAGTGCTGACCTTGACGGAAAATTGAAGGGAATTTCGATCAATACATCGAAAAACCTTTCTATTACGGAGATCGATGAGGGAGTTGCTTGTATAAATAATACAACCCTGGATACGGTCACCTCAAAGATCTCCATTAAGAAATTCTCGACGAATTACTTTTATCGAGATTTACCAGAAGACATCTTGGAGCTTCATCCTAGACGTAGTCTGTTAAGAAAGCTACTCGCAAGAATCAACCACCCCAATTTAAATATGGATAACTAGGAGTATGAACGTATTCACCTAGTAATTACGTCTCTAAACCGAATGATCTCGAGGAGAACCACGGCTTTTGCTAACGAGCGTTTTGAGCAAGCAATGGAAAGTATCAAACCAGGTGCCTGTATGTTTCCTCATATTAATAGGATAACCGGCAGAAAAAGGCTGCCCGGGGTCCTCATTCATGATGGATCCATGCTCATGGATGACAAAGCCATCGCTGACTCCATCGCAAAATATTTTGGGAAAGTTCTTCAAGAAGAGAAAGCAAGTGAGGACTCTTCTGTTACTTCGTTAGTGAGCAGCACCACAACGAATTTCGACAGGGACAATGATTAATTGTGCTTGACTCGGTTCTCTGTTTCAAATCCCTCTGATGCACCTACTGGCCATGGTCTGTTTGTCAGTCCTGAGAGGCTCACTTTGTTGGCACTGGAGCAAAATTCCAAAAAATCAGCAAGGGCTTATGGAGTCTCCAATTATATGCTTAAAAGGCCTCCCCATGTTTTCTTTGTTCTCCTCGCGATCATTCTGAATAACTGCATTAACATTTGCTACTTCCCTCAGCAATGGAAATGTGCAAAAATATTCTCGGGCAGTACTGACATAGTCGATACTCGTCCGATTTCGTTGCTTTCAAATATTGGTAAGCTTCTTGAAAGGGTAATACTTGAAGGTATCCTACAATTCTCTGCCGGGGCGAGAATTGTGCCGGAAAGACAATTTGGCTTCAAAACAGCTCACTCCACGGTGGATGTTATGGCCGTGTTCCAAACTGATATAACGAGAAGCTGGCGCAACAATAAGCTTCTTGCAGCTTGCCTGATCGATGTGGAGAAAGTCTTTGACTCTGTATGGGTCAATGGGGTTCTCTACAAAATGATAAATCTTGGCTTTCCGGCCCAAGTTGTAAAAATTATAGGCAGCTTCATGAGAGGAAGAACTGCATTTGCGGTGGCTGGTAGAGCTAGTTCAGGCCCATTTAGTATTGACGCGGGGGTCCCACAGGGGCCTATATTAGGCCCATTTCTTTTCAACATATTCACCCCTGACGTCCCGGGCATAAGAGATGAATATAAGCCTGGAATCCAGGTGAACCTCTTCGCTGACGACTTGTTGGTGTGGTCATCTGAGCACAATTTGCGCTTTGCTAGGATGCGGCTCCAAAAATACTTGGAATCTCTTACTCCATATTACCAGAAATGGGGAATCAAGGTAAATGCAAAGAAAAGTGAATTAATTGTGTTCAAGGACCGCCACACCAACTTCGGTCGTCGTGCAAGAGGCATCTGTGACTCCAGGATTACGTTGAATGGGCAGATGGTGCACTGCTCTAGGCAAACGAAGTACTTGAGGGTAATTTTCGACAGTAAAGCTGCCTTCCGTGCTCAAGTTGATATTTTGAAAAAAGTGACATGCATACCATCTTCTTTTACCTCTTTTCAGGAAACATTCGACAGCGAGCCAGCGAGTCAGGATTTTGGCCTATAAAACCTAGATTCGTCCGATCATCACATATGCGGTGATGATATGGATTAGAGCTCCGAAAACAAAATGGAGCAAGAAAGGATTAGTGGAGCGAAATATCCCTCGGGCTTGCACAGGCCTTTACAGACGGGAGGACGGACGTTCTTACCCCAACGAGGTGCTGTACCAGGAGACAGGAATGGAGCCGATAAAATTGTATGCAGGAAAGCTTGCGGAAGCGGGAATCAGGAGAGCCGAATAGCACAAGGCGGGAGTTGTCAGGAGAGCGACGGACAACCGCTCTATGGACGCAGCGAATGAGTAGTTTTTAAGGTAATCTTAAGGAAATAATGTACTTAATTTTATGGAAATCAATTTTAAAACTAGTTGTTAGAGCAAATGATATTTACAAACTTCTTTTATAATCTATTAATGTATGATAAAGTTGTGGGTGTCCACATTTTAAAGTTTTCTTTTACCAAAAAATTAATATGATAATGCAATTAAAGTTAATTATTATTAAACTCCGGGAAAAGTCCTAAGGCACAACCCGCATGTATATTCTTAGGTTAAGCTATTGATGAATTGTATATTTGTAAAAAATGAAAAATCGCCAAATAAAGATCTTGAATCTAGTATAAGTAAAATATTGTCTAGAAAACTTGTCATTATTGTGTTCGAAATGGTATCAAACGCATGCGCTTTAAGTTTTTTTTTAAGTGGCTGTAATTTGTTTTTAATTTCTTGAAGGTCTATAGGTTGTTTTCTGTCTTCGTCTTGTAAATTACCCACAGGAACCCGTCGATCGAACATATTACTGTATCTTTAAGCCCAGAGTCCGCTTAGGCAAAAGAGTTTTCCCGGACTCCATCGCAAGTGAGTCGGTAAATGATTTAGCCTTGCCTGTACTAGGAAATCACAATACGTTCGGAATATTAACTGGCCTTAAATCTTATTTTGTTCACGCTCCAAAAATTAAGCTTAAGGCTCTATAAAAAGCTCCATGAAAATGATTTAATTTTAGCTAGGATCATCTGTTTTCGAAGCTGCAAAGCAACGTTTATCGAGGACGTTTAAATAAAGGTTCTTTAGGAAATCATGTAATATTCCGACGTCTAGAGCAAAGTCATATCTCATACCGTTATACGAGGTGTGACAATTAAGTAATGAGACTGATTTTATTGCTGCGCTTGTGGTATGCCTGCGACCTTGAAATTCCCTTCCCCTTCCCCGGCATCCTTCCCCTCTCCATTGATATATTTACCATCGCTCTAGCTTGTTTAGTTCGCCTATTGTGTCGTGTTGAGTAGACGTGCGTGTTGGTGGTGCTCGTCACGAAAATGGAGAAACGAAATCAAGAGCAACGCGTCGCGATAAAATTTTGCGCCAGATTGGGCGAAACAGCTTCGGAAACGTACGCTAAAATTGTAAGAGTGCATGGTGACAGTGATGTTAATCGTGCCCAGGTGTTTCGATGGCATAAAGAGTTTAAGGAGGGGCGTGAAAGAGTGGAAGACGAGGCGCGGAAAGGGAGACCAGTCGAGGTGCGGATTGGCGCGAATGCGCAGCGTGTGCGCGCCCTAAGCCGTGAAGATCGCCGTTTAACAGGTCGAATGTTGGCCTCAGAACTGGGTATGAACAGTGAAACAGTCAGACAAATTTTAACCGACGATTTTGGGATGAAAAAGTTGTACGCGAAGATGGTTCCAAAGAACCTTTCTGAGGAGCAAAAACAGCATCGAATGACCGTCGCAGAAGACTGTTTGGAGCAAGTGGAAAACGCCCCACGCTGCTTGATCGAGTTATTACTGGCAATGAGAGCTGGTTTTTCCAATACGGTGGTCAAAGGAACCCATTTTGAGTCGATTACGGACATCCGAGCGGCCGTGACGAGGGTACTCGCGGACATCCCAGTCGAAGCGTTCCAGAAATGTTACGAAGCATGGGAAACGCGCTGGAATTGTTGTATAGCACCCAAGGGCGCTACTTTGAAGGAGATGGCAGAGTTGTCGAATAATTTTTAAATGTACGGTTTTCATGGAATCAGTCTCATTACTTAATTGTCACACCTCGTGCGTAGGTTTATTGGAATTGTGTAGGTCGATTTGATTGGCTGTTATGTATCTGTTCATCCTAGAGACCAGCAAAGATTTTGCTTCTGGAAAGGTTGTATACCATTATTACAGAGCATTCTAGAAATTTTATCCACCAGTTAATCACTGTGACCAAATGTTGAAGGGTGAGTGTAAGCATAAGATGATGAATCTCGTTTCTAGTTTCGAGAATGACCATTCTACCTCCTCTAAAAGTTGTTCTGTCATTTCATTTCTTTTAGCCGCGATAAAGAATGTCGAAACGAATTCCGTTCGAATTTTGGAGCCACGAAAGGAGTCGAGACAAAATTTTGGACCAACACCACCGATACAGCAATGTCATCAAATGTGCGAGCGCAGCCGACTTCGAGCGATTCGGAATCCCGTCGAATCCAATGTTGTAATTGTCTTGAGGTGGGGAATATTTCGCTGAACTGTCCAAAACCGCAACGGAAACAAAGATGCGAGAAGAGTGAACGAACATCACATACGACCAACCGATGACCGGAAAATGAAACTGCGACCGCCGTCAGTAATGTGCGTCGCATAAATTCAACAGAAAGAATTGATCCGCTTTTTAAGGAGGTTCTCCTCAACGGAAACAAAATTAAGTCCCTCATCGACCTCAGCAGCGAAAGAACACCCATTCAACGAACGATCGCAATGTCGACGGGAGGCGTGAAGCAGTGTTCACCGGTCACCCTACGAGGATTTGGAGGAGCTTCAGTAACGTGCAACCAGATACTCGAGGCCGAAATTCAGTTGGATGGAATGAAAGTAAATGCGAAGATTTTTCCGGTGGATTACGACTTGATCTCGGAGCCACTTTTATTGGGGTCAGATCTACTCTGCACATCGGGCAAACAACTGATCATTGAACCGAGAGCTTGTCGATTGGAAAACGCTTTCCAAAACGCTCCAACTTTTGAGCCGACGCTATCCGTCAAAGAAAAGGACCAACTGTATCAGCTCATCAGTGAGCACAGAGAATGCTTCTCTGAATCGCTTGCTCAGTTAGGTCAATGCAACTCGGTAACGATGACAATAATGTTAACGACCTTAAAACCATACCGGATACCGTTTGCAAAGCGTGAGCGCGTTCAAGCAAGAGTAAACGAACTGCTCGAAAACGTTATCATACGTGCATCATCATCAGAATATTCGTCACCAATTGTCCTCGTTCGCAAACAAAATGGTGAGAACCGTCTCTGTGTTGATTTCCGTGACCTCAATGCTATCACTGATAAGCATCCGTTTCTCATGCTAACTGTTGAGGAGCAGCTATCATCGATCACTGGTAATTTATTTTACATGACTCTCGATTTAATGTCCGGCTATTATCAAATACCAATCGCAGAAGAGTGCAGAAAATACACTGCATTTTTCAGGCATGCAGGCCAATACGAATTCAACCGGATGCCTTTCGGCCTGTGCAATGCACCGAATTATTTTCATGAGGTCATTACCAAGTTGGTACGACAAATGGGAAATCGAGCAGTTAGCTACGTAGATGAAGTATTTCTGCCCAGCAAAACCATTGCCGAGTGTTTAATCATACATCGTGAATCCCTGGTTATACTTCGAGATGCCGGTATGACGCTTCGGCCTTCTAATTGTACGTTTTTGTCTAAAAAAATCAGGTTTTTGGATCATCGAGTCGATGAGGACGGAATAACACCAGGAGCTGAAAAGACTAATGCGATTCGAGAGTTTCCGGAATCAACCAACGTTACAAAAGCTCAAAAGATTTCTGGGATTAAGCGGGTTTTCCCGCAAATTCATTCGCGATTATTCTCTAGTATCGAGGCCGCTTACACTTTTGTTGAAGCAGAAGGCCAATTCACACTTTTGTTGGTCGACCGAACAACGAGACGCAATCGAAAAATTGAAATCAGCACTTGACTGCGATCCAGTGCTGAGTGTATACGATCCAACGAAAGAACATCAAGTTTGCACTGACGCGTGCACACTGGGTCTTGCCGGAATCCTCATGCAACGAGAGGACGGTGGCAATTTCAGACCGGTTTTCTACTACAGCCGCCAGTGTAGCGAATCCGAAAGCAGATACCATAGCCATGAGCTTGAAGTTTTGGCTATCGTCGAGTCGTTAGAAAGATTCCGATTGCGCCGCAGTTAACACCACAAGAACCTCTAAGCCATTGCTACCGCACATCGGTCGATGGTTTCTGAAGCTACAGAAGTACGATTTCCGCATCATACATCGATCGGCTGAACGCATGAGTCACGCAGATACTCTAAGCAGGACTCTAACCGAACCACCGAACGAGTCAGAGATAGCATCGGGGAACATAATGCGAGTGGAAGAAAACGAAAACTGGTTTGTGCTCCTACAACGACAAGACATGAAGTTGAAGGAGTTAATCGAAGTTCTGAGAGGCGATATTGATTCCGCTCAATCCAAACAGATCATGTCAGATTATCAGCTCAAAAACGGTCGGTTAGATCTTAAATTCGTCGTTCCGTCTGCAGTCAGGTGGAAAATCATCCACACATTCACGATGACATGGGCCACTTGGGTCTTGAGAAGACTATAAATCGAGTTCGGCAAGATTTTTGGTTCAACAATCTCCGAAAATACATCAAGTCGTACATCACAGCATGCTTAGAGTGCTGCTATAATAAGGGAATCATAGGCAAACCGGAGGGTGAACTCTATTCGGATGAGTTGAAACCTATTCCGTTCTGGACGTTACACGTTGATCACCTGAGACCTTTTCCACGCAGTCGTCGAGGTAATTTGCACATCATTGGAATATCTGATTCGTTCAGTAAGTACTTAATTTTGAGAGCTGACAAAACTACGAAATCGAAGCCCGTCATCTACGCATTCAGGGATCTGACGTTGTACTTCGGTCTACCTAAGCGTATAATTATCGATCGAGGCATTGCTTTTAAATCACGAGAATTTGCTGAATTCTACGCATTCAATGAGATTCGACATATTAAGGTTTCCGTCAGAACACCTCGTGCGAATGGCCAAATCGAACGTGCAAATCAGTCCATCTTATCATTTCTAAGAACTGCACCAACTGCTCATAAGGATTGGGATTTACAATTGCGCAATTCGCAATGTCACTGTGTGACTCAGTTTAGTCCGACCGAGTTGATATTCGATTATCGCCTTCGAGACGTCATCACGAATCGGCTAGTTATGGCTCTAACATAAGATGAAGCGACTGCTGATCCAACGGAATGCGATATGGTTAACCGAAGACAATTGGCTGCAGAGCGAAGTTGCACCGAACGAGAGAAATGGATATTGAGGTTCAACGCGAAACACAAGAAACCTTTTATCTACAAGGAAGGAGATCTCATCGTTCTAGAGATCGTACCTGCTGATACGGGAGAATCTCGAAAGTTAAAGCCCAAATATCGTGGACCCTACATCATTTCAAGAGTTTTACGAAACGACAGATATCTCGTCGAGGACGTGGGAATCGCACGTCCCAACCAATGGAAATTCTGTTCGGTGTATACGAGCGAAAAGTTGAAACCGTGGATCGTCGTGAGTCCTGAACTCGATTTTTACGATGATGCTGCGGATTCAGACACGGAGTAATGAATCGAGACGATTCAATGTCAGGATGGTCGAGTGTCATGACAACACCAATTGAAGAGCACCGACCCCGGAAGAAATCGAGAAGAGTCAGTCGTATCCGAACCATCAACCGAGTCATTGTATTTTGAACACAATAAATTGATTATTAACAAATGGTGCGCGTTAGTTTATTGTTTTCCCTCGACAATTATCCTGTTCCCAAGGTCCACCCCTGACACTTGTAAAGACCCAGTTACATTATTTTTTTAATGTGTATTTTCAATTGCATGCTTGATTTCCCGTAATATTTTACTTGGAGGGCAAAAGATAATCATCACAGAATGTGGATAAAATATTCTTTCCTAATGGGTTAAGAACTTTTTTCCAATGAGACAATAAAAGTAAGAATTATGGTAAAATGCTTTCCACATTTCATATGTAGCTCTTCGCATTGTGAAACTACAATCGAAACTAAAATCTTTTCTCTAATGCTCCTAACACGCGATATTATAATTGCATATAGCAAAAAAATATGTAGATTAATCTACCCCTAGCCATGGTGCTCAAATCAAAATGCAAATATAAACGATTATATACAAGACCCAAGGAAAATTTCATAAATAAATAAAACAGCCAGTTGATTCCGCGAAGCGCAAGAAGCAGCAACACAAGTTTCCAAACCAGACTTGAAGGAGGAGGAGGTGGTGGCAAAAAGAAAACAACAAAAGAATTAAATGCCTATAGCCGGCATGGCATCGCAAATTCGCGATCGCGGCGAGGTCGACGTAAATTCAAGACACAATTTTCCAATGGAATTTCGCATGGCAAACCATTTTTCATTGCTTACGCTTGGTTACTACGAACAGAAGAACTTGCAAAATTTTGCTAGCGCGCAAAGTCCAATTGAAATCCGTGGGGACTTCTTCTTCGAGTGCGCATGGTGTACCCAGCTAAGATAGCAATCGCAAAAGCTATGATCGCGGCTCTAACAACAACAATAAGATGATTGTGTGTAAAATAAGAAACGTGTCATGGAACCTCTAAGAGCCATCATAATCTCAGTGCTTTTTAACAATGCCCCTGACTGAATAATTTCGCGTCGCACTCTTTTGAATCGTACTGTAAATAATGACGAGCAGCACGTTCAATTAGAACTGCTACAAGAATAATTTGAATGCAGAGTGTGGTTGGAAGATTGGGGTAAGATCGGCGTATTGTCACAAGAAAGTAATTCTTGGCAAAAGGAGCTTGCAGAGATGAATTGTTATGAATTATTTTGAGGAAGAGAATGATTTCGCCGGAACCAGGTGGAAAGTATTCACCTGTTTCTACTGAATTTATTTCAAGTTGGTTTTAGATAAGCAACGCTTCACCATCAGACTTAAAAGAATATTCAAGGAAATTAAATATGAGAGTGTTTTGGATCGGTTGACGATATTACACATCTCTTCAACACGAAGAAGTTGGGTGCCTTAAAAGTGTGTTCGAATAAATTACCTGGATCAACTGAAAATCCATTTCAAACAAATATTTTAAGATAACTCCCAGTACGATCCAGATAATTGATTATCTTGTCACGTACATCAAATCTGACTGCAATTAGTGTGAAGAAAATAAATGGCAGCTTGGACAAAGTCTCATAGCCCATTAGGCCAAAAATGGATCGAAGCGAATGTGCAAGATTCTCGACATGGAAAGTTGTTCGACACGAACAAGACAAGACGTTGATTGTGCTGCGAGAATTTGAAAATAGTTTCAAGCACTCGCACAACTATTTTAGCTCCAGTTCCACAAGCAAAGAAGCCAGAATGGATGTTCTGGTGATGAAAGTCTCAATGAAGTCACTGCCTTTTGCCATCTAGAGCCACTTCAAGCCCGGCTTGCTTCGCGCAATGAGCAACAAATGTACAGAAAAGGCACCGAGCCAAGGTTATGATGTAATGCACGTTTAGCGCACTTTAAGTGCGGCTCAATCGGATTGATATTACACATTCCATTCGCGTATGAACTCGAAATGCTGTCGACTGCGCAATATGACCTGAATCCGGTTGGAATTACAATCGGACATGGTCTTGTAACATGTTTGGATCTTCTGGAAAATTGTGAACTGGCTTCTGGACTCGGTGGGAGGAATTGGTCCAAGTCTGGAATCTTGACAGCTGAGTGAACTGTTGCCGGAAAACCGGCGAAAAAAGCTGCGCCCATTCGAGACGGTCCAGACGTCTGCGAAGTTGTGCCGTAGTGGCACCGCATCAAGGTGTAGTAAAAAGTCGAGTTGGGCGTGTGATTCATGCTCTGGGAATGCGGCTGACAGCCACGGCGTGAGTGCTACTGCTCTACTCGAAGATAAATAAGTCCTCCCGCACATACTCGACCCCCTCCTTCCGCGCACTCGACTCCTGTCTCCTGTCCACGTCTGCCCTACTCACCCGAGCTGCCTCGCCCAATGTTTTGCCTCCACTCTAATGGAGATGCAATTATAAGTATGATGACTACATGGCACCAGGCCGCTTATCTTCAATTCTAGCGCTACTTACTTCTGTAAACTTTTCCTGCATCTCGGCTCGCTCCTCGGGCGATAAGGTTCTGAGCGTTGAAGCCATTTTCGCTGCGGTTCTGTTTTAATCACTTTCACGTGCAACTTTGCTACTTCAGAAGTCACTTGATTCGAACTTCGTCAATGGATATCGGAACGCAATCACTTCAACTTGCCGCCACACAAGTATTTCTCAATACCACTTTCTACTTTTCGTTTACGAGTTCAGGACGCACCGCTGCTGGAGAACTGCCGACCGTCAATGGGAACTCCCGGGTGGCAATTTGAGAGTCTTCGTCACGAAATGGGCGCAAACAAACGGAAATACGCACGGATGGGAATGGATTTGTGTGAAAAGGATTTAGGGGTTCAAGAGTTCACGAGAAAACACAGGCGATTCCGCTTGGAAGAGGTTTGATTCAACTAAAAATGCAAAGAAACGACAACGTACACGAGCTGCAACTACAGCCACTTCCACGGCACGCAATTGACAAATCCACTTTGAATGAGCGCCGTCCGATGGAGACTGGAGAAATCACGCGAATGGACTGCCACTCGATGTTAAAGAACTGGAGAGATTTGCTTTTGCTGCTAATAGGAATGAAATGGAAACGGACTACCACCAATAGTAAAATTTTTGCGCTACGGGAAATTAGCGTTTGATTTAATAAATGCTTTACTTTACTACAAACTTCAGTTTCTTCGAAAGATTATTCATTAACCAATGCTTGAAGGTGGATTTTTGTTTATTCACAAATCCGAATAAGGAGATATGATAAATGATTCACCATAGCATATTTTTTAAGAAAGTCGAAATTAGTCATGACTTGGCCATCTTATCAGAAAAGTAAGGGGATTTGGAGATTGTTTGTTTTAGATTCATGTGAAAAACATAATGCATTCCGTTGAGTATTTTACATCTCGTTTGGACATTGAATTGAATCATGGAAACAAATTAGTTTATTCTGATTCGGTATATAGTATATAATCTCATGCTAATTCGGGGAGTTCCCTGAAAATCGGGAATTAAATGAAAGATTTTTGGTTCTGGAATTTAATAGGTATCAGTTTGAGTCAACACTAAATATAAGTAAGAAATATTATCAGGAACTACAATAAATGTAAGTACTCTTGAATTTCTGAAAACAAGTCTTTTTATTCTGAAATAATTCAGAGAAGAAAAAGAAATATACATTTGAAAGAATGATAAATTTCTGCTAAGTACATTTTTATTAATGATTATTGATAATTGATTTGAGATAGTAAAGCAGAGTTAAATTCGAGCCCACCACGAGATGGCCCATCGTAAAAAAATACAATGTTGTCATATGAGAGGATTAGTTGTAAGGTTATAAATAGTACTGTTTGAAAAATGTTTGTTCTTTTTTGTAGCAGAGTCAGAGCAAATAAGATGTAGGAAATCAAAGCCGATTATATACTGTTTATTCAATCATATATTTCAGAGAATGAAAAAACAGTTACTCAAATTTCAATCCAGCGTTTTAAAGACAACAGGTTTTATTCAATAGCTCGAGTTACAAAAAAGCCACAAAATTTTATTCTATCTTCGAAATCACTTGAAGGATTGAATTTTAGACGCTGCCCTTGAACTGGCATTTTCTATTTACTTTGCCTAACAAGCTACAAGTTGATGACCGATAAAGAGTCTTTGAGACGATTTAGCCAGAGAAAGAATATGGGCGCTCCGCTTGTGCGATTTATTGATTTCAGCAACATGCCAATTGAACATTCCCCATCCAATACGCCTGCAGTAACTAGTCAAGAACCGCGAACGTCACCAAACAACGCAACCAACTCTGCTATGCCATGTCTGAAAACAATGATATTAATTTCGATGCAATACCAAGGGAATACGATCGTAAGTTACTTGACATGAAAAACGAGTTTGGCCGGCAAATGTATGCCATGCAGGTGATACTCATCTCAAATGACCATCAGCTACAAAGAACTGTAAGTAATCTTCGAGAAGAAATGCTTCAATATATAATGCCGACGCAGCAAATATCACAACAGATGCAGAAACCATCACAGCTGATGCAGCAGCTATTACAGCAGATACCGCAACCAACACAGCAGCCATCACAGCTGACGCAGCAGCTATTACAGCATATACTGCTACCAACACAGCTGACGCAAAAGTCATCACAGCTGATGCAGCAGCTTTCGCAACTGATGCAGCAACCGTCACAGCCGTCAACACAGCTAATACAGTAGCCATCACAGCTGGTGGAACAGCAATCACAGCATACGCAACAGCTGTCAAACTCAATGCAGTAATTGACACAATTCGTTCCGCAATTTTTTTTTATGCTATCAGTTCAGATGCCATTCATGATACAGCCGCCTCAAGGAATAACACGATCAGCTCAGTTTGATCCAACTGCGCAATACTCCGTTTCCTTTACCTGAAACAGTATACAGACAGAAAACAGTGTAACTGCTGCCACCATTTTCAGGTTATCCTGAGGCGTTTGCCGAAGCATTTGGTACGACTACTGCTGAGTTTGAATTCTCACAATTACATAAATTATGCGTTTACGTGAATCACTAAGAGGCCATGCTAGAGATACTGTTGAATCTTTACTCTGCAGCTCCAGTAACATCCCCGCAATTCTGGAAGTTCTAAGGGAAACTTTTGGAAGGCCGGATCAACTAATTAAAAGCCAAATTGAGAAGATACTGTTATATATTACCACCTTGGCAAAATTGTTGTATATTAAATAAGGATAAAAGGTTATCAATAATAATTACAACTTGTAGCTATTAGCTAGTAACCTTGACTGTTCGGTTTGATCTTTTTGACATGCTTTGGCGATATGCCCCTTTTGAAAACAAATTTTAAATTTATAAGAATTATATTTACACTTACTAAAATTGTGTTTTGTTTCGCCGCAAGCTCTACACACTGCTGTAGGCTGTTGTTGTGACTGCTTCACAGAATCGTTGTTTTTTGGCGGCGCCTTTGCTGGCGGTTTATTTCGCTGAATGACCTTGTTTATTTCAGATACATTCGTAGTAGACGCTGATAACGATGCTTCCTTTTTCAAAGCGTTTTCCAAAATAGCCTCCAATGAAGAAGTATGGTTTTCCTCGTAAACTCTGTCAAGAACTTTGCCTTCCTTCATGCCACTAATAAATTGATCCTTAATGCATCCTTCGAGTTCTTGACCAAACTTGCAATCCACGGCTGCTTGTTTTACACGCGCAAACCACTGACTGACTGTTTCAGCGGGACCTTGTCGTAAACGATAAAACTGTCTACGCTCTTTATGCACAGAAATGTGCGGCGAGTAATGCGATGCCAGGATGTCACACAATTCCTGGTAAGTCTTATTTTTCGGTAAAGTAGAATTACACAAATTTCGAAGTGTTTTATATACTTCTGTATCTAGTGAAGTAATTAAGACCGACACTTTCCGTTGATCGTCGACAAAATTAGTTTCGAAATATTGTTCAAGTCGTTCACTATACACATTCCACTTAAAATTTTCTTTAAATTCTTCAATTGTACCTATATTACCACCAACATTGACAACTGGTGCACTGTCCGTTGATTGTGGAGCAACTTTATTTGTTCCAAGAGTATAATTACTATCGTCGGTTCGAATAAATTCTAAACTTGATGAAGATACGAATGTGCCCCATTCTGTCTCAGTTAATTTTAAATCAGCCATTTTCTCTTGTTGACTTGCACTTGCTAATGATAAAAGTGCATTAGCAGCTTCTGAAGTAGTGTTTTGTTCATCAGTTAAAGACTCGTCGAGTCCAAATTTCGTCATTACACGAACATTTCAAAAGAAATAATCTGCACTTAGTACAAAACTGATGTTCAACTTCAAACACTAAAGGAACGACTCAAAACATTTTTATCCTCGTCGCCAATTGTAATATGTTACCACTTTGGCAGAATTGTTGTATATTAAATAAGGATAATAAAGTATTCTAATAATTACAAGTTGTAATTATTATTGATTACCTTTTATCCTTATTTAATGTACTGCAATTCTGCCAAGGTGGTAACATATTACAGATATGTGCTGTGCCCCCATTACTTGAAGGCAATCTGGACGCCTTGATTGAATTTGCAAACAAGACGGTTAATATGACAGCATTTTTACAGAGTGCTCACGGCGAACATCACCTCGCGAATCCAACATTGTTAAGTGAGCTCGTCGTAAAACTGCCAATCTTGCGACAAATGCAGTGAGCTGAAAAATGTATCTTGCTTTAGCGGCCACCAACGTTGCTTGAGTCTAGTCAGTGGTTACAATGCTTGCGACGCCTGGCAAATATGGTGTCAGATGCGCTGCCAACATAATCCTTGATGACACAAGCGAGAAACCATCATAAACAGCCTACTAACCCTTTAAAGCACTTTACCGAAGTAAGCGTAGCGCAAACAAAATGTTGCGCCTGCGATGAGCAGTGCCCCACGATAAATAATTGTAAATTTTTTTCGGACCTAACTGTGGATAATCGCTGGGAAAAAGTAAAAGAAAGTCAAGTTTATTTTTCCTGCTTGAAGAAGGGCCACCAGATGAATAACTGCAGCCAGCAGAGTCGCTACGGAGTCGACGGATGTCAGACGTTACACCACCGGCTACTCATGCTAAGCAAGAGAAACAAATTGAGATCCAACAGGTACCAGCAACACACACATCTCGTATAGTGCCACGAGTTCCAGGAGTTCGCGATTGCTATGCAGACGGTCACGAAAGAAGTGATAAAATTTGGTTCCAAGTACTGCCAGTGAAGATACATGGACCTTTCAAAATCATCACCACATACGCATTTGTTGATGATGGGGGCGAACGTCTCGATGGTGGACCAGAATTTTGCCTGACGACTAGGTATCAGTGGACAACATAATGTTTTAGACTTGCAGTGGCTTAATAATCAAACAACGTTGCAACGAACTGAGATAGTGAAACTACGTGGACGAAGCCGCGAAAATTTTTAATATGAAAAATGTTTATGCGTCATTGGAGTCAGCATTGTCAGCGCAGACTTTTAAGTATAGTGAGTTAAATGAAAAGAATTGTCAGCATCTCATAGGGTTGTCAATATAGGAGTATAGCGATAAACAACTACAAATAAGTAGTAGTAGTCCAACTCACGCCTTTCTTACTGTACCAGTTGAAGTACCACGTACATCATTGTCCGCCAGACTGATAGCAGTGAAAACTTAATTAGGTTGGATGGTGTATGGATTGACAGAAATTAAAGAGTTCAAGTCAGATACAAGACGTGTCCTACATTATAGAAGGGCGGATGACATGTTAGCCGAGATGCACAAGCTTATGTCGGATTATTTTGATGCTGAAAATTTTGGTCTGAAGCCGAATATAAAGAAAATTGCTTCAAAAGATTACAAAAGAGCGTTGAAAATTTTGGAGTTATCAGCGATGAGACTCGATGCTAGGTATGAGGCTGGACTTCTTTGGAAAGAGTTTGTTCCACCTTTTCCATGCGAAGATTAGAAGGCGTTGAAAGAAAAATGCTTCAAGATATGCCATACGCCAACGAAATCAATGATTATATAATAAAAGGCTACGTCCGTAAACTAACTATCGCTGAAGCAGCTCAATGGTCAGAGATAACCTTTTACTTGCCGCACTTTGGCATAAAAACCCCAAACAAACAAGGATTACGCCGAATTTTTTACGCCGCAGCTGAGGTTCAAAATATTTCACTAAACAAGGCTCTTCTTCCGGGTCCTGACATAAATCAGCCACTAATTTAAATTTTGTTCAAATTTAGGCAGGCACCAGTGGCAGTCTGGGGAGACATAAAAGAAATGTTTCTTTCTTCTTAAAGAGAGATTAGGATAGTCACCGTTTTCTGTGGAGAGGTGGTGACGAGACTAAGCCAGCTGAGGTGTACATTATGGAGCGTTTGATTTTCGGTGCCACGTGTTCGCCCACAATAGCGCAATGTATAAAAAATATCAATATCAAACATTTCGAAGAGGATTTTCCTCGTGCAGTTGAGGAAATCATAGAAAGACATTATGTTGATGGATGGATGGATTTTTTTTCCAATCAGAAGTCGATGCCATAAATGTAATATAAGCCGTCATCAAAGTACACCGAGCTGGCGGGTTTGAATTACGAAACATAGTTTCAAATTCGAGCAAAGTTAAAGCTGCTGTTGGAAACGCTGCTGGCGACTCAAGAGAACCGGCCAACATAGAAGGTGAATTGGAGAGAATCCTAGGCATGCACTGACTGTCTCAGCTGGATGTTTTTATTTTCAAGTTGCAACCCCACAAAACACGAAGTGCTTTGTGTGAATATGTCCGTTTTCGATCCATTCGGTTTTTTAACCGCCTTGATGGTGTCAGCAAAAGTGCTGATGCAAGCAGTGTGGAAAGCAGGATTGCGGTGGGACGAAAATTTAACTGACGACTGCTGCCAATAGTGAGCCAGTTCAGAGTACCACGATGTTACTTCCTAGATTTTGAAAAGACGCAGGTGGATCTACACGTCTTTGTCGACGCAAGCGAGGATGCAATGGCTGCGGTAGCGTATTGGAGAGGGATAAGTTTAAATACACTGAAAGTTACATTTGTCGCAGGAAAAAATTCGTGTGCACCCACCCGGTATCACACTATACCGAAGCTGGAACTACAAGCAGCAGTATTGGACGTGAAGAAACCATCGTGAAGGGCCACACAATCAAAATAAACTAATGTGTTTTTTTGACTGACTCAAATACAGTGATTAGGTTGGATCCGATCAAACCGCCGAAAATATAAACAATATGTTGCAAATTGGGAGTCAGAAATTCTGGATGATAGTGGAGTCGAGGACAGGCGATGATGCTCGGGTTCTATTAAACCGGCTGATGTGGCAACAAAGGCAAAATTTCCGAGAAACTACGCAGCAAATGGAATTTGGCTAAATGGGCCTGATTTTTTGAAAAATGATGTGCAGCGGTCACAAGAATTTTTGAAAAGTTACATCAACGATAAAAGCGACGAAGAACTAAGAGCCAAACATTATCTTTTGGCAGCGTGGCAAATAAATTTGATTGTACCAGATATTAAAAGATTTTCCAAATATAACAGATTTAAAAGAGTGGTGGCTTTGGTATTCCGGTATTTTGATAATCTCCATAGGAAAATACGACAAGCACCAAGAGTCAATGGAGAGCTGACATCTTCCAAAGAATTTGCAGCTGAAAAATATTTATGTCGTTGGGCGCAGATGCAATCTTTTGGAAGTGAACGTGTGCGCTTACAACGTGGTGAACCAATTTCTAAGAGCAGTCCATTGTTGCAATTGAATCCACGCATTGACAAGGATAATATCTGTCGTTTAAACGGAAGAAAAGGCCGGGCTTTAGTGTTACCAGAAGATACAAGGTAGCCGATCATCTTAGCTAAAAGTCATGCGATGACTTTCCTGATTGTACAATATTTTCAAACGAAACTTCATCACATCAACCTTACAACAGTAGTCAATGAGATTTGATAACGTTTTAGGGTTCCTGCATTGAGGAGCTTGGTGAATACTGTGCAGTTAAAGTGTATATTCTGCAAAATTTGCAAGACGAAACCTAAGCAGCCACAAATGGGTGAACTTCCTGAGGGGCGGCTGATTCCGTACGTTCGGCCGTTTTCGTATACGGGGCAAGATTTTTTGGCCCTGTAAATGTGGCAATTCGTTGAAGCCGAGAAAAAAGGTGGGATGCACTTTTTACCTATCTAACCATTCATGCTATCCATTTAGAAATTGCGGCTGATCTCTCAAGCGACGCTTGTCTTGTTTGCATTAGAAATTTAATGAATAGAAGAGGTGTTCCGGTTCAAATTCGCAGTGACAATGGAACTAACTGTCGGAATAGGTGTTCAGGGTTTTTTCAACGTTGACCATATGAAAGTCGAGCTTAGTCTGCTTAGAATCAAATGGAAATTCAATACCCCCTCTAATCCGAGCAAAGGTTGAATATGGGAAAGAATGGTTCAGTCAGTGAAAAAAGCGTTAACGGTAATGTTGGCCGAACAATCACCACGTCTGGAAACGCTGCATAGCTTCTTGATCGAAGCTGAAAACATAGTCAATGCTCGGCCACTTACTCACCTGTCTGTAACGTCAGAAGAACTGGACCCCCTTACACCGAACCATTTCTTGCTTGGCTGAACAAATTCTATACAAACGCCATCGAAAATTTATAAATTTGCGAAAGCAGTGGCATCTTACTCAGAATCTGATAAATGGAATGTGGCATCAATGGATAAGGGAGTACTTGCCAGAATCGACCCGCCGAGTGAAATGGTACCAGCCACCCAAGCCTATACGAACCGGTTGTCTTGTATTTATATGTGAGGTAGATCTTCCGCGAAATAAATGGAGGCATGGCAGAGTATGCTAGCTACATTATGGAAAGGATGGAGTGGTGCATTCAGCTGACATGAGCACGAGCACAGGGATCCTAAAGAGACCAGTGTCAAAGTTGGCAGTTCTAGATATCGAGACCTCAACAGGAGATGGTGAATCCTCCCCTCTGGAACAATTCATGGGAGTGGGGATGTTGATAATTGATTTGAGATGGTAAAGCAGAGTTACGTTCGAGACCACCACGAAATAGCCAATCGTAAAAATGCAATGTTGTCATATGAGAGGATTAGTTGTAAGGTTATAAGTAGTACTGTTTGAAATATGTTCGTTCTTTTTTGTAGTAGAGTCAGAGCAAATAAGATGTAAAAAATCAAAGCCAATTCTTCTTTTTCTTTGTAGCATTACAGCCCCTCTCGGGCCTTCGCTTTGAGATAGTTAGAGTATCTCATTTTCATGACCGTATTGATTTTTTCGGAAGTTGGTTTGGTCAGTACCATGCTCCCGTGTGCCTGCTCAGCTATGATATGATCTGATTAAATCAGTACATATCACCACTGAGTGAACACTCGTAGTCTGTCCGAAAAATCCCTTAAACTAAATCACGTTGCTCCCAACGAGATTTGAACCTTCGGCTTATGCGTTCATGCTCTAACCACTAGACCACACAGACCACTTCAATCAATCAAAGCCGATTATATATTGTTTATTCAATCATATATTTCAGAGAATAAAATAACAGCTGCTCAAATTTCAAACCAGCGTTTTAAAGACAACAGGTTGAATTCTGCCCAGCATGTTTTATTCAATAGCTTGAGTTACAAAAAAAAACACTGTGATCATTTGTATTTATTTCAATAATGTTCCCTAGAAGTTCATAAAACGTTATTTTTAGTGGTAAAATGGTTTTTCTTGAACGCAAAAGTTTAAAACACCTTGAAACATTGAGATTAAAACAAGGTAAAAAATGTCAACGAAGTCTGAAATTTTAAATAAATCTTCTACAACAATGGCTCAAAAATAAGAAATGAAATACCTACAATTATTTTGAAAACATAATAATCTCTGATTTCTGCATTGTCATAATACCTCAAAAATCATCGGGATGAAATATGATATCCCAATGACAAGATAAAAGTGCAAGTGCACAGAGGATTTCGCCATTTTTTGAGTTCCTCAGCATTGTCTTCAGTCGTTTTATAGTGGAAAATGTGCACTCAACACTCGATATTGTTACTGGATATCTTGATTTGGAAATAAAACTATTCTTGACACAAGTTCAAGATCCCCAGTTTGGGCTGATGATAAACATTTGTGTTCGACAATAATGTTTCTAGCTTGTTAGCTACAATGGCGGCAAACTGTGGAAGAAGTATTGAGAAAACGGTCAATAGTCTTCGTCTTTCAATATTTTTTTTGTAAGCTTCCGATCATTTTATCGACATACAGATTAAGTTTGTAAGTTTGACTTTTAGTAGCTATTATTATTTGACTGTGCAGCTCAGTGCTCTAAAGATCTCGAGATAGATTTGAAGAAGACACAAATATTTGGTTGCGTTCTATCTTATCATTGCTTCTCAATTGAGTTAAATTCGTGACAATATCTTCTATTGTAATGATTTACTTTCTCGTTCGTTCGTTCGAGATTTCCCGCAGGAAATCCAAACCGAGTTTTCATCGGTTATAGACGTGAAATCTGTAGGCGAAAGGGGATGGGGAAGCGTGAACGCGCTGGCAGGCTAGCGTTGTGGTGTCGTGGAGCGGGTTCTCTTTCCTGGCACAAGACCTACTACAAAAATATTTTTCGCATCCACGATCTTTGGGGTCAAAGGAGTATCGACCGGAGTCGAGAAAGGAGGTAACCTACTAAGGGCTATCAAATTGCTGATTCAGAGTTAAAAATAGAGCCTTGAGAAAAGGGACTTCATCGTTACCGAAGATACTTATGGCTCACACATACGAGTGGGGCATCCAGGTGGAAGCGGTGCCCCCTCGCACCCTCCCAACTGGATCAAGAACCAAACGTAGAAGTGACCATGTATTTCCCATTTGAGTGAAAAACTCATACAAAAGTACTTTGTATGACTCTTCCCCTCAAATGAGGAATACAAACGTAACCGATTTATGCCATAGCGTTAGGCAACAAAATCACATAAGCCTATATCATAAAAGGGCACGCAAGCGGAAGGCCACTCTACCCGGCAAGAAGCGAAAAAAAAGGAAGAGCGCGCCTGATGGCTAGCCCATTTTAGTGGAGGAGCCTGCCATCGATGCGGGTCCTACATCTGGTTAAACGACATAGTAAGAACTTAAAAGGAAACTATTCGTCTATACAGAAAGTAATAAGTGTAAAATGTAAATGACAACAAATGACGTTTTAAAACTCTGTTTTGGGATTGTTCTTTTTTGGACCAGTCCAAGGAATTAATTATTTCATCGTGTAAATCGTATTGCATACTCACTTCGCTTCAAAAACACTACGAAGACGTTGAGACTGTTGTGCGAACGACGATGATTTTTGTGCTAAGGGCTGACTGATCGCGTTACTTTAGTGAGATGAAGTCGGGGAAACAAACGGAGGATTTACACTGCTGTTTCGTCGTGGAGATTGTGGCATGGACTGAGTAGGTGAAAGGTATTTCTGATGGTAATATGATTCCGCTTGCCATACGACTAAAATCACTTACTACTGAGCATTTATCATCAGCCGTAGTTGCTCTACCTAGTTGTTGAGTGCATTGAGCTTAGTCGACTAAAACATCAATGGAGTTGCTTGAGCAGAACTTACAACAACGGGATTTGGTGCAGAGGATGCCACTGCCTCCAGACAATTGCCGCTATATTCATCTACCTGCAACCCTTTATCTGCATTGAACAAGAAGCAGCGCCACAACGCAAAAGCGAAAAATGGGTCATTCCTTCCTCTACCAGTTACCAGCAATCGCCTGTTCGGAAGTACAGTTATTTAAAAATATAAACGAATAGGGTTGCACTTACTGTACAAGCAACTAAAGCGGGAAAATATATGAGAAACACACAAGTCTTGGCCACATGGAACCGCCTACAGTAGATTCACCAAACCGATTCATCGAAGAGCACAAACGAAAACTGAAGCTGGTAAACTTTCATCGGAAAGCGGTAGCGCATTCAAAACCAGGGCAGAGGCACTTCAATGAAGCTATATTAAAGGAAGGAAACTCGAGAGCAACTTCTCTAATCCCTACTTACAACACCATGAGCATACTACTCTTGAAAATTCAGACATCAAAAAATTTTCACTCACGAAGGGAAGGGAATTTTTTACCAAAATTATTAATATAGTCTTCATGAAGGGTTTCAAAAACAAGTCTTAAATTAGCGTTATTTCCATCAAGTGGTTTAGGATAGGGGAAATATTCATGCGAAAAATTCATGTTCCTCGACACGATTGGACACCTTTATTCAATAAAAATGCCTTAGAAGTCAAAATTTATCTATGTACTCAATTTATACTGGTGATCTCTACTTGATGTAGATGTTTCTCTTTGAAACCATACTCGTATATCAAATGTACATTGCATTGATGTTTTTCTCGAATTTATTTATTATTAGTGTCTGTATATCAAAACCCTTCTGACAAGAGCTTGCTGCTCAATTTTGAATTCAAATTCTTGTGATTGGGTTCGCTGTCTGTAAGTTTTGGAAAAACTAATAAATAAATCTTCGTTCCGTCGAGGTATGGTGATTGAGATAAGCACTGATATCTTACATTGACCAATTTTTTACTATTTTTATATGGAGCAGCCTAGTATCCATTATAATCATTGTAATTTCCACGAATCATTCAATTTAGATTTTCTACAATGATGGAAATATTTTGTATAGTCGTTGATTGTGTAGCGCCTTTTAAAATATTTGTAGTTTTCAGAGAAAGAATAAAATACTGACTAATTAAAGATTGCTCTAGTTCTCGATCTCTAGTATTCAAGCAGTGTTTCAGAGGCACCAAACGGGTTAAATTGCGCATTAAAAATTCCAATTCGACTTCCCTATCCTTTCACGGTTGCACGATCCCCTTGTTTCCTGACGCGGTCCGTCCCGAAACGGAATACCCGTTTGACAACTACCGGCAACTAACATCTGGCAGCCCACTAAACCGTATTTCGCTTGCCGTATGCGTGCGTCCCACACACAAAGCCAAAACGAAAGTTGTGTTGTTTTTTTGTCAAGTGCACGTAGAAGACTTTCCATTGCAAAATTCTATTAGTGACAAGGTGTAGAGTAAACGATTTATAGTAAGCCGGCAATTAAGTTCCAAATCGTTCGCAAAAAGAGAAGCGGAAGTTGTTTGCAACAATCACAATCAATCGGCGGCACAATCAGCATTTCATAATACAACGTCGTCGTACTGTTGGCCTTCAACCGCGAAGCAAGAACTTGTGGACAGTTTCGTGTGACCACGAAAACGACATTTCGAGTGGTTGTGGAGTGCTTGTGACGCGTAACAATTCTTACCGAAAACACGATTTTCAACAGTGACTTTCGCGATAATAGTGAAATGAACAACGGTTTCAGCACGGGCGAGGAAGATTCTCGCGGACCTACTGACCAGATTTGCTGTCTGATCGATGACGGCGATCGATGCAGGAATCCCGCGGGTAATGCCTCGTACAGCAAAAGAATTCAGAAAACTGTCGCGCAACGCAGACTCAAATTGAGCAATGATCCAAATGTATGTCGAATTCAACCTTAATTTTATTCGTTGCTTATTATTGAACGTTTTCTTTGTTCTGATCTAGGCGCAACACATTTACATTTGTGACTTTCACAAGACCAGGATACAGTGCGCAAGAACAAAAAGGCGGCGTAAGGACTCTGAGGAAGACAGCAATGAGACCGACACAGATCTGCCAGAGGTAGACCTTTATCAGCTGCAAGTGAACACTCTGAGGCGGTACAAGCGCCACTATAAGGTTTCAACGCGGCCAAACATGAACAAGGCTCAATTAGCCGATGTAAGTATGGAGGATTATACACACGTTCTTCGATAATTTATGCGCGACCACTCCGATTACTTAAATAACTTTCATTCGAAGCATTTGAAGATGTTTTGTTGATAAACAAAAATTCCTTCGCATTGCCGTCGATACTAACGCTTTGATTTGTATGAATTTCATAACTAGTTAAATCGTCTTACCATTAATTATTCAAACGAAAGTGTGCGTGCATAGTGAATAACAATCAGAATTATTCAACAGAATTTGTAAAGGCGTTTTTATTGTCAGAAATATCGAACGCGCACTACATTTTATTCTTTTTCCTTTCAGACGATAATGAAGCACTTCAAAACCATCCCCATCAAGGAGAAAGAAATCATCACATACTTCATTTACATGGTAAAATCCAATTCGAACAAACTGGATCAGAAAAATGGTGTCGGCAATGATACAACTTGAATGCCGCCGCTCTCATAATGCGATGAATTGTGTTTTGTTGCTCTCATTTTACTTGAAAGTCAGTCATTATTTTTCTCTATGAAATGTATCGTTAACTTTATTATAATTAAGTTTTTAAGACAATCTTGGAGTGAAGATTGCACGACACTTATTTTGGGGTGACGGCACTTTCCTGGCATCGGCCCTACGCGTCGGGGCGCCGGCTCTGTGTGCAAATTGAATCGTTTTAATCCTTAGTAATTTATTTGCTTCGAAAATCGACTCGAAAACACGCAGAAGATAGTTAATTTCAAGCTTGAAATCTGCTTCATACGAAATTTGAACAAAATTGAATGGCGGCGAAGTGTTCCAGTAGAAATCTGAGAAGCAGTTGATTGTCAGATTAAAAAATTAGAAAAAAGTGTTAGATTAAAAAATTAGAAAAAAGTGTTAAAATTTTTGCGCCGCGGCACAAAGCAGATTTCAAACTTGAAATTAACTATCTCCTGCGTGTTTTCGAGTCGATTTTCGGAGCAAATAAATTACTAAGGATTAAAACGATTCAATTTGCACACAGAATCGGCGCCTCCGACGCGTAGGGTTGATGCCAGAAAAGTGCCGTCACCCCCAATATTCATATGGACAGTTTTGTATTTCGTCATTCGTGTCAAAAGTTGTATTCATTTTAAAATGAGTGAAATTTCTGAAAGAATTCGTTATATTTTACAATGTGCTACAAAATAGTTTTTTTTAATTCCGTATATTATTTATAAAAAATAACATTTTAATTATAAACAATGGTTTATAAAGAACAATAATTTTTGCGATATCATCGGATGATTTGAAGGTGGTCGCTCTGTTTGTACAAATCCATCTAACGTAATACAGTTTTTTAATGGATCTCATCCTAAGACCGTTGTTACTTCCTCTTCACTGTCGCTGGAGTCCTCGTCTGTTGAAAGATTGGAAATAAAATGTTTTAACGGTTTTTTGTAGGAATATGAAAGAAATGAATAAATATTATTTAAGATTATATTTCTGGAGTTTGTTTCTATTAACAATTGATGAATTTGAATTGCTTGGTTGTATTTAAAATTAGGTTTTAAACCTTGAAATCTTCTAAAATTAATTTTCATATGAGAAGTTCTCATTACAGGGATATCGCGAAAGTGCTCTCACCGCCAGAAAGACAGATTTAGACAAAATTTTAATTAGTCTTTGGGAAGACTACTGCGAATCTAAGGTAGCGAACATAATTTTAGGACAGAGGTGATTATGTTACCGCAATTTTTGTGGATTTGAAAAAAAAAAACGTTTGAGATAGTTGATCATGCATGACCTATTACTTCGTAAACTTGATTCGTATGGTATTCAAGGCAGACCTAACCAATTGTTTAAAAGCTATTTGGAGGGAAGATTGCAGAGAACTTTAATCAACAACGGCGTGAGCGACCGAGCACCAACGAAATTCGGAGTTCCCTAAGGCTCAATACTTGGTACAATTTCGTTTCTGCACAAATAATCTAAGTACATGTATACTAACGGGATATCATACATTATATGCTGACGACACAGTTCTACTGTAAAATGGACGAGACAAGACTGACATTGAAAAATCTATCAACGAGGATCTAGGAAAACAGTACGAATAGTTAATTGAAAACAAGCTAGCATTGAACACTGCAAAGACAAAATATATTATTTTTAAGTAAAAGAACAAAGAAGACAGATATCGACCTAAATATTAACGGCGAAAAATTGCAAAGAGTGTAAGAAATTAAATATCTTGGTCTTATCCTCGTTTCACCTGGTTGCCACACATGAATAGCTTAAGGAGACAATTAGCTCTAATAATAGGTGGTCGCGCCGGGACTCTTTTGTCCCGAACTTTTTATTATTTTTATTTAATACATTCAGCAAAAAGCTAAAAAACGTAAAAAATCTTTTAATAGATGTTCAGCAGCTAAGATACAGACCAACCAACAATTGAACAATGAATAAACTTTTTGTTTTAAAGTTTTGACAAATTAATAAATGAGTGAAAAATCGGTTACTCGATTGATTAAAATGAAATGTGGTATTCGAAACTTAAAGTATTTTCGCTTGTGGCGAATTGAATTTGAATTTGGTGAATTGAATTAAAATGATCGATCAATTGATAAATCAATCAAATAAATCGAATTAATTACGAAAGGGCTAATTATTAGTGCTAATTAACATTAAATAACTATGTAAGTTGATTGAAGCGTTGATGTTGCCAACGTGTGCGGTAGGCTGTAGCGTCTAGGTAACGGCATTAGTGGTTGGACATGCAGGTTGGATTGTTGTTTGCAGGAACGCCAGCGGAGGTAGATCACCAGTATGACTAATAAGAGAATGCCCAAGTAGCCGATGGTGTACAGGTGGATGTCGTGGTCGGTCACTTGATCGGTCCATGAAACATCTTGCGCTTGTAGTTGTCGTCGCAGTTCCTCGATTTCAGATACATACATGGAGTCGTTGAAAGAGTCCATAAGGTTCGGCCGATTCTGTAGAACAGTCAATTCCCGCCAATACGGCCCCAAATCGTAATAAATGAGCAACTTCCACCCGCTGGAAGATAAGTAGACTCAACCTAATGGTTGAAAATACATACCCGTATGGGGTCTGGTTGTTGAGCCTTGTGTTAGAGAGGTGTGCGCTATGGGAGCTAGCAGGCATATCAAGAGGAGTGCCACAATTGACTTGCCGGTTCGTATCGATTGCCACGTTGTCCTCGGGATATCGTCGCCGCTGATCTGGGAGCCTTCCTTCGTCAAGTGGGGGGAATTGGCTTGTGATGGTTCTTCGTTAGACTGTGCGTTGTCGAGTACTGGTAACGGGGCCTGTTTGTGTATTGGCCTTTTCAAAGTTCCGGAGGCGGTTTTGACATCAGCGACTCGTACGAAACCATCGGCGCCTTTGTACATTTTGATAATTCGCCCCAGTGGCCACTTCATCGATGGGGTGTTATCTTCGCTTATGATGACCACTGTTCCCGGGATCGCATTGGGGTGTGACTGTCTCCACTTGACACGATGCTGCAACTGCTTCAAGTACTCGTGCGACCATCGTCTCCAGAATTCCAGTTTGAGGTGATTGATTAGCATCCACCGGGCATGAAGACCTCCGGTGACTGGCTCTGCGCGACTATTCACCATGGCTGTGAGCGGTTCTCCGATGAGAAAGTTTGCTGGAGTTAAGGCTGCCAAATCATTGGGATCATTTGACACCGGAGTCAGTGGTCTAGGATTGAGGATCGCTTCCACCTCAACCACCAATGTATGCAGCTCCTCGTAGGTGAGAGCCGCTGACGAAACGCCTCGACGGATCAAATTTTTGGCGGATTTGACCGCCGCCTCCCACAAGCCGCCAAAATGAGGCGCGCGTGTAGGGATGAAGTGGAAATCGTTTCCCCGGCTGAAGCACGTCGTTGTTACTTTTTGACGCGCTTCGTTGGAATATTAATGAGAATGACAATTCTGATAACTGGTTGTGAGCTCCCACAAAGTTGGTGGTGTTGTCGCAAAATAGGTTTCGACAGTGTCCTCGTCGTCCCATGAAACATTTGAAAGCATTTGTGCTTAGATCGCTGACTAGCTCCAGATGGACGTCCTTTGTAGCGAAACAGGAAAATATGGCTAGGTACCCTTTTTGCGTTATCATAGTTCCACAGAATTCCACGCCGGAGTTGATGAACGGACGAGCTGGCTGAATACGTACACTCGGCCGGTTTCCCATGACTTGTGAAAACAGCTTAGGCTTGACTCGGGTGCACCACATGCACCGTTGAACGATCGACCTCGCGGGTTATTTTCCTCGAATTGGCCAGAACCGCAGTCTAGTGGTAGCGAGCAGTGTTTGCGCACCTAGATGGTAGTGGTCGCGATGGATGTCCATCATCAGCAGTCTGGTGAACGGATGTTTGAACGGTAATAAAATGGGATGTTTGGCGTTGAACGTAATCTTGGCAGCCTCCCACCGACACGGATTATGCCCTCTGGAACCAGGAATGGCGCCAGTCCCACCAACGGACTGTGCTTGGAGACTTGCCTCCCCGACCTGATGTCCAAAAGTTCGCAGTTAAATGTTTGTGATTGTACATACCTCACGATGATCTCCAGGGCTGTGGATCATTCATCACTCGTGGGCGCTTGATTTGTCAGTTGAGATTGCTTGACTGCCACTATCCGCTGCAGCCTCTTGAACGAGTTGCGGTGTTGGATCTGCTAAATAATGTGTGTTTCAGGAGCCTCTGCCGCTACCATAGCGGTCTTGGTCCGTTTCGTCTCCAAGTCGCAAGGGTCCCCACTCCGATACTCGGAAGGCCAAACTGATTCTGCCCTGGATAAAAATGGTGGTCCTTGCAACCGCATACTACAGCGGCTCAATTCAGCCGGCGCTATCCCACGCGACAGGATGTCAGCTGGGTTGTCTTCAGACGCTACGTGTTGCCATCGCTTCGGCCTTGAGAGGGTTTGTATAGCCGAGACCCTATTCGCCACAAACGTATGGTACGATGATGCAGTAGAGTTGATTCGCGCCAACACAATCTCAGCATTGGTCAAGAATACCTGAAAAACCTCGTGCAGATTGATGGCTGTCAACTTGTCCTGTAAGCTCAGCACCTACTTTTGCCGCACACAACTCCAGGCGTGGAACAGTAAGTGTTTTGATCGAGGCCACTCTTGACTTGGCGCATAGCAACCTGACGACGACTTGACCGCTCCTCAGGTTGGACCGCATGTATATCGCTGCGCCATATGGCTTCTCGGAGGCATCACAAAAGATGTGCAACTGTATTTGCACGGGTTTCGCGCCTGTACTGATGTGACGAAAAAATTGGGCCTGCTGCAATGATGGCAGACCACTGCGGAAATCGGACCACTGGGTATGGATCCCTACTCTTCTTTTTCTTAGCACTACAGCCCCTTTCGAGCCTTCGCTTCCTGCAAACAGCGCCTCCAATGTCTCGGTCTGTTGATCGCGTCATCTGATTCCGAAATCCGAGCAGCGATGAACTGTCTTCGTCGACCGAGTTAGACCAGCGTTTCCTCGGTTTCCCCACTGGCCGCCGGCCTTCAGTCCTCCCAACGAATACCTTCTTGGGTATCCGTTGTTCGTTCATACGATTCATGTGTCCAGCCCATTGCAGCTTCCGTAGTATTACAATCCTTGAGACCTCCGGTTCGTCAAAAATTTCATACAGCTCATGGTTGTATCGAATTCGCCATTGATCCCCGTCTAGCTTCGCTCCGATTATTCGCCTCAGACCCGTCGCTCAAAGGCGTTCAATATATTTGCGGATGCTTGGGTTAGGGTCCATGTTTCACACCCATAGCATAACACAGGTCTTATCACAGATTTGTATACTTGGAGCTTTGTTTTTCTGTGTATGCAGCTGGTCTTCAAGATCGTCAATACTAAATAAAATATTTTATTTGCCAGCTGTATTCTTCGGCGTATTTCGTCTCTTTCATTGCCCGTTTTAGTTATTTTAGCGCCTAAATACACAAATTCGCTTGTGATATTTTGTGTATTTGGGGTATTTTTCCTCGACTGCGTCATGAGCTTTGTTTTATTTTCGTTGTCGAGTTTCAGGAAGAGTTCTTTGGCAGTTGTTAGTGACCGTGACAGAATGTTGATGTCGTTCGCATAGGCCACTACCTGGCTCGACTTGTATAGTAATGTACCTCGCGTATCGACAGGTAGCTTCCGTATGACGTACTCCAGAGCCAAATTGAATAGCAATAGGGCCAGCCCATCTCCCTGCTTTAGTCCGATATTTGTGTCAAATGCATCGGTGACTTGGTTATTGATGCGGACTTGGGAGGTCGTCGACGTCATTGTCATTTTGGTAAGACGGACTTATTTGGCTGGGATGCCAAACCCAACCATTATTTGGTACAGTACGTTACGATCAATACTGTCGTATGCTTGCTTGAAGTCAACGAAAGTTTGGTGTACGTCTATGTTGAACTCCCAGCATTTTTCAAGTAACTGCTTGACTGTGAACAATTAGTCTGTTGTTGATCTACCTGCGCTAAAACCACCTTGATACTCCCCAATAATACTGTTGGCGTATGATCCGATTTTATTTTCTAAGATTTTAGAAAATATTTTATACGCCGTACAAAGTAGTGATATGCCTCTATAATTTTCGCACTTAGCTTATCACCTTTTTTGTGGATAGGGAATATAATTGATTGGCTCCACTCTTTCGGCATATGTTCTTGTTGCCAAATGTACTGGATGACTTTGTGAATAGCTTAATGAACACTACTGCCACCATATTTGATGAGCTCCACTGGAATCTCATCAATCTTTTCGGCTTTGATGATGGAACAAACTTCATCCAGAGTTGGTGGCAAATGGAAGCTGTCTGCAGACATCTATAGGCTCCGATGTTCTGGAGCTGTGCGGAAGATAAAGGAGGTTCTTGAAATATGATGCCCATCTTTCCTTAATCTTGGTTTCATCAGCGTTGATATTGCCGATGTCATCACGACAGAGCGTAGTTTTGGGCTGATAACCACGTTTTAAGCTTTTCACTACTTTGTATCATTGTCTTGTGTTGTTGCTCGCTAGGCTTACATCTATACTTCTCAATTGGTCGTCATAGTATTTTCTTTTCTTAATCCTAATTATCTTATTCGCTACTCTTCTGTGATTTTCATAGTGTTCTCTCTTCGTCCTGGTTTTTCTACCTACGTATTCTTTGTACGCCTGATTCTTTTTACCTAACGCATTCTGGCACTCATCATCGAACCAATCATTCCCCTTGCGCCGGGCTTGATGTCCGATCGTCTGTTCTGCCACGGTTCTGATAACCGCTTTCACTTCCATCCAGAGCTCGTTGCTCGTCTTGAACGATGCGTCTGATAAGATGGGAGCCAGCTGGTTGTCGAGGGTCTCCGTGAAATTTTCGGCCATAGACGCCGTTTGGAGCCTTTCGATGTCAAATTTTTGTAGCGGGCTGGTCTTCGCCGAATGTGCCTTTGACATACGACATCGATAGGTTAATTTGATCAAGTAATGATCTGAGTTACAATTGCCTCCTCAGTATGTACGGACGTCAAGTATGCTCGAGGCCCAACGTTGTTGGATCAGAACATGATCGATCTGGTTTTGTGTGTTGCCATCCGGTGATACCCAGGTCATTTTATGAATGCGTCGATGTGGGAAGCAAGTCGAACGTATGACTAGATTTCTGCTACATGCCAAGCCAATCAGGCGCTGGCCGTTGTCATTTGTTTCATCGTGGAGGCTATATCCTCCAGTCGTTCCCCGATGAGATAGCTCATTGTCAACCTTAGCGTTGAAATCACCCAGAATAATTTTTGTGTCGTTTGTGGGCAATGAGTCGACCAGTCTTTCCAGGTGATTGTAGAACGATTACTTCGTTTCTTCGTCCTTTTCTTCGGTCAGGGCGTGAACATTAATCAGCCAGATTTTGAAAAATTTCGCTTTTATACGGATCGCACACAGCCGTTCATTGACTGCCTTAAAATCAATAACATGCGATTTGAACTCCCTATCCACAATGAAGGCCACTCCGAATTCTCGTTTTCCAGTAGGCTTCCCACTTTTAAATATTGTGTGCGATCTCATGTCTTGAATGTCGTTTCCAGTTCGATTCGTTTCCTGGACTGCCAGTACTTTTAATTGATATTGACTGGCCTGTTGTAAAAGGTCCTTAACAGCGCCAGGGAAATTGAGTGATCTGATATTCCAGGATCCAATGCCATAGTCCTTTTTTCGTTTCGAGGTCGTTGCCGTGAGTCCAATCCATTCCGAGGCCTATCTGCAGGTTTCGAAACAATTAAAGGTTTTCCAGGGACGGGGAGTTTGCCCGTCGCCCAACCTCCATTCCGGCGGCATGGTTATTACGTCGATTCCGTTATCAGGCGCGGAAGATTCGCCTTCATCCTCTTACGTCCTCACAAAGGAGGTGTAAGTAGGATTTAGTAGCAGAGCTGTAGATGTATTTACAGTTATGAGCATTTCTCGACATTTAATGTTACATTATTGGGGAACCAGTAAACCCAATGTGCACCCCGAGAGCATTTACTACCATTTAATTGGGGGGGGGTTCGGGATGAGGAATCATGGAAACTATGGGTTGGGGAAATAAGGGGTTCCCTCCTCCTTTCTCAAACGGGCTTGAGACTGTCTATGGCGGAGTTATGGATCCCTACTGGTAATGCTGCATTCCACTTCAATTCCAATCGCCTGCAGGAATAGTTTGGCTGCTACTATTACAGGAGCCAGAATGCCCAATGGATCGAACATTCTGGCTATATCAGATGTCATCGTCCTCTTGCAGAACTTCGCATCGGTTGGATCCAGGTTGATTTGGATTTGGAACTCGTCAGTCTTCGGACGGCAGATTACTCCTAACGTCTTAATGTAGTCCTCGTGTAAACTACTGAAGTCCAGCTGGACCTATTGGTCCTCTGGTTTAACCTGCTTCAGCAATAGAGGATGGCTGGCACACCATTTGCGCAAATGTATACCTGCGCTCGAGAGTATGGTGCATAGCTCCGCCTGTTTGCGAATTGCGAAGTGAGTCCTCTAAGCTGTCTGCCCCGATCATGACGTCGTCGATATAGCAATTGTTCTCCAATGCGCTGCTGCCCAGGGGACCTTTCTGCTGGTTCTCTTGTGGTAGAACTTGCAGACATTTTGCAGCTAAATACGACGTCGTGCCGTAGGTTACTGTTTTCAACTGATAGTATCGCACTGGTTGCGTTGAACTATTTCTCCAAATCAAGAAATGGTACCGACGGTCTTCAGGATGGAGCATTATCTGCCGATCCATCTTCTCGATGTCGGCGGTGAATACGAAACAAGGCATTCTGAAACGCAGCAGTATCGAAACAAGTTGGGTAAACAGACCTACGCTCATGTCAGAAGGGTTTTGTAAATTGACAAAATGCAGTCACCAGATCGAATCAAATCAAGAAACATGTCAAAGACGATTCTATTGGAGAAAATATGAAATACGAAGATCATACTATTATTAACAAAGTTGAATGAATTTAGACTTCTGAGGTTTTTAGTATTGTTTTACTCATAAATATCTCCCTTGATAATTATTTCAGATGTCCATCCGCGACGGAGGAAACACATTTTTCATGTATTTCCCCCCTGTGCCCCCACTGAAGCAAAAACTGACAGTTTAACAACTGTTTTGAAAAGCTCCCATGAAAACTTTTATTTCATACTCATATCGGCTACGTTTGATGAATTTTTTTTTTCAGGGGCCACTCTCCTGTACTGTTATCATCGATTAATGGCCAATTTTTTCGAATCCTAGAATGGTTACAAAACCCGTTTGCTAGGAGCTCTCTCCCGCCTCCTTGACTTGTTTCACTTATGAGCATTAATTGTAGGTACTCATCTTCAGTCATTCATTAAATTGAATCAAGTGTTCAAAGCATGCACCTTAAACGTTGAAGTTGGGAAAAAATAACTCAAAATTATTCAATCTTTGCATTTAAAACAGCCACTATTTTGTTTTACGATTACTGATACCACTAGCTGAACCGATTCTCAAAGATATTCATGACACCTATCATTCCTGAAATTTTCATGCAAATCCTAGCAAAACTGTAGTGTCTGAGTCGGTAAAAAGCGCATGTTGTTCCATAGCCATATGTTGCCATAGTAATAAATGCAGCGCATACTGTTCCATAGTAATACAGGAAAATTCAAACCGCTATAACATCGCTAATTCTGATTCAATCTTTATGAAACTTTCAGGATAGATCAATCTTATAAACATCCACGTACTGAATTTTATTGAATTTAAGGCTAACGTTAAGATTTTATTCAAGAAAACATAAAATCGATAAATCATACTATTACTAACAAAGTTGAGTGAATTGCGACTTCTCACGTATTTGTTGTTGTTGTACTCACCAAGGCCTACATTCTTGATTTTTTTCAGATTTTTCGGATCACAGGTGTCCAATCGCGAGGGGGGGGGGGGGGGGGGGACACACATTTTTCGTATATTTCCCCTGCCTGTGCACCCCTCGAAGCAAATTTTGCCAAACGAAGACCTGTTTTGAAAAGTTATCATCAAGACTTTTCATTTGATACCCATATCGGCTACCTTCAATTATATTTTTTTTTTTGGGGGGTCACTCTCCTATATGGGGAGACCCCCCTTAAATACCTTATAAAATTTTTTTGTAGTTGAACTTTGAAGAGATCACCACTTTACACCTACACACAAAATTTGATGTTTCTAGCTTAAGTAGTTTCCGAGCAAAACTGCTGTGACACACGGACGGACGGACGGACGGACGGACGGACAGACGGACGGACGGACAGACGGACAGACTGGTCGCGAAACTAGTAGGGTTTTGTAAAATTATTTTACAAAACCCTAAAAAGGTCGTCCTGGACAGTTGGCCCTGTATGAAGGACATCATTCAGCGAAACGTTTGAGGTCGTCTTACTGGATGCATCGAAAACCACCCGCAGCTTGGTTGTACTGCTATCAGGCTTCAGGATACAATGATGTGGAAGGAAGTATCGTAATTTCTCCCGCTGCTGCGACGTCACCTCCTCCATATGCCCAAGCCGAATATACTCCTCCATGAAGTCCTTATGGGATTTTAGATCAGGGTTCCTCTCCGTTCGACGCTCGAAGGCAATGAATCTGCGAGTGGCCACCGCTTGGGAAACACCTAACGTCTCAGGATCCTTGCTGAGTGGGAGTTTAACCAAGAAACGGCCGTCGGGACGTCTTGTCATTGTCTGATAGAAATGTACTTCGCAAGCCATTTCAGTTAACGTAAGCTTGTGCTGCGGATTCTGTACTTCCTCGACCTCCAAAAATCGCTTGACGATGTGGTTACTCTTCCGGCTACAATCCACCCTAGGAGCGCGTTCTGGAGCACTGGGAGGGCTCAACTTTATTTTTCCAATGGCTAGGAGCTCGTAAAAGTGTTCGGCACTGAGCAACATGTCGATGCGCTCCGTTCGGTGGAAGTCTGGATCTGCCAGCCTTATTTTTTGGGAATGTGCCATCCCGATGTCTTCAAGGTCTGAGACGGTTGCGGTGATATAATTTTTTCTATAACGTAAGCTTCCAACTGCGCGGCATATGATGATAATCTGGATCTTAGGCCGAGGTTCACCTTATAGTATGCCTTCTCAGTGCTATCGCCTACCCTTTCAATGAGGGCAAGGTGTGGTGTCGATGATAAACCCAATTTTTTGATGATTCTTTTGGTGACTAGCTTTATTTGTGAGCCCGGATCCAGCACAGCTCGACAATCCGTCGTCTTCCCATTGCTGGTGACCAGCCTGACGACGGCTGAGCCCAGATGTACATGTCCTTGGGGTCGGGGCTCCATCAGAGTTGTTAAAGCGAGCGATGGCGGTTCTGCATTTGTTTGCGGTTTCGAGTCTTGTTTCGGCGTTGTCGTGCTAGAGGATATCGTCTTGGTATGTTTGGGCTTGTTGTCTCCAGGCAGATGTAGCAGGGTGTTGTGATTCTTGGAACACTGGTTGCAACTTCTGGCCGCGCAGCTGGAAGCCTGATGTCCTTCTCGAAGGCAATTCACGCACACCTTCTTAGCGCGCACAAAACGTACGTCTCTTTGCAGCAGTGATCCTAAGGAAATCCGGGTAGTAGTAAAGCGGATGATCCTGCTCACACATTAAGCACCGAGGAGCTGTCGTGGCGGCCACGGTCGACTTGGTGGCTTTCCTGCGGTTGATCTTCGATTCCTTTGTTTTGTGGCCGAGCGTCTCGAGAGCCTGGAAACGCGTTTCAATGAAGTCCAACAAACTCTTCAAGAGTGGTAGCTCGCGCGGGTTGGATAACGATTGTTCGTATGATGCGTGAGTCGTTGGATCCAATCTTGGGATTAGCACATATAGCAGCAACGGATCCCAGTCCCTTATGGGCACTTACAGGTTCTCCAGGGAGTTTTATTTTCGGCAGAGGCATGGTAAGAGGAGTTACAGTCAGGGTCGCTGAGGCAGGTTTGGCGCTGAGTTCATCGATTTTCGATTCCAGCCGTATGACCCAATCTTGGTTAAGCTCTTCGAAATGAGTGTGCTGTTGCACGTTAAAACCATACGCTTCAGGATCGTCATGGAGCTCGACGATCTGCGGGTGATATTCATCCAGCTGTTTCCAACCTCGTTTGAGGGTCATGAGTTTACTCGTGCACCAGGTCCGAGTGGCCTCCTTCTGGTCCAAATGCTCGATGATCCTCCTCGACGAGCCTGCCATGATTTTGTAGCGACGCAGCATCCTGACCACACTGGCATCTCTTGGTTCTGAGGCTTCTGCAGTGTAGTCCTTGCCCACGCTATCCTGAATTTCGAGCCCTTTTGGTGACTGTTCCCCGGTTGGTGTGTCCACGTTTGTTTTGGAACGCATTTGATCGCGGAAGTTCTGCTGGTAGTGTCGTATATATGTTGGGCAAAATACTCGCGTGACGGAGCGACCTCCGGTAGGGATCGGATGTGACTATCGTCTAGTTCAAAACCCTCCCATGCGGCCTCCAGTCGCTGCAGTTGCTCCGCATAATATCCGGCTTCCTGCTTCCTTGAGGGCGAATCCTGCTTGTAGTTTGAAAAGACGCTTTCGACGATTCGAGCAAATCCTTTTAGGTCCTCCATCAGGCGATCCACATTCGCCATCGCGTAAAAGGTCGGAAAGCGGCCGGAAACAGAAAGCGCGGATACACCACGACACTACACAAAACACCATCCAGCACTTTATGAACAAGTGCATCTCGCCGGGGTCTCTAAATGTTTGCGGCGGGACTCTTTTGTCCCGGACTTTGATTTTATTATTTTTATTTAATAGATACAGCAAAAAGCTCGAAAATTCGTTAAAAATCTTTTGATAAACGTTCAGCAGCTATGATAAAGACCAACCAACAATTGAACAATGAATAAACTTTTTGTTTTAAAGTTTTGACAAATTAAAAAATGAATGAAAAAAATTAAACTCGATTGATTAAAATGAAATGTGGCATTCAAAACAAAGTATTTTCGCTTCGTGGCGAATTGAATTTGGTGAATTGAATTAAAATGATTGATCAATTGATAAATCAATCAAATAAATTGAATTAATTACGAATGGGCTAATTATTACAGTGCTAATTAACCACAAATAGCTATGTAAGTTGATTGAAGCGTTGATGTTGCCGGATCAGGCCGTGATGGGCGCTCAGGGGTGTCAGGAACTCAACAATAGGCTTGTTAAAAGATATGAGGATCAAGAAACTTATTCCAGATGCAATTGTGCTGATGACAAAATTACATTAGGGAGTAATTACTTGGAGTCAATGTAAAGCAACATCTTAATATTATATCCAGGCTACAGATCAATGAATATAAAAATATTCTAAATCTTCCATTGCTCACTCAAATTAGATTGGTTTACCAACCAGCGAAACTATTAACCTTTAGTCGAATCATTATAATGGAGAAAGCTGAATTTTTCTTCAAACATTTAAAAACTGATGGATCGAACCAACAACCATTAATTAAGGTATCTCAAATCAACCCATACAATGCGAGGAATGCAAATCAATTCGTAATACCTTTTGCCAGAACGGATCGTCTAAAGAACGATGCCACGAATTATGCTCTGAGTATATATAACAATAAGATACTCTAACTATCTCTAAGCGAAGGTCCGAGAGGGGCTGTAGTGTTAAAAAGAAGAAGAAAATATATAACAATCGTCCAGAGAGAGAGAGAGAGAGACAGAGAGACAGAGAGACAGAGAGAGAGAGAGAGAGAGAGAGAGAGAAAGAGAAAGAGAGAAAGAGAGAGAGAGAGAGAGAGAAAGAGAGAGTGAAGGAAGCAAACTCATTTTTGGTATTTAAGAAAAGACTTAGGAATCATTTAATGAACACTGATTGATGCGTGGACCTGAAGATTTTTTCCAAGTCAGTATCAGTATTTTTAACCTATCGGCGAGATACTTGAAGAGACAGTTACTCTGTGTTTTTTAATGCGTCTTATTATATAATTTTTTTTTATCTCTGAGAACTGTTCATGAATTGGACTAGATATTCATGAAAGGATTAATTCACATTATTTTGAGTGCCCCTTTATACCGATGAATCGAAAATTATCTGGGTGGCACACTTGATGAAGCGACGAAATGTGAATGCAGATCGCACGAGTGTTGTGCGACGAAGAAAGAATGATGGAGAAAGTGTTAGGGCAAGGAGGTATTTAAAAAATTTTAAGAATCAAAAATTCAAAAAAAAACTACTAAGAAGTCGCAGGAATTGAGTTTTGCAGAGGTAATTATTTTAGTTAGTATGAATTTTGTATAAGAGCGCTAGTGTGGTTACGTTAGCTTGGCGAGTAGTTGCTTAAGCGCTAGACAGCTCTGATTCAGTATTTTTTGCGGTTGGGAGGTGCATGCCATTTACGCGCTGAGAGTGGGGCTCCCATGCTCGCGAGTGACTGGGCAACCCGTTTCCTTTGTAATCCCTTTCAGTTTGTTACCTAGGCCTTCATGCCTATGGAGTTTAATAGTTTATTGTGTTTTTTACTAATATTAGTTACAAACGAAATCGCAAGCGGGAAATTTTGTAGTAGCACCGTGCGCTGGCGAAAAGAACGCGAAGCGAATTTAATGTCCAAGTTCATAGCAATAGAAGGTTTACCGAGTGTGCGTTGTTCAACCACTTAGTGGTCAAGCGTCTGTTCAACTATGTCTTCCTAACTTCCACTAGCAGATTGGCATACTCACTGTGCGACAAGGCAAAAGTGTATACTGAAAAGGTATGGCGAAAATCCTTGGATCCTGATTATATAGCGGATCTCTAATAGAATATTCTCCAAATTTGAGCTCACGGGATCAACAGTTTCAATGGAGATACTCATTTGCAACGTATGTTGAGGCTGGTCAAGCTGAGACGGAGTAGTCTAGGTTTTGGTGGCTAAATGGCAATTATTAAATTATTCGTGGTCGTTCGAGCTTATTCATGGTTTTACGTTTTCGTTGCAGCTCATTATTGCTATGTTAATTGTAATTTGTTTGTGTTAGTTATTTTAAATAATTAAAGATAAGTTTAACATTTAGGTTAGGAATATGATTAGAATTAAGTTGTTACATATTATTTGTAAGCTCACAGAGCACTTTCGTTGAATTCGTTAGTTATATGTAAATTTTTAATAGAGTTGATTGGTTTTCACTCATTTTTTCCAAATTAATTGATAATATTTAGTAATTCTCATTTCGATATTATTTTTAGACTATTTTTTTTATTGAATATTGTTGAAATTTAGAGTGCCATGTGGGTTATTAAGTTTTTGACCACTTTCTTGTTTTAAAACTTGCTTAATGTTTTTATAAAATTGTTAACGATTGAATCAATAAAGGCATTTGAATTTGAAAACTGAGCAAGTATGAGTTCGCTTCTGCTGGTCGCTATGATTTATGGATTCTTTTAAAAAGACAAAAAATGTGCAGACCGTAAATTCTAACCCGCTAATTATGAAGCATTACAAAAAAACCCTAAGAAAAATGTATGGAGGTAGGTTCCTTTTAATTATCTCTACTTAGTATTTTATTTAAACTTTTCCAACTTATTTCTTGACATTTATTGTAATTACCAATTTGTCTTTTTGCAGGCTGTTGACTTGCTCCTTTGCTAATTGGTTGACTTTGTCGTTTATACGCCATTTCTTCAGCTACGTTTTCCATTTCTTCATCAAAATTGTCAGCATCACTATCCTGTTCACCGCCACCGCTGCCATCCCCATCATTATCATAAAATTTCTCATCTTCATCACTCTCGCTGGAATCTTCAGGGACCCATCGCACGTTACTTTGGTTTGAGCTTAAGAGTCCTGTGTTCTCCGCAATTTCAGTAGCTTCAGCGCCTTGTTCTATAAGAAAAATTTGAGTCAGTTGGATATCTTAAAAAGTTATAATTCTCGTACCGTATTCTTCAACATGCATATATACTCCATTTGAAGGATTTCGAAAGTCTTCATCTAAATTAAAGTTGAATCTTCTGAGTTTCAAATGCAATCGATCCTGTGCAAGAGAATTGATTGTATTCTTTTTGAGGCACTCGGTGAATCCAATTGGTTCATCGGCCGTCCTTCACAATTAATTTGTATTAAATTATGCGGAAGATTTGTTGCGAAAATATGTATTACCTCTTTTCCGAGTCTTCTGCTAATGCAGTTTTAATTTGATCTACAATAGCCTTTGCTCGGTTCGCTGCTCGATGCGAGCATTGAAGCAACAAATCTGAACTAGTTAGTGTTGTGCCACCCAAATTAAGGCAGCAAAGTTCTCGGTAAGAATTAAGTCCGAAAACCATGTTGGCTTCCGCTGATCGCTCTTCAATAACTGTAGGATCAGCGATGGCAACTTCTCTATGGATTTCACATAAAAAATAAATAAATGATAGCTGTCTACTTTAAATATAGAAGAATTTTTACCCATTCTGAAAAGTCGCGTAGGATACACACACGGGGTAATGATGGAGAACAATCGGAATAGGGTCTTTTTCTGCAGATGTGTGAATTTTAATTTCCTCACCAGTAACTGTTACATCTGGGTGCTTAAAATGCGCCAATGCACATAAAGCTGCTACCGATGCGCAATCTTGGAAAAATCTCCCAAATATTTAACACATAAAATTGAATAGAATCATTTTACCAATTATGTTTCCTTCATGATTAAGTACATTCAAATCAACTCGCAATATCCACACTTTATCTTCAGCTGATACACACAAGGATTCTAAGTCTACACAACGTGAGTCTTTGAAAGTCCTTTCAAGGATTCTATTAATTTGAATAGTTACTTCGGAACTTCTACCGGCTTCGAAATGAAGCGCGGCCATAGGACTCAACTCAACATTAATGTAAAGTAATCCTTCGTTTGGCCGTGTTGCTTTTGGCTGTCCGAGTTCACAGGACACTTGTGCAAGTACACGCGTTTCACCAAGAGTAACATGGGCGCTTCCCCATTCTTGACCGAAATGAATTTTAAGAGGACGGAATTCTTCAAGCTTTCTACCATCCAGGCGCTAAAATAAACGGATGCATTAAAAGTGCCTCTTTGGTTAAAACATGAAAAATTTACTAGTCTTTCTGTAATAGCTTTTATTACAAAGGCCTTCTCACAGGTTGAAAGTGGCGTTTCCTTCATCGTAATGTTATTTGGTAAGCTTTAAACCCCCTTAAACCTTCCTTTTTCCGCTCTTTCCTGTTTTTAAACCGGTTCCACAGTTTAATACTGTGGATGAGTTGGTAATGCCAAACCTTCTTTTTTTCCTCTGCCTAATTTGATGGGAATTATGATAAAATTGGCTTCGGCAACCAAACCTTCCTTAGATCAACAAGGAACAACCTAAGAGAGAGGGAACAACACATTTACTTAAATGGAGGTTAGATTTAGTTTGACAGAAATTGTCAAGGGAAAATTTATAAACAAAAATAAGATTTATGTTGCCCTCTGGCTGTGAGATCTTGCAGATTGAAACGTCTACTCCCCTCCGTCCGTAACAGCTGGTATTTGTTACTTGTTTGACTGTCAAAATTTTGAACAACAAAAAGCCGGCAAAATTGGTTAGCCGTCAAAGTTATAAACAATTGCGAGTTAATTTCATATAACAAAAGCAAGCAATGGCTTTTCGTATGCCCATGAAACAAATTGGTGTGAAAAACATCGGCATTCGTGTAGATGTGATGGAATGGAGTGATAAAATGGACTTAATTGCAATTGCCAATGAAAAAGGTTAGTTTATCGTAGAAAAAGATAATTGTAATTTATTATAATACTCATAACACCATCAAATGCATCTTAAGTTAATTTCTAAAATTGTGACGCTTTGAAAACCTTAGTTTCTGTATTACGCAATGTTCATTTGATATGCTAAATGTGAATGAACAAATGCTTTGCTTTCTTCTTCTTCATAGCACTACAGCCCCTCTCGGGCCTTCGCTTCCTGCAAATAGCGCCTCCAACTGTCTCGGTCCATTGACCGCGTCCTCCAGTTTCGAAATCCGAGCAGCGATGAACTGTCTTCGTCGACCGAGTCAGACCAGCGTTTCCTCGGCTTCCCCACTGGTCTCCGCCCTTCCCTTCTTCCAACGAATACCTTTTCGGGTAGCCGTTGTTCGTCCATACGATTCATTGCAGCTTCCGCAGTCTGGCAATCGTTGAGACCTCAAGCTCGTCAAAAATTTCATACAGCTCATGGTTGTATCGAACCCGCCATTTGGCCCCGTCTAGCTTTGCTCCGATTATTCGCCTCAGGACCCATCGTTCAAAGGCTTTGCTTTGCTTGCTTGTATTTTCGTAACATTATCAGGAGGCACTATGCAAGTCTTCTGTTAAACCTATAAAACAAGAATCTTAATGTTAAAAACTGACGAAGGGGATCTCACCCTCAAAATGGCACAAATAATTTCTCTGGTTTTACAAATTGTTGATGGGTTCGATGGGGCTTGGTTTAATAAAACGTATTTGATTTTGGCGTTTATTTAGAAAGTCCTCTTTTAGGATTTTGTACTAAAATACAAAACTCTATTGAAATCGGTACCTTTGTCCATCTGTCCGTCCGTCTGTCTGTATTTAAGAACAGTTTTTCTCTGTAACTATGTATAAAAGCTACAGCCATGAAACTTTGGTGAAAGATCGGAATGTGGCTTTTTTGTAACTCGAGCTATTTAATTTAACCTGTTGTCTTTAAAACGCTGGTTTGAAATTTAACCAATTATTATTCGCTTATTCGCTCTATCACTGCTACAAAAAAGAACGTACATTTTTCAAACAGTACTATTTATAACCATACGACCAATACTCTCATATGACAACATTGTATTTTTTACGATGGGCCATCTCGTGGTGGGCTCAAATCAATTATCAACATCCCCACCCCCGTGAATTCACCCGGAGGGGGAGGATTCACCATCTTCTGTTGAGGTCTCGATATCTAGAACTGCCAACTTTGACACTGGTCTCTTTAGGATCCCTGTGCTCGTGCTCACGTCAGCTGAACGTACCACTCCATCGTTTCCATAATGTAGCTTGCACACTCTGCCACGCCTCCATTTATTTCCCGGAAGATCTACATCACATTTAAATACGAGACAACCGGTTCGTATAGACTCGGATGGCTGGCACTATTTCACTCGGCGGGTCAATTCTGGCAAGTACTCCCTTATCCATTGATGTCACATTCCATTTTTCAGATTCTGAGCAAGACACCACTGCTTTCGCAAATTCATAAATTTTGGTTCAAATTTCGATGGCATTTGGGTAGAATTTGTGCAACCAAGCAAGAAATGGTTCGAGGTGAGGGGGTCCGGTTCTTCTGGCGTTACAGGCAGGTGAGTAAGTGGCCGAGCATTGACTATGTTTTCAGCCTCGATCAAGAAGCTTTGCAGCGTTTCCAGACGTGGTGATTGTTCAGCCAACTTTACCGTGAACGCCTTTTTCACTGACTGAACCATTCTTTCCCATATTCAATCTTCGCTCGGATTAAAGAGGGTATTGAATTTCCATTCAATTCTGAGTGGACTAAGCTCGGCTTTCATACGGTCGTCGTCGAGAAAACCCTGAACACCTTGCAACGCTTTGCTTATTCCGACAGTTAGTTCCATTGTCACTGCGACTTTGAACCGGAACACTTCTTCTATTCATAAAATTTCTAATGCAAACAAGACAAGCGTCGCTTGAGAGATCAGCCGCAATTTCTAAATGGATAGCACGAATGTTTAGACAGGTAAATAGTGCAACCCACCTTTTTTCTCGGCTTCGACGAATTGTTACATTTATAGGGCCAAAAAAATCTAGCTCCGTATACGAAAACGGTCGAACGCATGGAGTCAGCCGCTCCACAGGAACTTCACCCATTTGTGGTTGCTTAGGTTTCGCCTTGTGAATTTTGCAGAATATACACTTTAATTGCACAGTATTCACCAAGCTCCTTAATGCAGGAACCCAAGAACGTTGTCTAATCTCATTGACTACTGTTGTATTGTTGATGTGATGAAGTTTTGTATAAAAATATTGTACAATCAGGAAAGTCATCGCATGATTTTTAGCTAAGATTAACGGCTGCCTTGTGTCTTCTGGTAACACTAGAGCCCGACCTACATATTCTTCCATTTACGCGAAGGATATTATCCTTATCAATGCGCGGATTCAATTGCAAAAATAGACTGCTCTTAGAAATTGGTTCACCACGTTGTAAGCGCACACGTTCACTTCCAAAAGATTGCATCTGTGCCCAACGCCATAAATATTGTTACATGCCCAAATAATTCTGCGAGCTACTGTCGCAATTGTTTCGCAACTATTAATAACATCATGATCAATAAACGAATGTACTCGAAAGCACAAGAATGGACCAAGTAGATTCATGATCAACATCTGTAAGTGACGTCACTGCGGCCATTCAGAATTCCTCGAATATCCCAGGTAATTCGCCAATGTACGAGAAATGGATTAATGACTAGAGACCCTATATAATGCCGAGCTGAATGAATGGGTGATATAGTAAAACCGCGGTAGTAAAACTGCGGTAAGAGTGGCGCCCGAATTAAAGGCGATATTGATTGATAGTGAAGTGATTTTCGTGATACAGACAGTTGGAATATAAATTTATAGACAATTGAATAACATTTTAATTATTTGTAAAATAGTGAAATCAATTATTGTGCATTCTTAGTAAATACACTCTTTTAACTTAATTATGTCAGCTCTCAATTGACTCTTGGTGTTTGTCGTATGTTCCTACGCAGATTATCAAAATACCGGAATACCCAAAGCACCACTCTTTTAAATCTGTTATATTTGGAAAATCTTTTAATATCTGGTACAATTAAATTTATTTGCCATGCTGCCAAAAGATAATGTTTGGCTCTTAGTTCTTCGTCGCTTTTATCGTTGATGTAACCTTTCGAAAATTCTTGTGGCCACTGCTCTTACTCATTTTTCAAAAAATAAGGCCCATTTTGCCAAATTCCATTTGCTGCGTAGTTTTTCGGAAACTTTAACTGACGACTTATACCGTCGCTGGAAACTTTGGATGGAGGAGCTGCCAATAGTGAGCCAGTTCAGAGTACCACGATGCTATTTCCTAGATTTTGAAAATACGCAGGTGGATCTACACGTCTTTGTCGACGAAAACGAGGAGGCAATGGCTACCTAGCCGTCGGGCAAGATTCTGGTCCACCAGCGAGACATTTGCCCCATCATCAACAAATGCGTATGTGGTGATGATTTCAAAGGGTCCATATATCTTCACTGGCAGTACTTGGAACAAAATTTTCCCACTTCTTTCGTGACCGTCTGCATGGCAATTGCGACCTCGTGGAACTCGCAGCACTATGCGAGATGTGTGTGTTGCTGGTACCTGTTGGATCTCAATTTTTTTCTCTTGCTTAGCATGAAGTAGCCGGTGGTGTAACCTCTGACATCCGTCGACTCCGCAGCGACGCGCTGCCTGCAATTATTCATCTGGTGGCCCTTCTTCAAGCAGGAAAAACAAACTTGACTTTCTTTAATTTTTGCCCAGCGATTATCCTCAGTTAGCTGCGAGAAAAATTTACAATTATTTAACGTGGGGCACTGCTCATCGCAGGCACAACATTTTGTTTGCGCTACGCTTACTCCGGCAAAGTGCTTTAAAGGGTTAGTGGGCTGCTTACGATGGTTTCTTGCTTGTGTCAGCAAGGATGATGTTGGCAGCGCATCCGACACCATATTTGCCAGGCGTCGCAAGCATTTAAGCCACTGACTAAACTCAAGCAACGTTGGTGGCCGCTCAAGCAAGATACATTTTTCAGCCCACTGCATTTGTCGCGAGATTGGTAGTTTTGCGATGAGCTCAGTTAACAATGTTGGATTAGTAAGGTGATGTTCGCCGTGAGCACTCTGTAAAAATGCTGCCATATTAACCATATTGTTTGCAAATTCAATCAAAGCGTCCGGATTGCCTTCAAGTAATGGGGGCAGAGCACGTATCTTCTCAATTTGGCTTTTAATTAGTTGATCCGGCCTTCCAAAAGTTTCCCTTAGTGTTTCCATAATTGCAGGGACATTACTGGAGCTGCAGAGTAAACATTCAACAGTATCTCTAGCGCGTAAACGCATAATATTATGTAGTCGCGAGTATTCAAACTCAGCAGTAGTCGTACCAAATGCTTCGGCAAACGTCTGCCACTCCTCAGGATAACCTGAAACTGGTGGCAGCGAGTACACTTTTTTCTGCCTGTATATTGTTTCAGGTAAGGAAAACGGAGTACTGCGCTGCATTGTTGCGCAATTAGATCTAACTAAGCGCATTGCGTTATTCCTTGAGCCGCTGTATCATGGATGGCATGGAAGGATGGCTTGTTAGGCAAAGTAAATAGAAAATGGCAGTTCAAGGGCAGCGTCTAAAATTCAATCCTTGAAGTGATTTCTAATATAGAATAAAATTTTGTGGCTTTTTTGTAACGTGCTCGGCAGAATTTAACCTGTTGTCTTTAAAACGCTGGTTTGAAATTTGAGCAACTGTTGCTTTTTCGAACTTATTCGCTCTATCATTGCCATAAAAAAGAACGAAAATTTGTCAAACAATACTATTTATAACCTTACAACTAATACTCTCATATGACAACATAGTATTTTTTACGATGGGCCATCTCGTGGTGGGTTCGAACGTAACTCTGCTTTACCATCTCAAATCAATTATCAACACGGAATAATATTTTTTTCATTGAAATAATAATAAAATAATTTTTTCATTGAAAAACATCACACCGTCGTGTTATTCGAGCAACTATCGAATGCTTGAAGTTTTACTGCTGAAGTTTCGAGAAGCGGAAAGGAGACATTTAAGGGGCAGTCCCGTTTGATAAATATTGCTTTGAATCTCGCTGCAAAAGTAACGAGATGGAGAAGCCGGATGGCTTCAGCCATCAAATAGAAAGATCATGTCCATCGCCAACGGGCGAGAAACAATTAAAAAGAAGATTCGAAAGAGAGAAAAATGAAGAAACACGTAAACTGTAAATTTTATCAGTGAACGAAATCGAAAAAATAGTTAAAGCTAATGACAAAATCGAGAAAGTTGAGAGAAAAAATGAAAAACTCCACTCACTAGAGGAGCTAGTTGGCAAATTGACTTTCAACAAAGAAAAACAAGCGACCAACAGCAACCGATGAGACAAAATCCAAGAAATCACAAGAGGAACCTAATCAAGATATCCTCAGCGCAGGCGGAACAAATTTAAGTTATTACAAATTATTATGCAGCGCTAGCTGGGCTAGATGATTCAATGACCATCGAAGAGGACGAAGGTAACAAAAATTCTGAAAATTTCTATACTAAACCTGATAATACATTGATTCAATATTTAAAAATTAAAAATATGGAGAAAAAAAATCAACAGTTTTGTCTGCTGGTCCGTCTGTCAATATCAATAAAAAGAAGGAAAATGTCTCACCAATAAATGTATTTGGGCTATGTGGCAAAGATATGGTTCGACTGTTGGCAGCCGAAAATAAATTAAATAATTTTCAAATCAAAAGAGTGAGTTCCGACAAACTGACGATTAAAACGAAGTAACTGGTTGACTTTCTAACAGCCAAAATGCTTTGAATTTTGGATAGGTTCCGCACTTTACATACACCCCCAAGAGCGAGAAGGTCTGAACTGCGGAGAGGACATAGTCGATCTCCTTCAGGTGCTTAAAGAAGCTGCACCAGAAATAGAATTTATTGCAATTAAAAACTTCGCAACACGGAGATCGGTTGTCGAACATGCAAATTTTCCTTTTTACCTAGTTCATATTTCGAGCAAAAGCAGTCCTAGTGCCCTTCAAAAAATAAGGTACTTGAACTTCCGAGTGGTGAAATAGGAGCGTCTCAAGAAGAGCGAGGTCAACCAGTGCTAAATGTTCCAAAGATTCGGTCATTCGGCTGCCAATTATGTCCATGCCCCCCGGCGAGTTCTAATTGTTTCACACGGAGCCAAAAGAAAAACTGTATTGTGTGAACTGCGGTGTATTTAGTCACCCAGCATCATATCGAGGGTGCCTCCGATATCAAGATGCAAAAGTAAAATTTATTCCAACACAAACGCAAATACACCGCAGTGTCATACCTTCCAAATTCGTCAAGCCCGGATGTCATTTACATTTGTTGCTAGATGGCCAGTAGACAACAATGTAAATAATGTGAGTAGCAATAATGAGCTGCTTCTAAAATCTATCAACAACTTAAGTCACTTTAGACAAGAATGAACAAACAAAATGAAAAAATTAATTCTGTTTTTCAGCGTTTAGGTCAACATGTCCGCAAATAACTTGTCATTCAGTCACATCCCCATGGATAGGCTTCGTCTCATCTCGATCAACGTTAACTCCATTGTAAGTTTACATCGCTGTGACTGTCTCCTCGAATTCCTCGTCAAGCAAAAGCCTGACAGCGTAGTTCTTACTGAAACCCACCTCAATTCATGACACCCCATGACATTCAAGGATAGGATAAACGGCGATGGGGGAGGTCGCACCGAGATATTGGTTAGAAGAGCCTATTGTTTCCAAAATATTGAAAAAGTTGAATTCAAAAACTTTGAGTATCTTATCAAAATTTCACTGTCAGGTAGGGATAACCTCTTCGTTATCTCTGCCTATGCAATTGGTCGAAACGTTCTCAAGTTCTCGGAGGAGCTCAATTCCTTGTTTGAAATATTCAAATTGAACAGGCTGTATAACTATTATATTCTTGCCGGTGATCTGAATGCCCGGATACATCATGGCTGAACGCCAACGATAATCAAAGAGATGTTTTCCTGAAATCGTGTCTAACAGAGAACCAAATTGAATACAAGTGCAATCTATATGGGTCGGAGTTCCCAACATACCCTGGGACAAATTCATACTTGAATCTCTGCATTGCTGACGCGAGACTTGAATTCAGCTTTAAGGGGTATTAGCCCAAAGGATCCAGATGGCGTTTTTACGAAAGTGAATAGCTTATTCCGTAAGAAGTCTCGAGTGAAGGTATCGGATCTTAAAATCACTAGTGATGAGATCTTGACGAAAGGAAAAGAATCTTCAAGCCCTAAAAGCTATCGCCCGATCAGCAAGGGGTTAGATCTAACTGAGCGCATTAAATAAAGCATTAAACGCCCACATTGAGAAATATAAGTTGATACCGGATGCCCATTTGGTTTTCGTGCCAGGCATGCGACCATGCTTGCGATAACGAAAGTAGCCTCATACATCTGTTGGAAACTAAACTAAACAATAGAGAATGTGTTGGAGCGTGTCTCATTGATATGCAGAAAGCCTTCGACACGGTGTGATTAGATGGACTAATTTTTATCTCCTTTAGGACAGGTTCCCCAGACACCTTGTGCAATATGTTGTACGGGAAATAATTTTTTGTAACTGATGGGAATCTAACGACAATGCCCGACTTCAATGTCTTGAATGGTCTACAGCAAGGAACAGTTACTGCGCCTCTACTCTTCCCAATATTCATTCGCAAGCTATTGAAAGGCTTTGGTTTTAACATGTCGCCAACGCTATCATTGGTACCATTTGCTGATGATTTGATCATTTATATGGCAGACCGAAAAGCTACAATGGTTGAGAGTGTAGTGTTTATCTGGGTTGGAATGTCCGTAAAAGACTGCGGCGATGGTCTGCTGTCTCAGCGAGCAAAGATATCAGTGCTCGCCGGAATAGGTTTTGTCTGAGGACGCGTGAATGCACTTGCAGGCTAGTGTCGCGGTGTCGTGGGGCGGGTTCTTTTTCCCTATTACGAGGGCCCACTACAAACAATTTTCACATTCACGAATTTTTTGATAAAAATACTCGTATGCCAGTTCGATGGTGTCGAGGTCGATGTAACCTACCGAAGGGGTGAACTATTGAAATCTACGCCGATGCTAGATTAACGCGTGCGAGAAGATTTCGTCCTTACTCCGAAGACTTACGACCCCCAACTAAGAGTGGGGCATCCAGTTGGAAGCGTAATAAGTGAATAAACTTTTATTATATATATTGAATAATTGGTTTTATTTAACACTTATCCCCAATAAATCTTAAAAATTTATACTTTCAGGAGAAATAATAATCCAAAGATTAAACTGGCAAAAAGTGGTCGTTTTTCCGCCATTAGCAGAAGGAGTTAAAGTCAGGGCACTTGCTTGGCAACCTGGGGAAGTCGTTATCGCGGCAGGTGCTAACACAATATTATATATGTAAATTGTCATAAAACAAAAATATACACTTTTCAGGCTACAGTAATGGCAAGGTATCTTTGCTAGATATTGAAAAGGAAGATGAAATATATTCATTTACATGCGAATCTGAAGTCAAGACTCTAAAGTGGAAAAAAACTAATGAACCGCCAGAAATAACTAAAGGTGATCCCTGTTTGGTTAGTTGATTTGAAAATTAGTAAAATAAAAATATTTCAAAGCAAAATGATTTCAGCCTCCCGATGAAGATTACCTTCAAGTTCTTCCCAACCTCAGTACATTTTCTTCGACATCTCGAAAATCCGATTTTTGTTGTACAAAAACGTTCGAAAAAAATTCACCTAACTTTCTAATCGTTAGCACGATAGCAGGTGAAATACTAATTTCAGTTTTTGGATTACTTCCATGTGGAACGATAAAAATTCCGGAGAATGTTGGTGCATGCGAAAATTTACAAGTTTGCGATGTCCAAATGGGGAGAAAGTATGATGAGATATTCGTCTTCATTTCGCGTAATGGAGTCTCTGAATTGCTTGTATTCGAAAATATAATTTTATCAGAATATAAATCACCCTTATTTAAACTTGCCGTCATGTATGGAAAGATTATCGATGTTATCAAGTAAGAAAGAAAAAACAATTATTATTTTATGCTAAACGGAATTACGTAATATCTGCGGGTTTGGGTTTTCTCTTAAGTTGAAAAGACTTTGATCTAACAAATTTCCACCAATACTTAGTCCTAAGGTTTTTTATATTCCAACAAAATTATTTAATGAATATTCATTTATTTACAAACATATCAAACGCTAGTGTCTAAGGTTTATTCAGGTTTAGGGTGATCCTTGCTTTGTGTGGAACCGCGCTGCCCTAATAGCAACCCCAAAATTGTTCAGCGTCGCTAATATTACGTAGTTCTGTTATATTAAACGTGGCGATAGACAAACAATTTATTCATTTACGAGTTTATTTGCAGTTATATAAATGAAACAATACAATGCATCACAGAATCGTGGGAGACGGCGTTACTGGAAATGGACAACAAATTGACGAAATTCGCCAACTCACAGCCCGATGGTTCGCTTTCTGCTGATTTCTTGGAGCTTTTAGTTTTTGGATACCCGTCTGAAGCTTTGGAACAGTTTCTTTTACGGTAGACTTCTAAACTTCTTCTAAAATTGAGCGTTTGAAAACTTCCATATATTTTGCAGTGACTTAACGGAGAAAGGATTGAAAAAGCTGGGCAATTCAATAGAATTAAGTTATTCAACAATTCAACAATTAGTAATACAGCCATTACATTGCGCGACAGCTAATTTAGCATATTATCTTTTTGATGTAAAAGGTCTTAGCTATTATTCTTATAAATATAGCGTGAGACAGGTCTATAGCATAAATAAAATAGTCTTAACACGCTTATTTTTAGCATTTACTCGATTCTGATGAAGCCGAAGAAGCAATAAGAAATGCAGGTTCATTTCTTTTCAAAATATATGAGCTACAGGAAACGATTTCACAGTCTGTGACAGATTATAAGATATTTTGGTGTTGGCTCTATACAACAATTATTCGTCTAATGGATGAAAATGTACCAGATGATGTATCGTCTCTTTCACAGGACGATATCCTGTATTTGGCGAAATTTTTAGATAGTTTCGACGACTGCATACACGAAACTGGTAATTTCTTACCATAGTATTTAGTTCACTAAGAGAGAAATTTGAAAATTCCCTTTTGTATTTTTAAAATTCGCAGAAGACGGTGGTGTTGTTAAACGTAAGTTTAACTTGGAGAAAGTCGGCCAATATTTAGAAGATGGTGATCTTCAAGTGCTCCCCAAAGAGGGTCAATGGGATGAATTTCTCAATGAAAATGAATGTTTCAAGAAAAGTCCTGTCATAGTCCCTCATCATAGATCTTATTCATTATTGAAAGAATTTAAAAATATGAAGAAATATATAAGTGAAGTATTCCGTTGTCCAAATGAAGATATTAGTAAAAGTTTCGAACAGAAGTATAGAATAAAATGTTCAGCACTTAGCATGCCCGAAGAAATAATACATACCGGATTCCTGTCAAGTGATGCCACACCTGATGTGTTCATTGCAACTTCCGGCAGTAATCAATTAATACTCATCGAAATGTGCTCAATGGAAGAAATAAAGGTATCGAAAATACAAATTGCGAACGGTCAATGTCAGTACGAAGATATGAACAATGTCGTGATAAAAGATATGCAACTCTACAATGATAAAACATTGTCTCTGTTATTGCGGGGAATCTTTGAAGGACGTCAGGTTGATTACTTTGTACAATTGGATGTAAGCAAATGGCTTTCGATTGGCACAGGGCAGAAAATTGAGAAAGATGTTGATATAACACAACAAGGAAATGTTCTTTGTGAATTTGTTGATGCTGAATGCTTCTCAAAAATAATCGATGGCGCCACATGCACAAGGATAGCAGTTTCTGGTAGTCGAAAGGTGAGTTTTCTTCATATATTTTTTAAATATCCGATTTTATTTTAATTATATCACTGTATAGGAACTGATGTCATCCCTTCCCGGCTATTAAACAGATAGCAATTTTTTGGGGTTTGTACTACTTACAAAACCCAATTGAAACCGGTTTTGTCTGTCTGTCTGTTTGTCCATTCGCCCGCCTGTGTGTCACAGCAAATTCTCGCAGCTATAGACACGAACTTGGTAATTACATCAGAATTGAGTACCTCTTGAAAGTTTTAATATCAAAACTTTTCAATGGTTTTTAATTTTTATTTATGAGTGCTGCTCACAATTGTGTGCATTGGGGTCTCATACAACTAAAATAGGCAGATTCTCTGTATATCTCCAGGGAAAATAAATGTGCCGCGGGTTTCGTTTTATATATGCTTAAAAGTTCTGAAAGGAAACTTTGGATGTGTCCCCTATAACAAAATTGGAATTCTAAGTATTTAAACCTCGGATTTGACTTCTCTGGGACTCGGGCTCTATTATCAGTGCTGCTAACAATAGACGTTATTTTGTGAATGTTCTGGTTCAAAAAACCCGAGTGGTATATGCCTACTCATATACGAATTACTTCCCCGTTTAAATTGTAGGAGCTGAGGACTCGGTTTCCAGCCGCACTTATTCTCTCCTTGTAGTTTTACTACAAGGCAGTAGCCTTCTTTAAGTCTAGTTTTTTGAACAGTGGGATCTGTTTTGCCATTTCCAAATCCAGCTCTTCTGATTTACCTTAACTTTCCATATCGAATCCTTAGCTGCTCCATAACTTTCCTTTGATTAGTCTTACGGTTGGTTCTAATGAAGACATTGAAGATTTAACTCTAGATAACTAACTTTCGTCAAATCGACGACAAGGCTTCGAACAAACCACGATTCATTTCGTTTGCTTAGTTGCAGTTACCCTATCCCCCGGCTCAACTTAACCGACCTATTGCTCGTTCGATGGGCGGTGGTGCTTTTCGTGCGAGGGGCTGATATGCCCCATTCTATCAACTATGGCTCGTCGAATCGACGAAGGTTAGTTATAACGGAACTTCTATTTTAATTTGTAGGCTACTTTAGCGGTTTTCATTGATTTCTAATCGAATTATGATGTATCAGATATTATTACTAAGTGATTGTGATGAGGAAAACTGTTTTGGGAGTGAGAAGGAGGACCATGTTTGTCCTTTCTATATTTATATATGCCCTATAAACCAAAACCCCAGTAAGTTCTACACGTAACGAGGAAGGGGCAAGAAATGAAAGTTCTAGAAAGCTAACGTGGTTCAGTTCTTTAATGATATAATAGAAATACCCTAGAACAAACGTGTTCCCTCGCTATTTCCGATTGAAAAATTCAGCTTTGGCCATTTTGATATTTTTGATTATTCAACATTGCATTTATAATAATTATTAATATAAATAATAACATGAAGTAGTCCATGTGGTGTAGTGGTTAGAGTACCACTGCGTAAGCTGAAGGTCGCTGGTTCGAATCCCGTTGGTGACAACATGATTTGTTTAGAGTGATTCTTTGGATGGAATATCAACCCGTTCAGTTCTGATATGTACCAGTTTAAAATCAGAACGTATCGCAGCTGGGTAGACGGACACACGGGCAAAGCGTAATAATGACCATATCACCTTCTCAAGTGCAAATACATTTGATGAAGATAATGAGATACTCTAACTCTCTAACTATATCTAAGCGAAGGCACACAAGGGGCTGTAGTGCTACAGCAAAAAAAATGGGGCTGCCATAAATTTAGTCAGGACATGAGTAAACATGTTTTTATTATAATTAGCCGAATTGCACATGCAAATAGTTCGAAGTACCTACCCTCCAAACTGGACCGCGTGAGACTGATGAAAAGGATGCAGTTGCTGTACATCCTGTACCAAAAATGGGAAATTAAAGGGATGGCTAAGAGCATGTGCATGAAGTGCAATAAATCATAGTCCGGTCAACAGCAACTTGAAGCTTGTCACAAGTGTGAAATTGGTACTACAACCCTAATCGTATCAATGCGCAAGACTTTTGCACAGTACTCAATACATTATACTCAAATGAAAAAAAATTAACCACAGTAGCGGACACAAACATTGATGCTATAACAGAATCACCAGAACCAAGAATTTACATGGTTACCCTAGCAACGAATGGAGTGGTTATTATACACACCAACAAAATTACTCGCCCAGATTCCAATACCTGTCTGGATCATATAATAACCAATGATCAAAAAGTGGCTGAAAACATGACATACGCATTTGAGTGTTTTAAAAATAGTTATTCAAGACCAAACCCTGAATAAACAGAAGCCGGCATACAAAACGTTTAGGTTTAGTCTAAATCAAACCTGCAAAAATTACTGAAGAAGCGGAAACCAGATAACCATATTGAACTCAAAATTATCATCACAGTTTCTAAGCAAACAAAGTACTTTGATAAAATGTAATTGAGGCAAGTATTAAAGAAAAGGGAAGGCATATATGAACTACAGGATCATCAATAGAAATCAAGCGCTCAATTATGTATAGGGTCTTGCATTAGGGACATAACAATTTCGTATCTTTAAATGAATGTACCCTTAAACTTTTTCAATGAACTACCAATGGCAAAACGTTAAATAAAGTCAACATTTTCATCACGGTAAACTTCACGAACCAGCAATGTTTGGAAATTATTAAAAATCAGTATTAAATACTATTATCAAAAAATCATCTTCAGATATGAAGCTAATTTCTGGCTCAATGGCTTTGTTAATAAGCAAAATATACGTTATTGGTCAACAACAAACCCACATATGCTTCTTGAGATGCAGTTGCATCCGTAAAAAATTACTGGGTGGTGCAGTTTTCATGCCGGAGGTGTGATTGCGCCATATTTTTTCGTGGATGAAAACGACCGTCATGTTACCGTCAATGGAGAACGCTATCGTGTAATGTTGGAAGATTATTTGTGGCCAAAATTGGATGAACTTGACATTGACGATTTGTGGTTTCAACAAGACGGTGCCACCAGCCACTAGCCTGACAATCGATTTATTGGAACTTATTTATTTGTTATTATATCCTTAATGGAAAACCCTATATATACAAGCGAAAAAAGAATCGAAACGACCTGTGAAAGAGGCTAAATTCGAGGCAAAACTGTCATTGAGAACACTATCAACGAGGATCTAGGAATCTTCCATCAGTGGTTAATCAGAAACAAACTAGTATTGAATATTACAAAGACAAAATTTATTGTTTTTAAGCAAAAAAAAAAACTAAGAAGACATACAAGTCGACCTAAATATTAACGACGAAAAATTGCAAAGTGTGCTAGAAACGAAATATCTTGGGCTTTTCATAGATTATCGTTTGACCTGGTTGCTACACATAAATAGCTTAAGTAGATAATTAGCCCCAATAATAGGCTTTTTAAGAAGATATGAGGATTTTCCAATGCACATCAAGAAACTTATTTTAAATGCAATAGTGCTTGCGAAATTACATTATAGAGTAGTTATGTTATTTGGATACCAATCGGCAAAGCAACATCTTAATATTATATTCAGGCTCCTGACCAATACATATAAAAACATTCTGAATCTTCTAATGCTCACTCAAACTAGATTGGTTCCCAATTAACAAAATCATTAAATTTTAGTCAAATTATTATAATGGAGAAAGCTAAATTTATCTATAAAAATTTTAAAACTAATGGGACGGACCGAACATCATTGATTAAGGTATCGCAAATCAACCCATATAATGCGAGGAATGGACTAAGTTGCTTTGGCATCCCAGCCAAATTAGTCCGTCTTACCAAAATGACAATGACGTCGACAACCTCCCAAGTCCGCATTAATAACCAACTCACCGATGCCTTTGACACAAATATCGGACTAAAACGGGGAGATGGGCTGGCCCCATTGCTATTCAATTTGGCTCTGGAGTACGTCATAAGGAAGCTACCTGGCGATACACGAGGTACATTACTATACAAGTCGAGCCAAGTAGTAGCCTATGCGGACGAAATCAACATTTGTCACGGTCATTAAAAACTGCCAGAGAACTCTTCCTGAAACTCGACAGCGAAGCAAAACTAGTAGGGTTACAAATCAATGAAAATAAAACAAAGCTCATGACGAATCGAGAAAAAATACCTCAAATACACAAAATATCACACTTGGCGAATACGGTATCGAGAATGTGAGAGAATTTGTGTATTAAGACGCCAAAATAACGAAGACGGGTAATCAAACAGACGAAAAACGCCGCGAATAAAATGTTTGATTCCGTTTTGACGATTTTGAAGACCAGCTGCATACACAGGAAAACAAAGCTCCAAGTATACAAATCTGTGATAAGACCTGTGCTATTCTATGGGTGTGAAACATGGACCCTAACCCAAGCATCAGCAAATATATTGAACGCCTTTGAGCGACGGGTCCTGAGGCGAATAATTGGACAAAACTAGACGGGGATCAATGGCGAATTCGATACTGTATGCTGTATGAAATTTTTGACGAACCGGAGGTCTCAACGAATGTAAGACTGCGGAAGCTGCAATGGGCTGGCCACATGAATCGTATGGACGAACAACGGACACCCAAAAAGATATTTGTTGGGAGAACTGAAGTAAGGAAACCGAGGAAACGCTGGTCTGACTCGGTCGACGAAGACAGTTCATCGCTGCTCGGGTTTAGAAATTGGAGGACGCGGTCAATATGTGCTAGTTCCTTGATTTTTAGCACAATGTTCAGTATATATGTTTATGTATTAAGTTAATGTTAAATACTTTTAGTTTGTTGTGAACGTGTTCTTTCTAGGTATAGATTTAAAAATTTCAAAATTTTTAAAAATTTTGATTTGGCGTAAATTATATGATCTCAGACAAAGGGTTATTTGAGTGATGAATTTGATGCTAAAGTTATTAAAAATATATAAACTATATCACTGACAAAACAAAAAATAAATACAAAAAGATAAATATTTTCAACAATTAAACGCTTGGAACAGCTTTTTTTATAAGCGTAGTCGAAACGACGAAGGTTAGTAATAAGCGTTGCAAAATAAGGTTAGTAATCCAGGGTTAAAAAATTTCTCGACTTTTTTCAGTCCCCGGAATTTAACCTTGCTGAATATGAACGGCTGGCTCGAACCTCGTTTGACGATGAAATTCATTGAATTTTGGTCAATACATGCAATACACAGAACCTGGTCAGCACCTGGTTCCTACGCACGTAGAGTCTTTCATTCAATAATGTAGAGGCCTTTATTTGAAACAGCCAGTATACTGTGTATCTCGTCTCTTAACCAATCTTCACTTTTTGGAAGGTAGACGTGTATTGTTGGTAAATAAGGGATGTCCATCCTGATCCAGGAATTTTATTTAGCACCCTACTGTGGTCTCTTTGATACCTTTTCTCAATAGATTCTGTCCTCCTTGTCCAAGAGAGAGTGGTGGTTAACGTTTGATGGCTTCTTCTTATTTTCTACTTTTGGTTCTTTAGAATATAAATTAACAAGCTCATGATTTATGGTGAACTACTATAGTATACTAGCTGGTTTTGATTGGCGAAAAAAAATCATTTCTGAAACGCGATGAAAAACGTGATTAACGAGCATATTAAACAAATTTTCAAAGACTTAATTTTTTTAAAGTTACGATGAATTAAGATATGAAAAATCGCTCTTGTTTATAAAAACATATTTGTAGATTATCTCATGCAGGAATAGAATTCAAATCTAACATTAAGTTTTTATCAAAATAGCAAATTTAAGTTTGCCTTCAGTTCACTTGCACAACGTTCTACTTTAACTGAATGATTATTTTCTTTTGGTAGGTGGCATCAATACTGTCCGACAATTATCGTAAAATCCGTCTCTATGAAATGGAAGTAGAGGATGAAGATGATGAAATGGAACCATCGATAAACCTATTTGCATCAAGAGAAGTTGCATAACTCGTGAATATGACAATGTATCCTATTTGAAAATGGAATCAATAAAGGAATTGCCTATCGAAAAGAGTTTCACAATTTCCAAATGTCAGAGTTTTTATTTTTGGTTGGTTATTTACATTCAGATAGTTCCTTCCTCTTTGTTTTTCCATTTAAATTAACGTTTCCGATTGAGTTTAATGGATTCTCTTGATTTCGCTTGATAAAAAAGCATATTTACAATAATTTATATATTTGTTTCGCTTAATTATAATAAAAGATTTACTTTATTTTTCAGTTTTTTTGCTTTAAATAAAAATACATGAAAGAATGAAACGAATATAATTAACTGATGATACTTAATTACGACTGGATAACTGACACGGGCGGTATGTGTTCAGATAGAGGAATCATTTTTTATTTGTGGTGTTTTTATTTTACAGTTATTAATTCTTGATCATCAGTAGTCATAAAACCGCAATAGAAGTTTTGAAAGATGTTGATCGAAGAATGGTTGGCAGAGTATGTGAGAGAATTTAACTAGAGTATAAAGGTAAGTGGAGAGCTTATTCTTCTTCCTCCTCTTCCTCCTCCTCTTCCTCCTCTTCTTCCTCTTCTTCCTCCTCTTCGTCTTCCTCACCTTCTTCCTCCTCTTCTTCAACAGCTTCTTCTACCTCTTCCTCATCCTCGGCGACGTCTTCATCGGCCTTAACATCCTCCTCACCCTCTGGTGTTTCTGGATCTCCAGCTTTCTTGCCAGGTCGTTCGCCGAACCATTTTGGTAGCTTGGCTGAAGAGACGAAAAACAAGATTAATGAAGTGTAAATGAATTCACAGCTGTAAAAGTGTAAATTTTGTTCTTTTGGTTAAAATAGATGAATGAAAATTGTTAGATACAGTAGATACAAGAGAAATTTGAAAACGATTACATTACAGTGTATTAGGGTGGAAATATTTATATCTTACTTTTTTGGCGTCCACCGAATTGATCTTTCTTTTCGGCCCATTGTTTTTCAAGGTTCTCCTTGTTGAGGTCATCGAATCCCTAAAGAACATCAAACAAATGGATGATAAACGTGCATGTTAATGAAAACATTAATTTAGTTGTGTTTTAAAAATGAGATTTGAATGGATAAAAGTTTTATGTACCAATGAGTGATTCGTCTTTATTTGTCGTTTTTTTCTCTCTTCTTTACATAAGAGAAAAGTGATAATGAATGTTTCTTATGTAGCATTAATCAAGAATGACTAGTATGGTACGACAGATTTAATAGCTAAGGTTGGATTTGTGGATACTACTTTTTCCGAGCAAGTATTCTGAGAACTAAAGAAAACTGGTTTTTGAAGGCAAACTTCGAATCATCTTATTCATTTTGTAGATTTGATAATATGAGGGCTATTGATGAAATAGAAATATTTTATATACCCCAGTAGATTTTATTGAAAAATTCTCAAAAATGAATATTCAAAACTCAATTGCACGATCTCTAGCAACATTTTAAAAAATTAAGATCGTTACTATTAAATGAAAATTTTCATCCTGCTAACTTCCCTAAATATTGTTGTAGGATGTACTAAAATTAAATCATTTTTCTTTTAGTGTACTCGTATGTTGTCTTGTACCATTTATATGTAAAAGACGTTTTTGTTATTAACAAATCACATAAAACGTGAAAATTATCGAAACGGACGAAACGCAACAAGCAAACGAGAAGGTAGTATGAAACAGCACGATGACAAACAAGATCATTATTTGTTTTGCACATTGATTTCCCTTACATCTTGTTCGTTGCATGAAACGATCATGTCTTGATTGCCAGGTTTTCTCAGCGGTTTCTTTATATAATGTTTCATATCCCTTTTTTATTCATTCGAGACAAAAGCATATTTTGAATACGGCGAAATATTTAAGAATATTTTATAGGTTTGCAAAAATATAGAGAGAGAAAGAATTAACATACTTTTGATTCTAATAGATATACGAGATAGAAATATCGGATACTTACACCTTCGAAGAGTTTCTTCTTGTCATCATATGAACGGGTGTCCACACGTCGTTCATATTTGGAGGCGACTTGGATTTTAGGCTGTAATAAGAAAAATATATTTTATTAAGTGATTCATTGATTATCGGATTTTAAATATTTACCGGGTATTTTCCAGTAAGAGCTTCGGGGTCTAAACCTTTTTTCAAGGCTTTGTGCCTGAGCTGTTGCTTTTGTCTTTCTTTCAATTCTTTCAACTGTAATGAGAGAGTAATTAAGTGAATATTTTAAAGAATGTAATAAATGCTAGTAGATAAAAGTTGTTAACGCAGCTGATAAAGAAGAGTCCTGATTGACTTTAGGCGACACTTGATTCGTTAGATTTATTTTTTAATCCTGGTTAGAAAAGCCGAAGTATTTTTAACCCTTTGAATGTCGGATATCTTGTTAATTCTATGAAGTTGTTATTTCAGAATCCGATTTGCTGTTATATAGTTTCTTGTATCGAAGCAGCAATTGAGTAATCATGTTGATATAAGGCGCTCAATAGTTGAAGAAAGTGGTAAACATCCTTCTAATACTTACATCGTAGTCTTGACGTTTTTGCCTTTCTTCCAAGTCATATTTCTCAGTTTCCAACTTGACAATAGCTTCCCACAACTCTTGGGCTTTTTGACGGAGCTTATCTTCGCTCAAATTGTCAATGTCCAAAGGTTTAATACGGAACGATAATGAGATTTTCTTCTCTTCCTCGAGTTGTTCCTTGGTCTTGTTACGCTCCATCGCCGCAGACGACAAACCGAGCTGTGGAGAAAAAAGAACCCTTACCGTAAGAGGTTTTTTCTAAAGTATGATTGGTATAGTACCACCCCAGGATCCTTCTTTGCGATCGTGAAATTTGGTCCCTTCTTGTCCTTATCTTTCATGGCTTGGACCATAGCTTGACGTTTACGTTCAGCTTCCTCGAGACGTTGTCTCTTCTCTTCGATGTCACGTTGTTTCTTTTCTTCAATTTCACGAACACGACGCTCTTCCTCTTCCTTCTTGCGTTGAGCCATCTTCCTTTCTTCCTCAGCGCGAGTGATCTTGCGCTTGGCCTGCTTTTCCTTGAGGCGTTTGAGTTCATCCTCTTCGCGGGCACGTTGTTTACGCCATTCTGAGATGTATTCCTTCAATTGCTCATCGAGATCGGAGCGTTTTTGGTCCTGACGTTTGATGAACTCTGGATCCCCTTCTCCTCTTTAGTTTGCAAAAGAAGAAGTAAAATAATTAGTGATAGAAATTATCAATGAGCAACATAGACAGAAAAGTGTAGTGATTTGTTTTCTAACTTGGCATAATACATTCACGAACAATTGTACATTCAATGACTTAACAATAGCAAAGGGTTGGTAATCTATTAGATAAGGATAATATCAAGGTGCACATGAACTAGACAAATTGACAGGCTTTTGGACGAACAATATATGGTAAAAGTGCATGCAAACAATCGCAAGTATTTAACATTAACCGAGTACTTTACATTGACGATATTGAAAGCATAATTGTTTTGCTTTAAATGAAAATAGGTTTAATTTTTCCATGCCTTTCAAAGCAAGGCTTGGTGAATATTTATATCTTTTAATATATATATTCAGCTTGATGAGTTATTTGTTGATGTTATTCTTTAGGTTCATTATGTTAATTCTTTACATGATATAGTTGATTTACATTTTTGAAATGAAACTAGATACGCTCGAAATTTTTTTGCCAGCCATCATTAATGTTCGTTCAATTTTGACCTTAAGAATAAAACTTTATAAATTCATTTAGATTTTTGTTACCAAATTCATTTTTCATGTCTGATTCATTTCAATTACAGCAGTATTAATTAAAAGATGCGATCATTCACTCTCCGTAATTTATCTAAATAATACATTTATAATTTCCTTAATTTTAGGAGTTAGTTTTTCTCAACATGTTTTGATTTCATCTACGGAGAGTGGACAATCCTCGAATCAAAATATTTCCACTAATGATTATTTAATGCAGCTAGATTGAATCAAAATAAGCATTTTCTAGTTCAAGGTTTTAATGCTATCACCTAAACTAATTTCAGTGTTTTGTTGTGTTTCCAATTAATTATGTTTAAAAATGGACGGGGCTTGTTACAAAAAAATACATGTATCTCATATAATTGTGTTCAAATGAATTGAAAAATATTAGCAGCGGACATACAGGAATGTATAAAAAATATAGAGTAAAAAATGTTCAAAAATTGTTGCATATTAAAATCAAAATCAAAAATGAGTGTAATATATTAGAAAAACAATTGTGGGGGGAAATGAGCGATTTAATTGTGGATTACACATAGAATTACTTTGTTCAAGTATTTAGTGGAAAAAATTAATTGTTGTATTATAACGTCTATTGACTTTGACTCAACGAATTGTTATACACATACTAATAATAATTCGAAGCAGTTTTAATCAATTAATTGAATTTCAAGGGTTTTCCATACATCGTTATTTCACTGATTAATTGAACATTTAGCGCTTTAGAGAGTTATTCAGACGTACGTTCATTTTAATACTAATATTTCATTTGCTTGCTTGTTACTTATTAAATGCCCTTATCTAAACACAGTTTCAGCCCGTTGGGCATTAACTTACTCGGCCTTAGCAGTGGATCTACGTGATATGGAAATCGTTGGATCACATCATGATTGGTTCATCAACATCATATCATTATCATCAACATCATCATCAATTTCCACCATGATCATCATGAATGTCGTGATGGATGGGCAAAAATGGGACGGCGTGGAAATGTAGGTATGGTCGAGTTCACAAAACATCCGTCAAATGAGATGATGGGCAAACAAAATGTTTTCGTAGGTAATTTGTTGTTTGTTGATTTTGATTTGGTTAGAGTTCATAGTTTAATAGGAATTTGAAAAAAGAATCAGATATAGTTTGGTTTTTTTGTCCATTATAAATTTACCCCAACAAAAAAAAACATGATAATTGATAGCATTCAAAATTAATTTGATCTTATGATAGGATTATGTACAGAAAATCCACATATATGTATTTTCCTACTTGTTTGTGTTTTCTAAACGTGCGGAAAATTATTGTGTTCGTGTTAATTTTAATGGAATATTATCGACAGGTCTTAAAAGTCTTTGGATAATTGAATAAATTTATTTTGTTTCGATTATAAATTTCAAACCTGTCTCATCCATTATAGTATATACATATGTATATATAAACTATCATATATATATATATATATATATATATATATATATATATATATATATATATATATATATATATATATATATATATATATATATATATACATGTTGTATATAAAATGTACACCAATTTACAAGCATTAGCATTCTACGATATAATTCTATTCGATTTATTTTCTAATTGAAACAAGTTCGCATTTGAAAACATTTTCACATGGCATTCGCTATAATGAATATTCGCCTGTTTTCTTTCTGAACTATATTTCTAAATAGTTACCATCTAATCTAATTCAAAACTTTAAATCGACTACCAACAAGTGTATGTAACAACTACAGTATGTTCAAAAGAATTCTCACTTAACACAATCTCTAAAGCCAAACTAGACTAAATTAAAAACAAAAGTAAAAATAAAACTTCTACGATAATTTCTACGGCACTTACTTCCTGCAATTAGAAAAAAGAAAACGTATTTTAAATCATACTCTTTGTGTATTTATGTGTTATGTAGCGTATTGTTTGTTGTTGTTGTTATTCGCATCAAATATGCTGTTATCGTTGTACGATTTACGCATCGTTTTCATAATGCAGCGTTATGTGTTAAAATGCAGGCCTATTGAATATTACTGCTATTTTCTTATAATTTCCAAAATAGAAAAAATTATTTCTATTCGTACCCAATCTAGTTGGTAGCTTTTTTGAAACGTATTGGATTTTTTTCGTGTTGATATTAAATGTGATTTGTTTTAACGAGACTTACTACACTAGTTGCCGCTTGATATTAATCGAACAGTAAAGGTAATGTTTATGGTTAGCGCTTAGAGAGTTGAAATATTTATGTCAATATTCTTTTTTTTTTGGTTTAGCACTCCAGCCCCTTTCGGGCCTTCGCTTAGAGTATCTCATTATCTTGCTCGAATGTATCCGCAACTCGGGGTGATATGGTCAGTACCACGCTTTGGCCGTGTGTCCATCCATTCAGCTGCGATACCATCTGATTTTAAACCAGAATGTATCATAACTGAACGGGCTTATAGTCCGTCCGAAGAATCTATGTCAATATCAATAATTTTAAATTTAATCCTTAATCATTTGGTACTTCACAAGATAAAAATGAATTAATTTTGTAGTTAGGGTCTTAACTTTTCTTTTTTTCATCTTCCTTGTTGAAAGCTGATCAATAAAATCCTCAAATTTTTCGTTAATTTTGCTTCCTCTTTCAACAAACAAGGTAGAAATAGGGACGGGACTAAAAAATTTGTGGTCTAGATCTTGCAATATATACTCCGAAGTCATCGAAATATAAAATTATAGGTATGTGGAGAATACTTTCAAACATCTTTGAAATAATTATTGATCAAAGAAAATATTTTTGCTTCTAAAAATTTCCATGAAAAAAAAATTGACAAACGCTAAATGAAAAAAAAGTACAGTCCGCGTGATGTAATGGTTAGAGCACACACTGCGTAAGCCGAAGTTCCCTGGCTCGAATCTCGTTGGTCACAACGAGATTTGTTTCGAATGATTCTTTGGACGGACTATAAACCCGTTCAATTGTGATATGAACTGGTTTAAATCAGAACGTATTGTAGCTGGTTGGACGGAGATGGCCAAAGCGTTGTACTGATCATACCACCTCCTCGAGTGCCGATACATTCTATCAAGATAATGAGATACTCTAACTATCTCTAAGCAAAGCCAGATAGGGGCTGTAGTGCTAAAGCAAAAAAAAAATGAAGACCACGCAAATGGGTCATATTAAATAAAATATTCCTTTTTAGGTACATCGATAAAAAATGCATTCAATATTCATATCGATTTTGCAGCATTCGGCTCCTGAAAGTTTTTAAATATGTGACACTTTGGCCCTACTAAAGTTTAATAAAAACTCGTCCATATGAAGCATACAGAAATTTTAATAAAGGAAGCAAAATCTTATTGGAAAGAAATAGTAAGATAGGTCAAATATATTCATTAACTTCTTCATGATTTTTCATGCTCCAAATCGTGGTTCAGACTAACCGCACTCATTACCGAAACAAATGTTCATTGCCGCCTGTGAGATTTACTCCAGTGAATCTTTGTACTCTAGGCAGCATGTCTTGAAATATCGGATATATACATAAAATATTTGGAGGCCTTGTTTGAGACGTATTGTTAGGATAGGAAATTAATTTGATGAGAACAAATTCTCGAGTCTGCCCTGATAAGCTCTAAAATAGGTAGCAATTAGGAAATTGGATAAAATTTTGGTTCTTCAACAGAAATAATACAGGAAAGTTAAAAAATGTTTTGTTACTAGCATACAGTACTGCTATATGTTCTCATTTTTCGTTGATACGAAGGTATTACTATGGCCTCTGTTAATTGTGACAATGACAAGAAGAGGTAGAAAAAAGAAAGAAAGATAACACTTTTGGGGGACAAGGAAGCAGAGAAAGTGGATCCACATAAGAATTTTTTGTAACCAAACTTGAGTGCAGGAACGCAAAAGAAGGCAAGATATCCTCATTGATATCTGAACATTGTAGTACAAATCCAAAAACTCGATATGCACGAAATGTGATGTTTTTAATGTGCGGCTGAACTTTGAAGAGTATTATTGCAGACAGTGTGAGCTTATGTAGGGTGTATGAAATTAAAATATGGTACGTATCAAGGGAAGGGGTATTCATGACATTTCTGGACATTAAGTCCAGATTATATTGGAGAATTTCACAATCTTCTTGGGATCTTGTGTCTGAATGCTTACTAAGGAATGCCATCACTGTAGAGAAAGGATAGAAGAAGTGCAAGTGAAAATCTTTCAGGAATTTCAGACTGAGGGTGAAAAGGATCTGATAAGGTTCCATACATAGTCCTACCCAAAAAGAGGGATAACGTTAATATGACGCAATCCAAGAGCTCAAACGTGGAGACATTGAATAACGTTGGCCTGAGGCGTGAACTTTAAAGAACCACATCTGGTAAGTTGCGAAAACTGAACCATTGCTCCCCGCGTTTTAACGTAAGCTGGTCTGTATTTAAAGAATGACATTTGATAAAAGATCACTGTGAAACACAATTGCCTTCTTGGATAAGTTTTTCAATATATTCAATAACAGGTAATTTGCTGCGTATACATTTTCCAAGAGAAGGAAGGAAGGCTTGATTTTATCAATGAAGGGTTCAGTTGCTGGCATAGGAGGCAGGTAAAATGAATTTTTGACTTTTATATTTTTAATTAACCTATTTTTCTATGGTGGTTAAAGAATTTATCTGCAAGCAATCTTGCTAATCATTCATTCGCGAAAATTTATGTTTGAAATTATCGAACTATTAGATGACGTTTAGACGTTAATCCCAATTATCGCCCCCGTGTTTTTTTCTTTGTGATTGCTGCTTCATGGTGGTTCTTGTTTTGATAAGCTCTAGTGTGTAGGCAAGAATTTCTATAATAGTAACCTTTCGGGAACACTTATTCTATCGCCTTCCCGATGATTTTATCATTACTTTTAGTTTTAAAGATTTTCTTCAGTGGAACAGAGATCATGTCAATTCTAGGAAATATTTTTGTTCAACAAAAGATCAATTTTCTTCCTAGAAGAGACATGTTTAGATGTGATCTGAGAGCTTACATCAGATTTCCTTCTGTTAACATGGGTAAGGGTGGAGATCAGAGGGTTGAACAATATAGTTTGTAAGAAAATCTGCCTGTCTTGTTAGATCTTAGTAGCAATTTAAATGCAAAACATGTCGGTCACCACAAGACATATATCTTCAATTAACCTCGCTGCAACTTTTTCATTTAATTTGAGTTTTTTAATATAAACTTCTTCCCTAAATATAAAACATACCAATATTTTCATTCAAAGATTACTCGCAAGCGGGTGGAACGTATGTTTAATTGTTTTTAAGGCTTTATAAAATGAATTGTACAAAGACCTACTAGATTCGTGCCCATCTGTCCGTGCGTCACTGCAAGTTTGCTCAGCAACTATAATAGCTATAAACACTAAAGTTGGTAGGTAGATGGAAAATGGTGGCCTCTTTAGGTTTGGGTATAAAAATATTCAAAGGTTCTTAAGTAGACTGAAGTGATCCTTAGTCAATTTTTATTATCAAAGGCAGTCGAGTTGAGTATCAAACGAAAAGTCTGGAAATAAAAGACCACTTAGTGCATCAAGGAGTTCAAGAGAATGCAAAAGGTATGGAATTTTGTGTTCTCTACTCACGCGATTGTGCAACTTTGAGCATAAAAACTAAAAAAATGAGTACACGGGCAACAAATCTTTAGAAGTCCAAATTCACTCAACTTTATTAGTAATAGCATGATTTGTCAATCATAAGGTTTGGCACATAAAATCAAAACGGTACCGCAAACTTAATAATAATAACGTGGGTTAACATAAGGTGCCTTCCGCAAATATATTGAACGCCTTCGAGCGACGGGTCCTGAGGCGACTAATCGGAGCGAAGCTAGACGGGGACCAATGGCGAATTCGATACAATCATGAGCTATATGAAATTTTTGAGGAATCGGAGGTCTCAACGATTGTAAGACTGCGGAAGCTGCAATGGGCTGCACACATGAATCGTATGGACGAACAACGGATACCCAAAAAGGTATTCGTTGGGAGATCTGAAGGCCGGAGACCAGTGGGGAAACCGAGAAAACGCTGGTCTGACTCGGTCGACGAAGACAGCTCATCGCTGGTCGGATTTCCAAATTGTAGGACGCGATCAATCGATCGAGACAGTTGGAGGCGCTATTTGCAGGAAGCGAAGGCCCGAGAGGGGTTGTAGTACTACGAAGAAGAAACATAAGATGCCTATGTTCAATGATTTTCATAAAAGTCGGATCGTAATCAAGTGAGATATAGTGATTCTAATTATATGGGATGACACTAACAATAATTCGAGTTGATCGTTAATATATACGAGTATTTCAGATCGATCTTGATACTACAATTTTCTCGTATTTTCATGAAAATTTCAGGATAAGTGTTTGTTTTGAATATTTTCAATTGGCCAAGCGTTCAGCAAAATAGTCTATGCTGGAACAAACTGGTGGTTGCTTTTTTTTTATGAAAGGAGCCCTTGATTTTGCTGATATATCTAAACGATTTCATAATGTACAATGGACGCATAACGCAAACTATCGCTTTATTTATCAGAAAAATTGTTTTGAAACCTAGTATGGTTACAAAGCCTTTCCGGTAGAAGCATTCTCCTTTCTACTAAACTTGTTTTTAACAACATTGACGACTGCTCCATAACTTATTTGGTTGGCTAGGGCTTCAGGTACAGTATGGACATATTTGAGTAAGTTGGATAGATCGTGGAGAAGACCCAATTCTGCTAGAGATGTAGACAATACGTTCAAGGAGTTGGCAGACATACGAAAGATCCAATAAATGTAGTGGAACCAAATTTTTGTATTGGAGAAATATCGACAAGCTGGCATTGAAATTTTTGGTAAACCTAAGCAGTCGAGCAGCCCCGTGGTGATCAGGAGTGGCTGCTTCTGACGTGAAAAGCTGGTCATCCCGTCAAAACTTCCTAGTTTGTTATTTTACTAGATTATATTCAACTAAACCCGTCAAGTTTCCATAATTTAGGCAGGGATGAGTGGTTCATTTCAGCCACCATAACGTATCTAGGTTTGCCATTCCTCTTGTAATGCAACGACCTTCCTCAGGGAAAGTAACGATTGCTTTTCGTAAAATTTTTGCATTTGTCTCAAGCCTCTGTGTCCGCTAACTTTAAAGAGACAAAAATGATGAATTTCTGTAGAGTAGCTTAATTGACAACATGGAAAATTTATAAAAATAGTAAAAATTGATCGGAATGTCTTGTAGAGTAGAGTACGCGTGATAAATGTTTTGTAGTGCAGCTCCGTGGTGTGATAAAGAATCCGCTCCATATGATTCCACAAATAGCTAGCCCACAAGCACGCGTAACCGGTCGTAACCCGAAGCTAGTTAGCTGAGTTCACTACAAATCGACTTGCGGCTTGCTCTCAACCCATAATTGTATTAAGTATGTTAATTGTGCCATTTATAATCTGAAACGTTGACTGCTGGATCATTAAGAAACTACGGTTCTACGAAGCATTTTTAGGATATACTCTGTGTTGATAAGTTCCCTCAAGAGCATTCGAGCGACTCCTGAATACTAGCGTAACCTGTGACTCCCTAAAAACTCGTCTGCTTCAGCAGATCTCAATGTTATGTAGCAGTTCGCGCGTAATTTGGTTTTGTTTTGCAAGATTTTTTGACCGCTTAAAATTGTGGAGGTCTACGAATTGGTATCAGTTTGAAAAAAGTGGTTCAACGCGTTTCAAAATGCCTGCGAAAAGCACATCAGTGTCGGGGCAATGTTAAGTCAAATTGAAGTTCAGAAAATACTTTCCCCAACGCATTCCTTGAACCTTGTGCCACATACTCCCTTGATACATTTGGCTTTTCCCAAAATTAGAAGTTCCTATTATTGCAACATTAACGAATGTGACGAGTTAACTGAAGGGCTTTGCAAATTTGACTTCCAGAATTTCCTCAAAATGTGGCAGTACCAACAGGAGCGTGTTGTTCAGAGGAATGGAGACTAACTGTAAAGCGCGGTACTATGAGCATAGATCAGATGCTTTTTGGCCACACCTTGTTGCCTCACCTTGGAAAAAGAACATAAATAAAGAAACACGACGTAAGGGAGTGGTGTGCGCTTGTTTTTAAACTTCTGCAAATAGATGAATATCGAGATGTGTAAAAATGCTAAAGGAGAGAGGGAGTCCCGAAAAGGAAGTACGGAAATGAACCAATGAGATCCATACTTTATCCAAAAGTTAATCAATTTCAAATAAACATGTAGCAAGTAGGATAACTGCAAATCGAAGAAAAACACCGGCCCCGTAATCCATTGAACTAAAATATTTGTTGAAACAAGTTTAGCTGGATTGTGTACCATTGGAGGTAATCCCAGTATTTTTAAAGGAAATCCAGCCTCATGCGGCGGGGATTAGTCAATCAAGTTCTGTTCATATGTGAAGCCCCATTGAAAGTGGCTCTCAGATTGATTGTCAATAAAAGTTTAACGGAGATTTGTTCTGTTTTTAGGGCGGGGAAATGATACGTTACTATCAATACCTACATGGTGAGGTACAAATTGGTACAAATGTGAAGATTTGTAGCACGAAGAAATCGTTTCAGGTGTATATTCTAACCGGTGGTGAACTGGGGTTCGGATTGCAGCTGAAATCGATTAAGCTATCTGAGTCTGCTCGAAAAAAATTTAAGTTTTCAAGCAAAATCAGTTAGTGGCGGTTGCCGGTATAATTTATTATTTAAAAAATTGAATAGCAGTAAGTCAATCACTAAAGTGATTAACTTTATTCAAACATCGCTATCAATGAAATCAATAACGAACAAAAACGCAAAATTTCCTCAATATTGTCTTGCTAGCAGAAAAATTGTTTCAAAGGCACGTGAGAATCTCTGGATACTGCGATGATTCGTTGAAATATTAATTAAAGTAATTTTTTAGGATTGAATCATTCGAAATTCCTTCCTTTCTTTTCATTCTTAGTACTTATTAATACGAAATTTTGTTGAAGTAGTTAGTATAGTGATAGGTTGTTTGTCTCTTAAGCAGATGTTTATCGATGCAAATCCTATCAACATTTGCCATACTTTTCTAATGGAATATAAACCCTTTTCAGATCCACTGAACAATACACTAATCAAGGCGACAGAAGATAGAATAGAAGTGTTTATGCTTCCAAATATAGGAGTCTCATCTTAGTGAATTTTGTGCACCAGCAGTATTACCCTCAATTTTCCTACATTTCAAATTCAATACGTTTCAAAACAGCTACTGTGTTAAATTTGAATACATTTCAAAATAATTACTGTGTTAAAATGTCATGTCACTACATCATAACTAGTGTTAATATTTGCATGTTTTACAAGTTATCAGTACAATCTAAAAAGAACAAAAATTTACTCTACTTCACATTTTCATTGTACTAAATACATAATATACAAGAAATAGAAAAACTGGAAAGAAATCCACTACCATTCACAATGAGCTATGAATATCTTTCTCTAAAATTACAAACAGAAAATGAGAGTTAAAGAGTAAATTTTGTAATACATTTGTTTTTCTCATTTTTCTGTATAAAATTACAGATTAAAACTTTCTCTAATTCTGGCAGAATATAACAAGCGTTTGTATGCATTTCTTAGTTGTTTTTCAATAAATTTTAAATATTATTTGCAATATATTTAATTGATTGCTGTTACATATAACGACAACTTACGTCTCAACGGGCTCGGCGACCTCCTCCTCCTCTTCTTCAGAGCTAAAATTATTTTATTGCTTAATAAAATTGCATTTATATTTATTCTAAATGTATATAAAATTTTCCCTCGTTTTTGATTTTACTTTTTCAGAGTAAATGAATTGCTCTGTTACATATTTTCTTTCTTCTTAACATTCCCTTCTTCATATTCCATTGGAAAAAATTAAATCCTTAGAAAGTTTATGAAAAAAATATATATTTCTAGCAACGATTATAATATAATATAATGAATGTATGTAACAATAAATAATTGTGTAAATTCAATAACAACTTGGTGCCTTGAAGTGAACACAAAATAATCAGACGAAAGTAACAAGAGGATTGAATTGAAATAAAAAATTCATCGTGTGTTTTGGGATGTGAAACACGAGGATAGATTCACAAAAAAGAAACAGAAGGAAATGTGAACATAGAAAATATATTAGATATTGATAAAATAAATTAAGGTCATTTTTCTTTTCTTCAAAAAAAGTGCAATAAATAGTTTCAATTGTGTTTTTGGGTAGTAATACTTACGTGTATTCCTCATCGTCGGACATGCTTATGGTTTAAGAAAATTAAATCTGTAAAAAAAATGAATAATTCATTAAAATCTGGTACATGAACCTTAAACATAAAAATTGACATTGCATTCACAATATTACAAATCATTGAATTTTTCTAAGCACGCTCACAAAATTAAATTATTTTATTTAAATCTAATTTTAGATCACCCTGAATCGGTTGCTTCTAGTCAAATATATTTGTATATTTTTTTCCGATGAGAAAAATCATTCGAGAGGGGGAGTCAACCTAGTATCTCCGAGTAGAAAAAATTCTCATGCACACCTATGATCTAATGATGCTGTGTGCGAAATCGCCTACGTAGTGGTAATGTGATGGTGTCTGCAAAATGTGTATCTTTAGGCACTTGTACAAGATTGGGATTTCATCAAGTGGCGTTGCCAAAACTGGCAATATGTGTGTTAGTCTAATTCCAATAGTTTTTAAAAATAGATGCATATAGTAGCACTCCGTCCCGCACAGAGCGTATTAAATTTCGATGTTTATTCTTTCGAATATGCGCACGACTAGGAAAGATCCTCGTGTTGAATCGACGAAATTCGCACGAAAGATTATCCTATTTCTGGAATTATGAAAATTTGTTGCAACTGATGATAAGCCAAAACATTTGGTTGAAATTACATGCAATGTCCCGATGGATAGAGTAATCTGCTGGAAGTTTGCAACATAATACATACGTACAAGCATATTGTTATGGAAGCAATACAGCAAATTGTTTCGAAGGTATTTGATTATTCCCGGTATCGAATTGAATATGCATTTTTAATTATTACAGGGCCTGTCAGGGTGTGGATGCTATTTTTAATAAATAGTTTGATATGGGTAGACAATATTATTTTTCTAGTATTTGGAGATATTGTCTTGAAGCTATCTCTTTGTTTCTGCGTTAAACAATTACGAAAATTTTCTAGACTGGTAACAGTGTGCCTTCCAGTTAATTTAGTAACTTTATGTCATAATGTTAATTGTCATTTGTTGTTTGTAATTGAAAATAAGACACACTACTTCTTATTCAGTATTATAAAAAATTATCAGGATCCCTTTTGTCGGTCGCAATCATAATTGTGTCATATGGCATTTCTATAGTCCTCAAAATATCTGGGCTTGTAACAAAGTTTAAGAGTTCACCAAGCAAAATATATTTAGTGTCAGATTCTTTGCAAGCCAATAAGAAGTGAATAAACCAATTTCAGTCTAACATATTTTTTGCAAAAAATTGAAAAATAAAGCTCGACTTATTAAAAAAAACCCGGAAATCAAAGGTATCCGGAAAATGGATACATAAGAGTATATCAAGCAACCATCAAAAGATCTTTGTTACGATAAATTGCTGATGAATTCCCATGGTTGAATTTAATTTAAATACCTCTTGAGCTATAACTTCCGCTTTCAATATATGTTGGTTGCGTACAAAAACCCCATTTAAATAGCGATTACGAAATAACATTCATCATAGAGATACCCCCAAAAACACTTCAGGTATATCTATAGATGCATGTTTTTGAAAAAAAAAAAAACAATCTAAAAATATTATATTTTGTTCGGCAATCCGAAACTTAATCACATATATATAAGATATTGTTAAGTACAAATAGCGCCGTTTTAAGTAACTCTGTTGGGGTGGGTGGTGTGTCTCTTTTCATTGCGCAAAATATTTGCACATTCCATTAGTGACTCACAAACTAGAACAAAATCGGAAACACAAATCCTATTTTTAGAATGATACATAGGATAGCGCTCAAATTTTTTCTAACTTAAGCTCATTAGCTCTAGAAAGCTCGGTGGAGAATATTGCTTAGCAAATATAATCCTGCTCATATGTCTCAATTTCTCATAGATATACAATAAATTTTTGACTATTTGAATTAATAACCAAAAAATCAAGCGTAAAAAAAAAGAAATTTTCAAATTTCAACAAGTTAAATCTTTGAATCCGGAAATCCGAAAGTCTCACTTTTATCTCAAGGCATCAAACCAATTCCAAATTTAATAGCACAATAAATTTTTCACAATTTCAAAATGTAGACGATGTCTTTTAAATTTTAAACGAGGAATCCCCTTTAAATCATGCAAAATATCAAATATCACTCGTAGAAAATCTTTCGTCTCATTCATTGGTCAAACTGATCTATATTTAACCACAGCTAAAATTTTGTAGGACAGATTGGTTAAATAGAGTATGCACTATACCATACGACACATAAATGCACCTGTGTCTCTCTAAACTAAGAATAGTTCACTATTATTCCTATTATTTAACGCTAGAACCACTTTAAAACTATTTTTAACACTTGATCACTAAATTTTATTTCTTTCACCACTTTTAAGTATAGTCACCTTTAACTTAAAATATTTTCTATCACTCAATGCATCACATTCATTGCAGGATAATTTTTTTTTTTTTGCATATTAGTTAAGCAGTTTTAAGGTCAGTAAAGCGTTTAAAACAAATAAAATAGAAGTTGTTAAGGAACGTTAATGCCTCGTTCGTTTGTTAACGAAAGGATGTATATTGTTTTTAATAACAGGATGCAGGAAATCGCCGTTATAATTAGGTATTAATCCTTTTTTTCGGTGAAAGTCCAGTTATTGCAGGTGTCCAAAAGTTGCTTGATTTTGAAAACTTGTAAGAAATTTCTTCCTGAATGGAAGTAGACACTTACTCTAGGGAAAGAAAAATTTAATTTTTTAAGTAGTCCGGCAGCTGACGTCGTCGGATCGAATGCTGCGGTTCGACTGAACTAACAGATGGACCAAACTCAAATCAGCTTAGCACAGTCGAGACGAAATTCTTGTACATACATTCAAAAAGAAACCAAATGAATCTTATGATGCCCGAGATTGAGAAGCTTTCATTTTAGGAAACGTTTATATTGAAAACAGATACAAGATACAGCACATACAACGAAAGGGTGTACTAGTTGATGTGACCATGCTTTCACGTCAGTGGACAGTATCTTGAGCGCCTTCAGAAATCCATTCCCCAGAAATAGGAATTTAATGTAGGTGTGCTGCCGGACGATCTCGTATCATTTATCGTTTTTTCCTGAAAAATTATTTTAAAAAAGAACGGACGTGCAGAACTATTTACAGAAGTCTGGAAAATTATAGATGTGAGGGTAACTCTAGTATATTCCATTGCTTGGCTCGCTTCTCAAAAACCAGGTAATGGAGAATGGAATGAATTATGGAAAGTTTGAATATTGGATCACTTTCACACCCCAGAAACAAAAAGGCAGTAAAATGCAATTTTAAGTATAAAACACAACTTTTTTAAATCGATTTGAACTAATGTCAGTTGATTATAAGAGGATCAAGGCTGTAAAAAACAGTCAGTAACAGTTAAAGTATTTAAATTAACAAAACAAATAAATTAATTTCGGGATGTACGTAAATAAATTTTATTATTGGATATTTAAAACTGCATGCAAACATAGCTGATGATCTCAGAGTGGATATTTTGGAATCCAAAACCGAATTTTTGGATATAATTCATGAGATAGAAGGTTCAATTTCTTAGAAATGTTGATAAAGTCCTAGTTGTTATGCATTTATAACATTTTAATGCAGATAGCAATCTGATCAGTGAGCAGATATTCAAATAAATTTTTAATAAATATAAGATTTTATGCTTTCTTGAACCTGAAATTCTATCAGATATAAAACCCTTTTAAACACTATGCTTTTTGAGTCCAACATTGGGTACACATCAAAATAAGCACTCATTCGATTTGTATACGCCCTATGTAGGAAAAGTTTTATAATACTCTAATATTATTCACCAAGATCAACTAAACACAAATAAAATTTTCATAATGATGGGTCAAATTAACATTAATGTTAGTATAAAAAGCGATAAATTTGTTTTGGTCCTGAAAGTATTGGATCCTAAAATTCTTTAGGTTTTGGTTGATATCCAATAAAAATTTAAGTATCTGATAGATGATAAGTTATATCTTTACCAAGCCCATCGATTTATGATAATATAAAGGGATATTTATAGCCGCTTGATTTAAAATTGAATTATGCATAACAAACCAAACACTAAAAGTTATTTCTATTCCCTACGTCTGTTGCAAATAATAGAACAGAGTATCCAAGTGCTGTTCTCGTAGATAAGTCAATAACGTTGTTAGAAAAAACGTTGGGGACAATTATTAGTAATGAAAGAATACATGCTTCAAGTGACTTTGAGTTTTCCTAGCGAAGAACTATTCCATCTGACAACTGTTTTATATATTGTTAAAAATAGGACGAAGAAATTGTTGAAAATTATGTAGCCATCAAAAGCGCCAATTGTGATGAGGAGTAAACGGAAATATTCCAACAAAAGATTCTTTTAGGGCATTTGATATCGATTTGTTTTCTAAAGCTTATTTTTATGGTGTTAACTATGTTGTTTCTAATCACTATGTCAAAATACGCAAATTAATTTTAAACTGCTTCCATTTATCACATGCATCCTTGTTATGATATTTTGAATTTGGTTTAAAAAGACTGACCTAATGTTATACTGAGTAAATATTTTACTTATTTAAATTATTAGCCTACAACAGATTGTAGGTTAATAATAAAATTTTATGATTCCTCTTTTAGAATGATTGATTAAGTAGGTACTTATTTTGCTTTATTAGTATAATCCATTATACATTAAACATAATACTGGGTCATTCCAAATTAAGTTGTCCACCGGTGTGACCCGACCAACGCCGATTTCAATAAAATTTTGCAAATTTGAAGCCCTTATGGAAATAAAAAAAACGTTAAATATTTTCGAAAATTTTTATTTTTTTCGTTTTAATTATAGTATGTTTAAAGTTTTCTTAAAAGTGCTATCCGAATTCACATTGAAGATAAAAATAATATCGTTGTCGTGAGAAATTAAATAAAGTTTGTTTTGAAGCAAAAAATTTAAGCAAATACGGAAAAATATCCAAAAAAATTTATATTGGGAAAAGCAAATCAAGGATAACAATTTTGCTCTAGATCCTTAAATATCACAAAAAATACACCTTTGATTTTTTTCATTGTTTACATCATACTAATAGCTTGAACATATAATATCATAGTTAGGACCTGAATGGGATCAGCGTGTAAAATATAATTTCCTCATCATACATTTAATTTCTCAGTCATAATTTTTTTCGCAAATAAAAAAGGCGCGTTAAAATTTTATATTTTATAATATCAATTGCATAAAAAATTAAATACAAAGAAACTTTACGTATGACGTGCTATCATATTCTTATCTCCTGAATTATTTGCAAGCAAGGATATTTATTTTTAATTACCTTCAAGCAATTCAAATAATTATTAAATGCATAAATGATATTTTCAAAAGGTTTGATTTAGAGTAAACTAGTAAGAAAACACAAACAAAAAAGTTGAAAAAGGATTTCAAGGATAACAACTTCTCCCGATAAAAAATTTGTTTTCGATTCGTTACTTATTTTTTTATCATTTATGTTACCACCACTATAAGCTATATATGTTAAAACGTAGGGTTGGTCTATGAAGGTGATCAAGGAATGAATATTGTATTATACTAGCATTAAATATACTCGTATTGTACAATAATAAAAACATCCAATTTTCAGGTAAATTAAAGAATTTGAACTTGCACTTTATACTAATAGTACAGTACCTGTATAACTGCGATATAATTCGTTCGATAAATGAGAAAGCAATGTGTAATGATTTTATTCAAAAAAAAATCTTGTACACGTCTCGAACGTCGAGATTTCCCGAAAGAAATCTGAACCGACCTCTCATCGGTTCTAGACGTGGTCTGAGTCGTGCCAACGAATGGTACCAATCGGTCAACCAGTCCGTGCACGCGTAATCCATTTCGCGGTGGCTGCTTGTCAGCCAGCTAGTTCGGAGAGGATTTCGGTCGCAGGTCTTTTGAATGGATTACACTCGATTACTTTATTGCAGCCACCATTACGTGCCCGTTTCAAACGTGTCTAAAATACAACTATACGGAAACGAACCTTCTTCTTCTTCTTAGCACTACAGCCCCTTTCGGGCCTTCGCTTCCTGCAAACAGCGCCTCCAACTGTCTCGGTCCGTTGACCGCGTCATTCAATTCCGAAATCCTAGCAGCGATGAACTGTCCTCGTCGACCGAGTCACACAAGCGTTTCCTCGGTTTCCCTACTGGCCGCCGGCCTTCAGTTCTCCCAATGAATACCTTCTTGGGTATCCGTTGTTCGTCCATACGATTCATGTGTCCAGCCCATTGCAGCTTCCGCAGTTCAAATTCAAAATCAAAAATTTCATACAGCTCATGGTTGTGTCGAATTTGCCATTGGTCCCCGTCTAGCTTCGCTCCGATTATTCGCCTCAGGACCCGTCGCTCAAAGGCGTTCAATATATTTGCGGATGCTTGGGTAAGGGTCCATGTTTCACACCCATAGCATAACACAGGTCTTATCACAGATTTGTATACTTGGAGCTTTGTTTTCCTGTGTATGCAGCTGGTCTTCAAGATCGTCAACACTGAATAAAATATTTTTTTTGTGAGCGTATTTCGTCTCTTTCATTGCCCGTTTTCGTTATTTTGGCGCCTAAGTCACAAATTCGCTAACATTCTCGATACTGTATTCGCCAAGTGAGCCAAATTGAAGAGCAATGGGGCCAGCCCATCTCCCTGCTTTAGTCCGATATTTGTGTCAAAGGCGTCGGTGAGTTGATTATTGATGCGGACTTGGGAGGTCGTCGACGTCATTGTCATTTTGGTAAGACGGACTAATTTGGCTGGGATGCAAAGCATTATTTTATACAGTACGTTACGATCAATACTGTCGTATGCTTGCTTGACGTCAACGAAAATTTGGTGTACGTCTATGTTGAGTTCCTAGCATTTTTCAAGTACCTGCTTGACTGTGAACAATTGGTCTGTTGTTGATCTACCTGCCCTAAAACCACCTTAATACTCCCCAATAATACTGTTGGCGTATGATCCGATTTTATTTTCTAAGATTTTAGAAAATATTTTATACGCCGAACAAAGTAGTGATATGCCTCTATAATTTTCGCACTGTAGCTTGTCACCTTTTTTTGTGGATAGGGAATATAATTGATTGGCTCCACCTTTCGGTATATGTTCTTGTTGCCAAATGTACTGGATGACTTTGTGAATAGCTTGATTAACACTACTGCCACCATATTTGATGAGCTCCACTGGAATCTCATCAATGCCCGGCGCTTTATTATTCTTTTGGGCTTTGATGATGGAACAAACTTCATCCAGAGTTGGTGGGGCCAAAGGAAGCTCTCCGCAGGCATCTATTGGCTCCGATGTTCTGGAGCTGTGCGGAGGATTAAGGAGGTTCTTGAAATATGATGCCCATCTTTCCTTAATCTTGATTTCATCAGCGATTATATTGCCGCTGTCATCACGACAGAGCGTGGTTTTGGGCTGATAACCACGTTTCAGGCTTTTCACTACTTTGTATGCTTGTCTTGTGTTATTGCTCGCTAAACTTACATCTATACTTCTCAATTGGTAGTCTTCTGAGATTTTCATAGTGCTCTCTCTTCGTAATGGTTTTCCTACCTACGTATTCTTTGTACGCCTGATACTTTTTATCTAACGCATTCTGGCACTCATCATCGAACCAATCATTCCTCTTGCGCTGGGCTTGATGTCCGATCGTCTGTTCTGCCACGGTTCTGATAGCCGCTTTCACTTCCATCCAGAGCTCGTTGCTCGTCTTTAACGATGCATCTGATAAGATGGGAGCCAGCTGGTTGTCGAGGGTCTCCGTGAAATTTTCGGCCGCAGACGCCGTTTGGAGCCTTTCGATGTCAAATTTTTGTTGCGGGCTAGTCTTCGCTGAATATGCCTTTGACATACGACATCGATAGGTTAATTTGATCAAGTAATGATCTGAGTTGCAATTGGCTCCTCAGTATGTACGGACGTCAAGTATGCTCGAGGCCCAACGTTGTTGGATCAGAACATAATCGATCTGGTTTTGTGTGTTGCCATCCGGAGATACCCAGGTCATTTTATGAATGCGTCGATGTGGGAAGCAAGTCGAACATATGACTAGATTTCTACTACATGCAAAGTCAATCAGGCGCTGGTCGTTGTCATCGTGGAGGCTTTATCCTCCAGTCGTTCCCCGATAAGATAGCTCATTGCCAACCTTCGCGTTGAAATCACCTAGAATAATTTTTGTGTCGTTTGTGGGCAATGAGTCGACCAGTCTTTTCAGGTGATTGTAAAACGATTCCTTCGTTTCTTCGTCTTTTTCTTCGGTCGGGGCGTGAACATTAATCAACCAGATTTTGAAGAATTTCGTTTTTATACGGATCGCACACAACCGTTCATTGACTGCTTTAAAATTAATAACGTGCGATTTGAACTCCCTATCCACAATGAAGGCCACTCCAAATTCTCGTTTTCCAGTAGGCTTCCCACTTTTAAATATTGTGTGCGATAAATATAATACTACCATCCAATATATTGTACAATAATAAAAACATCCAACTTTCAGGTAAATTAAAGAATTTGAACTTGCACTTTATGTTAATAGTACAGTACCTGAGTTACTGTACTGCGATATAATTCATTCGATAAATGAGAAAGCAATGATATTCGTAAATGAATGAATGCCCTTATGTATTCGCAGTAAATTTAATGATGTAGATGAACATTTTTAGGTATCTTAAATCTAATCTATTGTACTTTCATGCCGTACGAACATGAGTTTCGTGTGATCAAAATTACATGAAAAGATACAGCCCGCAAATAAATTCATCGATATTTTTATATAATGTACTGCGACGCATTTCTATAACCGATTAACAAAATAAGAACTTTTAGGAAAACACATAATGAAAACAAATTTTTGGGATTCAAGAATATAGGACGAAATTGTTATCCCCGACTTACTTTTACAGGACGAAATTGTTATCACCGAATTACCTTACTACTTACTGACTTGCTACTTTTTACAGAATTTTTCGTATTTATTATTTTTTCATACTTTTCAAAATGTTTTGCTTTAGAACAAGTCTTCTTGTAATCATTTCTACATAAAATAATTATTTGAATTACTTCAAAATGATTCGACTGGTGAACGTTTATAAATGAGACGTCCTTAATTATAGATCATTCAAAAGCTAAGAATAAAACACATTTTTTTGTGTTTGCCTTTTTAAGTAATTGATGTAATTAAAAATAAAATTTTCATGAAACTGATCAATTTAAGAAAAATATGATATGAGAACGATTTTTACATCCTGATCCCATTCAGAATCCAACTCTATGTTTTTGTTGATCCATACTAAAATAAAAATATTGAGATCCTTATGATATTTACCTTTTTCTATTAATATTTAGATTTTTCTATAGTATTACTTTCCATAATTTAATAATTCAAATCTGCAATTGAAATGCCAACACCTTTTCCTACTGCACATGCACGTATTGCATTGGCGAAAGCAAGTGTGCAGCGGAATGAATGAGAATCGGGTCGAGTCCCGGTGCGACACATAGAGCACGGGATGACTGATAACAACGAGGGGTCTGCTTGAGATCGCCATACAGTGCGGGCGCCGCGAGAAAAGAAAGAAGCGCGAATTAGTTCATCATTCGTTATCATTGTTTAGTGATTTGTTCGAGAAATATTTGATAAATCCCGGGGAATAGATCGGAAAAGAAGAATTTGTCGGGGAAGTCACACGAAAAGCGCCGGGAATATGAATATTGTAAGATATAGGGTTATCCATTTTACGCTTGGAAAGGTAAAGCTAAAGAAAACACATAAAATATTCAGATGGAAGCGAAATTCAATACAAAGATTGAACCTTGCCATTATACGTGAAATTCAACATCATTCAAATGTCCTCCATGGGACCTCTTACAGGCCTCAATCCTATTGAGGTAATTTGCAATGACTTTTCGGCACATTTCCGGCGATATCTCGGCCATAACTTCGCGAATATTGGTTTTCAATAGCTCAAGATTTTGAGGGTTGTTCGCATAAACACGATCTTCTGCATAGCCTCATAAAACGAAATCCAAAGGTGTTATGTCGCAGGATCTTGCGGGCCAATTGACATCACTCAATCTCGAAATTACGCGTCCTGGAAATTTCTCTTGCAAAAGTGCTCGATAAGCCTGTGTTGTGTGGCTTGTGGCTCCGTCCTGTTAGAACCACATGCTCTCCAGATCATAATCTTCAATTCCTCTCCAAAAATAATCGGTTAACATCCGTCCATAGCGGTCAGAATTGACTTTAATGGCTCTTCCTTGATCGTTTTCAAAAAAATACGGGCCAATAACACCACCAGACCATAATGCACACCAAACGGTCACTTTTTCCGGATGCAAAGCCTTTCTGCGATCACCTGAGGATTTTGAGAGCCCCATATGCGGAAATTCTGTTTATTTACGCAACCACTGAGCGAAAAATGACCCTCATCACTAAAGAAAATTTTGTCTGAAAAATCGTTATCAATGGCTTGTTCTTCAATCACCCAATTCCCATACATTCTGCGTTGTGTACGGTCTTGAGGCTTAAGTTATTGAGTGAGTTCGATTTTGTATGGATGAAGATGCAAATCCAAATGCAAAATCCGCCACAATGAGCCGTAAGACAAGCCGAAATGTTGAGCACGTCGAGGAATCGACAAATTCAGGTCTTCCTCCACACTTTGAGCAACGACAGCGATATTTTCAGCAGAACGAATGTTGTGATGATGCACAGGTCTTGCAATATCAATAACCGATCCAGCTTCTAAAAATTTTCTCACTGTGTTCGAAATTGTTCGCTGTGTAGGTCGATTATGTCGACCGTAATCGGCTCGTAAAGCCCTAAATGTTGATACAGCAGAATCATTCTTTTTATAATAAAATTTAATAATTTTAACGCGTTCTTCGACTATTAAACGATCGATATTTCTGAATGGCGAACCCCCGGCTAAAAAAACCATGCTTTGGATGACATTTAATTTTGACAGGTGTCAAATGGCAGGGTTATACTTTCCCAACTACGAAATGGATAACCCTGTAGTAAGGATGGAAATTGTGTAGTATAGTGAACACACAGAAAGAAGTAGAAATTTGGACAGTGAAATTAACGAATATTCACGGTGAAAGAGTCATAGCCAAAAGTGAAAAAAATGGTTCCTTCGCTAAAAATTTCGGAAACTATTCCAACCTCCAAGAAATAATCAGGTCCCTAAAGGAGATACATTGATGTCGACTTGTGTTTTACTCCTATGATTATAGCGGATTCGTTTTGTCAAAGTGATTTAGCGCGAGGAAATGAGCTTGCGGCAAACGGAGATGATTCGCCGTTAATAACACAATTTGCCGCTAAAGATTCAACTCAGCTTTTAACAGCCGCGGAGCTGATTTATCCGTATGTGGATGGAATAGATTCTAATTGCAGCTGCCCACAACCCTGAGCAATCACTCCAGGCAATGGTTATGCAGTTTTAAAACAGCCTGAACTCCTCTTCGATCTGATTCCGACGATGTTGGTTACAAATCATCTGTGGATTTGTGTCGAACCTTAGAGAACTGTGGCGCCTCCATTATATCCTTGCATGGTCGAGCTCCGTGGGAGAAAACTTACGAGCATATCGAATTAAAAGCTTTTAATTCGATAGGCTCGTAAGTTAATCAATCTATACAAACGCCGGTGATTGCTAATGGTGATGTGCGCACGGTAGATGATGCAGAAAATATTTTTTCACAAACAGAATGTTTAGGAATAATGGCTTCACCAGCTCGCGCTAATAGCTGGTGATTGACTAATATTTTATTGCTTTCATCCTCACCTAACTTTTATGACCAAAAAATTGATGTGGCGCAACCAGCGCGTAGTATTTAATAATCTGACTCGAACAAAAGACGTGAAAAAGGAAATAATGGTCAACTTAGGCAGAATTAATTTGTTTATATTTTTATTCGATAAAAAAATAATAATTTAGTTAGCAGCAATCAAGAAAATTTCAGTAATCACGCATCACCAGCGGACGCCCGGCGAGGATGTAGTGTAACAAATTCAATGAATTGTATTGCCGTTAGTAAACTTGACATCATTTTGACAGTGTTATGATATAAGTTTCAATTCTTATAAACTTCAAATAACAGTTTAGCAATATTAAACGCTGTGCTACAATCAACATAACACAAAATAAAGAACGTCAAGTTACGTAGCGCGCATATAGTACGCCTACATACGATTCGCGCTTATGTGATGTTGACAGATACGAAGAAGTGTCCACGAATAATTTGGACACCACCAATATCTAGATGACTCCATCTCAGCTCGACAAGCCTCAACGAATCTAGCAAATTAGTATCTCCATTGGTATTGTAGTCTCGTGAAGTCGAATTCGGAGACTATTCTATCTTCCTATCGGTGGCTCATCTATATATATATATTATATAATTCGGACGCCGTCAGAATCAAAAATATTGAATTATGTCTGAATACACGAATGCTTCTGTTAGGTGGAACGGCTGCAAAATCCAGGAGTTTTCACTCACAGTTACAGATCTTGCGATATGATTCGAAAGAAGTCTCAATATGAAGATATCGACTCTTGTTACTTTAGCAGTTTCATCAATTCTTCTATTCGATATATAATTCTTCCAATCCGTCTCAGGCTTTCTGTACGGACCAGTACATGCACGGACGTTTCATTTCGAAATCTTTTAATCTTGCCATAGTACTAGCACTCTGGTTGTACCAGATCTGACATCCATATGTCAAAACTGGTTTAACCAGGGTCTTGTAACAGATATATTTGACCTTTTGATAAATGTATCTGGAATGAAAGAATCGTCGAAGGGACATTAATTTTTGTGCTTTACTGAGCACGATTTTGACATGTTCAGTATAGAATAGATATAGCTCAAGATGAACACCGAAGTATCGAATACATGATTTATGTGGAACCCGTTCTGAACTACCCTCACCAGCCATAATGTGGAAATCCTTTCGCTTATGTTTCAGTTGTTGATTGGCCCACTTCATCGTTGTCCGAAACAAAATTGTTTCAAACATCTGCGCATTGACTTTCATTGCTGCATATCATTAAATATTGATAGAAGATTGCTCTGAAATATTGTAGCGTTTCGGTGTACTGTACACATGTTCAGACCATTAACCAACGCTACCAATGATCGCGTTGGCAAGACTTTAAAATCAAAGCCGTTCAATAGCTTGCGAATGAATATTGAGAAAAGCAGAGTCGCCGTAATTGTTCCGTGCTGTAGACCATTCAAGACTGTAGTGAACTTAAAGTGATGTTCATTGTCCGTAAAGGACTGCTGCTTCAGCGAGGGAAGATTTTTGTGATTGCCGCAATTGGCCTTCTCTGAGGACGTGTGAATGCGCTTGCAGGCTAGCGTTGCGGTGTTATAGGGCGGGTTCTTTTCCCCAGCAAAGGGGTCCACTACAAAAAAAGCTTGATTAACGCGCGTGGGGCGCGAGAGGATTTAGTCTTTGCAATTAATATTTACGAGCCTCAAATAAGAATGGGGCATCCAGATGGACGCGGAGCCCCCTCGAACCCCTCCATCAGGGTCAAGATCCATTATAGACGTGGCCATCTATTTTTTATTTAAATGAATTTTCTTTCCTTACCTTTTCATTTGTTTTCAAATAAAGTAAATATAAAATCGAAGGAGAATTATTTTAGTTTGAATTGTACTGTAATTCATGTAAAGATCAAACAATTTAACCGACAGTAAAATACAACGACAAAGACAAGCGAAATTTACATTTATTTTTATCAGTTAAATAATATTCATTTTGTATAAAGAAGTGTTAATATAAATAATAGATAATTTGCTGTACACACGAACTATATATACTTTAAGTACAAAATATTATTTAAGTCGCATTTATTCGTTTGTTGTTTGTAACAAATCTAACACTGTTTTCATTACAACTAGGCCAACACACGCTTATTCTCTGCTCTGTAAAAATTATTTATCGTTTCTTTGAACTTATTAAATTTTTATTATTTAATAATTAAATCACTATATTCAACTTCGCAAAATTGTTTCTTTCATTATTTTGTTTTTACCATTGATTTGAATCTTATCATCTACTAATATTTATTGCTTACTGTAACAATTGAGAGCACTCATTCTCTTTTTTCTGGCCATTGTGGTTGAAGTGTTTTGTTTGTGTTTATGTACACATTTTATTGCTATACAAATTCTCTGAATATCAAGTCCCCGTCCCATTCCCTGTTTCACTGGAAGAGAGTTTTTCCTCCTACACTTGTTCGAGTTCTCGTGATGGCGGTAACGGAATATTCGAGTGCAAGTGGAATTGCTTCGCTATTCGCGTAGTGATGGTGTTGTCATTACCGATTATTGGTTGGTTTATTAAAGATTTTCTGAACTGATTTACAAATTCAATTCCAGGTTTATTATGACCGCTTTTAAGACTAACTGGTATAAGTAAATTTTTGATTTTGTTGAAGTTTTCTTGTATGCTCATTGAGTAGGGATCGGAGAAATTTTTTATCCAGGATGTTAGCGGCGTTTATTTCGGGTTAGTATTAGTAATATTAAAAAGTTGCATATCAAATTGTTCCGCACTTATTGCGTTGTTATTGCTATGAAATTGTTTTTTTCGTGAAGGCCCCTCGAGCAGTTTGCCTAGGCGGGCTGCTTAATTACTACAAGACCTTGAATTCACGCAATGTCGTCAGATTTCCATCCGTTACAACAAATGATTTCCGGTACAACATATTGCATATCATGACGACAAGGTGTCAGGGAAACCTATCCTGAAGCAGTTTAAAAATAAGTCCAAATAACCACACTGTATCGAAGGCTTTCTCCATATCAATGAGACACGCTCCAACACATTCTCTATCATTTAGTTTCCAATAGATGTCTTTGGTTACTTTCATTTGTAATGTGACGCCTACGCCCGGGAATCGAAGGGATTCCGATCCCGAACCCTTGCAACCGGCCAGATGGATATGTCCTCGAAGTGCCAGCGGACTTCATCCGTCGTGCGGATATCGTTGTGCAGAAAATATTTTTTTTTCTGTCCAAATATTTAGATCTGTGGATATAAATATTCGAAATATAGAATTAATCCAAACACCGGCACATTTCGAGACATAGCCATCTGGAAATGCCCCTCCACCGTGGCCATCGAGAAAACTATGCCACTGGCGACAACTGGAGAGGCACATTGCCGCCATATGGCGTGCCATTCCACACACAGATGTTTTGTCCGAGGTGACAACCTGGGATTTTGACAGCCACATGGTGGCGAAGGAGATTTTCGAGAAGCAATTGCATCTCGCTTGTAGTCTAGCCAAACCAGTTTTAATACACGAACGATCAGCGCAAGAAGATGTCTTGGAGATATTAAGAAAATATCCAAACATAACGTACGATGTTATTAGAGGATTCATGGGCACCACTGAGGAAGCACCTAAATATTTGGACATTGGATACTATTTAAGTTTAACAGGTTATGTATGCAAGGACAAATCTGATACAGGCGTTCGTAAACTACTTGAAGACGGAACATTGCCTCAGGCTAGAACAGATCGTGACGGTAGGGATGATGAAACAATTCGTATCCATGATATGTAAAATTTGTAATTTTTCATGTTTGTAGCATAATTCGAAACGTAGAAACTCCATCTGCAACCAACAGTCAAGTACCGAGACTACCATTGACATTTGATCTTCCTGTCGTCTAGAATTGTTAGTGGATGGCGATAATAGATACTGATCGACTCTTGTATGAGGAAATTTGCCTAATTGTGGCATGGATTTGGCATTTGGTATTGTCTCTGTCTGAAGGATACGTTGCCAACAAATTGCAGATGTATTGAGGTGAGCAAAGTGCCTGTTTGATTTAAAAGAAACATTCAATTGATTGTTGTATCAATATGAACCAGATGATTAATAGGAGAATGAAATCAGATGAATATATAGATTAACTTTGGCGACTATATCAAATTTGAAATAATGAACGGAGTCGAAAGTAATATTTTTGTATTTAAGTTGAGATTTTTAACGTTGAAGCCTGCGATGCACTGTTTTACACGGACTTCGAAGTTTAATTGTAAAAATATCGGAATATTTTGTTAATATAATTCAACATTAGTATAAGACTATTTCTTTTAGGGATTTTGAAATTAGTAGGGTATTATTCAAGTCTCACTAGCAACTTTTTGACTGGCTCGGGATGGTGCAGCATTGATAGTATATAAAGTTTAGTATACATTTTTCTTATTCAATTGAGACGCGACTTACTTGATGCTGTGTGACCTTATGTGCAAACTATCAAATCAAAAGGTGTATCACTTGTTACGATATATTGCGCTATATAACCTTTTTCATATGTTTTGATCAAAAATTAATCCTTATGTAAACAGCTTGTGAAAAGTGATTTATTTACAATGTTTTGATTAAGTTTACAAGTTTTAATCTCCAGCAATATTGGCTATGTGCTTTTGAGTTTAAAAGGAATTTGAACCTGTTGAATCTGACTTCTTCAGTGGAGCGCTGTATCCCATTCCAGATCAAGGCTTCAGGGTAATCCTGAAATTTGTCATAAGCTGTACACATAGGACTGTTTTATGTACCACCCGTAAACTTGTGATCAATTAAAATATGTTGCCATTCCCTTGAAAATTACTTCAGAATTGTTGCTCCATTTCGAGCCATTGCATCAAGAAAGGTGCCAAAATTGACCACCAATAAAACTGTATAGTATATATGCCCTGTAATATAATAAAAAAAAAAAACATAACATTAATATAGCAAACGTAGTTTAATAAACATAATTTTAATCGCAATACTAGGAAAAAAAAAATATATAAATTTATAAAATAGTTAACTGATTTCTGCCTCACTAGTTTGATGAAACGTGAGAATGTGTATAGTTAAAAACAATTTGTTTTGCTATCGGTGACCAAGGGCATGCATTCTTCTAGCAATCAAATCCTGACTACCTAAATATCGCGATGTACAAAGTGTACAAAGGATACCAAGATGGATTTAATACAACTCAATAAAACCCGAAACTGAATCCTATGATTCGTTTTTTTTGTGTTTTTGTTTTAATTCTGGATTCACTTTGAAATTTTAGAAATATTCCAAATCAAATTAATTTTACCTTATGTTGTTAAACAATATTTTTTAACTCCAAAACCGTCCATCTTGGTTCTTTATAGAAATAATTTAAGTAATAATTTGTTCATTTTGTTTGTTTACAATTATTTATAATTGGAGTGGTTTAGTTGTTTGTATGCAAAATCGATTTGAAAAGCAAATATACAAATCATTTTTTTTGTGCAGACCCCATTAGTCTCCACCAAAGACGCTCCAGTTCTACATAAAGAAGGCAAACGTAATAGTTAATTACATTTACAACTAACAAAATCAAGTATTTTTTTTTTTTATTCAGTTTATCACAGCTTTGACAGATGCTTGATATTCTCACCACCGTAGTTAGTTTAAAAACCTTAATCTCGTCATGTGATAAAGTAAATTTACGATACAGTGGTAAAAACAAAATTAGATTTATTCAAACCACGCCCTATCCTAAGAGTAATTTTCGTAGAAATGTAACACCAAATACCCACTAACCTGCATGGAGAAAAAGAAGCAAAGCACAATTCTTAAAAGATCTGTTTTGAAAACAGAGAAAGAGTGTAACAATAGAAGTTAATTCAATGAAGAAGTGACTGATGTACTGTAAATTTAATCCAATATACTATTCTAATATTTAACAGTAATAATAGTTGTAATTACCATTAAGAAAGACATATAGTAACACCACTTTGAAGGAGAAATTCATGTGAAAATTTCATTAAAATGACGCTTAACGTCTCATTGCAAATTGAAATCGTTTAATAATGAATAATATGAATTGCTAAAACGTTAACCACGACTTTCCTTTTCAGGGACTCGTTCTTTTTCAGTGGGAACCGAGAGTGTAGGGTAAGTATGCCGTCGCGAGGGTAGGGTTTCGACAAATCCGCTGAAGTCGGTTTCGCGTCGCGCGCGGTACGCGGTACCTTTGATTGTTTCGTCATTTCATTAGAGTAGTTTTCGTCGGTTTAATTTCGAGTAGCATATTTTTCGGTACCGCGTCGGTGATTCGGTAATGCGCCTATGGGATTTTGTAGCGTTTTTGATTTGAGATCTGTGGATAGATCACATCCAGAATTAACGTAACGTAGGTTTCCCGTTCTGGATGAGTAGTTGTTGACGCGTTTGGAAAACGGGCATGTCCAGGTGACTGAAATATTGTAATTGAGCGTAACTCATTTGGAGACCCGCGACCGAAATCCTCTCCAAACTAGCTGGCCGACAAGCAGTCACCGCGTGAATGGGTTACGGTGCACGGATTGGTTGACCTGTTGGTACCATCCGTTGGCACTACTCAGACTTAACGTCTAGAACCGATGAGAGGTCGGTTCCGCGTTCGATCTGAAAAGTAGAAAATCATTACACATTGTTCATGTATAGTCGAATACTTGGCACGAAAACCTAATTGGCAATTCGGCATCAACTCATATTTCTCAATGTGGGCGTTTAATGCCTTGTTTAGTATCACTTCACACTCCTTGCTGATATTAGGCAGTAAGCTGGCTGGGCGATAGCTTTTAGGGCACGAAGATTCTTTTCCTTTCTTAAATATTGGAAATACTTTGGTCTTTTTCCACTCATTAGGCAAATATGAAAAGAAAAGTCTTCACAGTTGACAAAATAATCCATAAGATTCGAGCTCGGTATGAGGTCAGATGTTAATGTTTCATTGAAGTGAGGAAATGATTCACTGTTTAGGCTTGATTTGAAGTCGGAAACTTTTGCTTCAATGATCTCTCACAGTATTTGGTTCCCTCTCTCAGGGTCTGGTAGATAAACCATTTCAATATGAGTTCTAATCAAGGCAAGCTTCTGCAATCCATCACAAATAATCCTGTCGTACTATCAATTTCGATACAAGCACTATCGAGAAGATTTATCTCATCACTTAGAAGGAGGATATTGCTTCTGATAATCCTGCTTCAAATTCCTTTGAAGCTTTTTCTCTAATCCGTTTTTTTTAAATTCAACCGATGATTTTCATGTTGAACTGGAATGAGGATGACATCACCCCATCCCATTGCGTTATGGTCGCTATCATAAGGAAGCACCTGCAGTTTCCGTTGAGGACTATTAAAGCTGAACTCAAGTCTTGCGTCAGCAATGCAGAGGTCCAAATGTGAATTTGTCCTAGGGTTTGTTGGGAACTCCGACCCATATAAATTGCACCTGTATTCAATTTGGTTCTCTGTTATCCACGATTTCAGGAAAACACCTCTTGGATTATTGGTGGCGTTCAGCCATGATGTATGCTTAGCGTTCAGGTCACCAGCAAGAATATAATAGTTATGCAGCCTGTTCAATTCGAGTATTTCAAACAAAGACTTGAGCTCCTCCTTGAGCTTGAGAACAGTTCCACCAGCTGCATAGGCAGCGATAACGAAGAGGTTATCCCCAGCTTGCAGTGAGATTTTGATAACGGACACTTCAAGAGATTCAAAGCTTTTGAATTCGACTTTTTCAATATTTTGGAAACGGTCTTCGAACCAATATCCCGGTGCCACCTCCCCCATCACCTATTACCCTATCTTTTCTTATGAATTCAAAATCCTTGAATGTCATGGAGTGCCATGAACTGAGGTAGGCTTCATGTGGGAAGCACGATGTCAGGCTTTTGCCTGGCAATGAATTCAAGGAGATAGTCACGTCGATGTAGAGAAATAATGGAGTTGATGTTGATCGAGATGAGACAAAGCCTATCCATGGAAATATGACTGGATGACAAGTTATTTTGAGACGTTTGAAAGATCTAAAGATTGAAAAACACAGTTAATTTTCGAATCTTGTTTGTGGATTCTTTCCAATAAAGAATTAATTTGTTGGTAGATTTTAAGAAGCAGCTCATTGTTGCTGCTTACATTATTTACAGTATTGCCTGCTTGTCCTCTAGCGGCAAGAGCAAATGATTGAGCAATGATTGATGAAGTTGAAAGGTATCACACTGCGGTGTTTTTGTTGTTTTGGAATAAATTTAACTTTTGCATCTTGACATCGGGGGCATCCCCGATTTGATGCTTGATAACCAAATAAACCGCAGCTTAGTCTCCCTCTGAGCCAATTTGCACTTCCCGGGGTATGAATTTCTTTCTTTTACGCACCAATATGGCGTGGCGTAGTTTGTAGCCAAATGACCTGATCGTTGCCACCGAGAATAAAGGTTGGCTTCTCTTTACTGGAAGCGTTTCCATCTCACCACTGTGAAATTCAAGTACCTTATCTGTTGAAGGGCACTTGGACTGTTTCTATTCGAAATTTGTACCTGATAAAGCAGTGAATTCTTCTTTTCGAAGCAATGCAAAAGTTTTGACAGAAATGGATTCAATTTCTGGTGGAACTTCCTTGAGCACTTGGAGATTGACCATGTCCTCTCCGTAGTCCAGACTGTTCAACAGAAAAGTCTGATTTTTTCGCTTTTTTGAGTGTAGGTGAAGTGTGAAACCTACCCAGAATTCAGAACAACTTTGGCTGGCTTGAAGTCAACCAGTGATTTTGTTTTAATGATTAATTTTTCTCCTTTTGCTCTTTTGGTTTTAAAACTGCTTAATTTATTTTCGACTGCCAATAACAGAGCCATATCTCTTCCGCTTTGTCCGAGTACATTGATTGGCGGAAGTTTTTCTGCCTTGCTGCTGAGTTTTCTGAGGAACCAGCAAGTTGCGAGTTGGTATCTTCTCCCTGTTCTTATTTTTTAAATATTGAATAAAATTTACATTAGTATCTTTATTGGGGTGTAATGAACCTTCTTTTAAGTAACATCCCCAATCTGTTGCTCGAATGTTTTCATTTCGAAGCCACTGTAGGAGTAGCATATTTTTGTGTGTTCGTCTAAGGCATCAACCCAATTGAATAGTTCTAAAAAGTCAGAGAACGTACTATTTTTTTCGAACTTGAGAATACAATCGTGAGGAATCAACGACATATACACTCCAACACGCAGACACATGAGCAGATGTTTCTTCTTTTCTCTATTTCTATTTGAACGGAAAAAGTTTTGAACGTCTAACGCAATACTGCCAAATATACCGGTTATGTAGATTATTACGCTCCGAAGTAGGCTATCCGAATTTTTCGGTAAAAAATTGTTTGGTTTTTTAAACATACCTTCTTCATTTTTAGTGATAAAAAGTTTTTTTCAAAAACGATTTTGTAGGGTTTCTGACGAGCTATTAAACTATGTGAATGAAATTCCTTAAGATCCCTTAGTTTTTAACGGAGTGAGTTTAAAGAGCTCAAATAAGCTGGTGTTCGCTCGGAAATAACGGGTTTAAGCGACTATATCTCGCCAAACATTTACTGTACAGAAAATCTACGCACAGAGAAATTTTTGTCATTAAAAAAACTACAATTTGGTACTCAAGCATTTTTTTCGTATATTCCAGTATTTTCGGAGATATTTTGAAGGAAAGGGTGAAAAATACGAAATTGCGAAAAATCGTTTTCTCTTTAAACTCCAATTTTTCTAAAATAGATTCTAGATATACTGATAATACATATATAAAGAGAATCACAGAAGGGTGAAGATAAATTATAATTAGGGGGTAGTTAGAGGGTTGTTTTCACTAATTTTTTCGTAGAAAAAAGTAGGTACCGACCATATTTTGATCATAATTCGCTCAATTTTGATGCTTTTTAAAGAAAGGTCTAATTATATACTTCAAAAAATATTCTATAAATTTTCTTTGAAAATTCAAAGTTTTCTCGTTATTTGTAAATTAGCATTTGACGAAAAAAGCAAACCATTAATATGCCATATCTCGGTTCGTATTAATTGTACAAAAAATTATTGTTTTGAAAGCTACAATTTCGCTCTCAACAATTTTTTTTTTTTTTTTTTGATAAAATGCATATTTTTGAGTTATTCGGGAAAAACCCACTAAAAACGTATTAGAAGGCAAAGTGCTCAGGAAGATATATACCCCACTAAAGCATGGAGCAGAGTGAAAGTTCGTTACATCGACGAGTTGTGTAATTTTATGACAACCCACCTGTATCCACATGCGTACAGCTACGTAAACTGCAATGAACAGGACATGTGGATAGAATGAAAGCGCACAATTTTCTAGAAGAACTATGAAGGGTAGAGCGCTTGGGACTTCCAACTGGCAAACGGGGTCGCGACAATTATTGGAGGCGACTACTACTAGAGTCTGCATTGTGTAGTTTGTAGTAAAATAGATAGCTATCAGAATGTCCGTAAAGGACTGCAGCGATGGTCTGCTGCCTCGGCGAGAGAAGATGTTAATATCCGCCGAGATTGCCCTTGTCTGAGGACGCGTGAATGCGCTGGCAGGCTAGCGTTCCGGTGTCGTGGGGCGGGTTCATTCCCCCAGCACAAGGACCCACTACAAAAGAATTTCGCATTCACGAATTTTTGGGGTCTCGAAAACAGAACAAATCGACCGAAGTCGAAAAAAAATGTAGGTAGCTACAAAGAGGAAAGAATTGCTTGTTCAGGGAACAAGTCGAAACAAGCCAAAACAGACGGACTTAGGGTAACCTCGTCGTTACCCGACGATTCTCATGGCCCACAAATAAGAGTGGGGCAACCGGATGGTGGTGGGGCCCCCTCGCACCCGCCCAACCGGATCAAGCTCCAAAAATGTTGCAGTGGCCATATATTTCCCTTCTGAGTGGAAAACTCATACAAACATACCCCGCATGAGCCTTCCCATCAGAAAAGAAATATACCGGTGACCAATTTATGTCGTAGAGTTATGCAATCGGATCACATAACCCTATGCTATAAAAAGGCACCTTGACTAAAGGCCACTCAACCCGCAAGAGTCCCTGAAACTAAATTACATTAAGAGCGCGCCCTATGGCTAGCTCATTTTTTGGGTGTTCAAAGCCTTCCACCGTACCGGGTCCTGTATCCGGTCAGAAAGAGCCTGAATGAAAAGACCGACGTTGTTAATTTAGCAAATCATGGTTTTTATTATATTGTCGCGTGTTATGGTTCGCGGCCAATAATTTTAATGTTCCAGGAAAGTGAAAACGCACTGTCTTTTAAATTAAGTTAAAATATTTATTTACTAAGAATGCACAGTTATTAATTTTTCTATTAAACTCTTAACTTCCACTTGTCAATGAATTTCTATTACAATTGTCCACTTAACAATCAATCAATCAATATCGCCTTTACTTCGCTCTCCACTATATCGCAGTTTACTATCGTTTTTAATTCGCACTCGCCTTTATCCCGGTTGTAATGAATAATCCCCCCATTCATTCAGCTCGCCTTTATATAGGGTCTCTACCTATTCAACCCATTTCTCGTACATTGGCAGATGTTCTGCCGAGAGGTACCTGGTAGATTCGAGCAAATTAATGAATGGAGTGACGTCACTTTCAGATGTTGATCATGCTTGGTGGGCTCTCGGGGTTTCGATTAAATTCGTTTTGTTGATGTTCTTAATGGTTGTGAAAACAATTGCGACAGTAGCTCGCAGAATTCTTTGTACATGCAACAATATTAACAATCTAAAATTTTTCATAAATTTACAAAGAAATGCTCCCTTTCAAAGACGGACTAAAATAGGTATGAATATAAAGTTGAGTTTTCAAAACTAGACCAATTGGTATGCTCATTTAAATATCCGGTGTCGAAAACTAACTAAGTGCAGATATTTGAGGCTGCAAAAAAAAAATAGTAAGAAATACATGTAAGTTCAAGAACAAGAATTATTAAATACAGGCGTTTTCGCTAGATGCACAACGTAATAAATATACAAATGGAAACATGCAAATTAATCGCTCTGAAGTTTTCAGGCAGATTAATACAAATTAATTGTGTGATAACAAGGTTCTATACGCAACTGATAACATTATGGTGCCATGAGTGTCATCCGAACTCTATCCTAAATTATATATACAGTAAATCTGGCATATCAAATATAGGGAGGAAAAATTGTTGTAACACTGTTTTTCCCCTACTGTCCTGCAAATATTAATTATCGTTGTACAACGCGGCTATAAATGTCTGGCTAAGCCCTGACTACTATAAAACCTTTTCTTTTGAAAATACAATATCATTTATCAACGCCTAACTAAGACTCCGGATGAAAGCGTAGGAAATGCCTGCCTATTTTGCGTATGCAGGTAAGCAAAAACAATGCGCTCGTTAAAAATAGAAAAGCCTAGTGAACAAATAACAATAAATTCCATTTAAAAGCTTATTCTAGATTAGAGTTTACTCTGGTAAAAAAATTTACATCTACAAATGAATAATTATGATGATAATGATTTAAATGTGTGATTCCGGGATCTCATCAATTGTTCCTAAAATCACCGAGTTTTTCGTAGCCAATGCCAAACTATCTGGATACGCTTCTGCATTGAGCGAACACATGTGATTCACTTCTTTAAGGTTTACATTGGAAAAAACAAGCTTATGGTTTGAAGAATATAATACCGTCGGACGGTCAGAACAAGCAAAAACATTGGCTGTAGAAAACGATTTAAATGTTTTCAGTATAGTTGGTTGCGTTTTAAGGATTATTTTCTTCTTATCTGAAAGTGACTCGTCCGATTTATTCAAATTGAAATAAAACATGGAGCCATCCCCAAGGGCACATAACAAGTAATGGATATTGAACGAGGAATGATTTCCTCTCCTAATTTCTCCGTATATATAGTTCCTAAGTCTGGTAAAGTAATCGCAACTGCGGAAATGTCTGTTCATAAGCCAACGACAACTAAATCCGACTTTGATTTGGTCTCATCTAGCGGTGTAAAGATTTGTGGTTTTTTCCCACTAATTGCCCAGCTTGAATCTCGATGTAAAATAAACCACACGCAGATGCACATGCTAATTGTGTAGGATTGCAACCAACAACGCCTATTCTTTTATCGCCAGGTGGTTTCTATTCACTCATTTATTGTCGCGTACTGCATTTCACAAGACGAGCAGTGAGAGGCGTGACTTGAATAATTTGATCGTATTCCAGGTTTCCACAATAAAATGTTTGTTGATCGTTTAGAAAACCTTGGATTTCGGTTTCTTCCACCTCTTCTCCAGTCAAAGTTACAATCCTGGTATTGTGACTGGGTGATGAAAGTGACTAGTTGGTAGGATGAGACAATAATAATGCACACGTTAATTGATACATATTTGTATTGAACACAATAGACATGTTACATCGGGAAAGGCCGAAACGAGACTGACTGTCAAAGGAACGGCACATAGAAAATAACGATTCACAATAGTCTCCCCCACTTAATTAAAACATATAGAAATATAATTTTAATCCTATTATTCGGTGACATAGTCTTTCAAGAAGTTTGGAGGACATCGTTGACGAGCAGATCTGCGTGGTGGTAGCGTCGGGTTGTTTGTGTTCCCGTCTGCTGTTGTCTGTTGGTCAGGAGTGCCAGTAAGTGTTTCTGGCTGAATGACACCTGGCGCAGTCAATGGCGTAGGCTGTGTGTCCATTGGTGGTAACTCATCAGCTGGCATGTGTCGATATGGAACACCTGGGCTTGGGGCTGGTCTTTGCTGAGATGAAAAGGTGACTTGTTTCTTCGGGACCATTGTTGAAATTAGATGGACGATGTCCCTTTTTATAGTTCGGCCTGAGTCTATGTCAATGATATAATGGTACTGACCCAGTTTTTGTTCGACAGTCCCAAATTGCCAGCTATCTTGATTGTTCAGGTGCATTCTTGCCTGAACTCTCTCTCCCATTTGGAATGAGCGGATGTGACAGCTGCTTCGGCTCGTTGGCATTACTGCTTTTCTGTTAGGCAGGAGAGCATCAAGGCGTATTCTAATTTTCCTTTTCAGGTAAAGTTCTGCTGGTGACCGTCCGGAGGCTAATGGTGTGGCACGGTATCGAAAAAGGATATTTTGTACTTTTGTGGCTATTGGTGATGAGTCTTCAGCTGCAGCTTTCAATCTTCTTTTCAGGGTTTGTATATTTCTTTCTGCAAGGCCATTAGTTGATGGGTGACCTGGCGCAATAAATTTCTGAAACATTCCCCTTTCTTTACAGTGTGTCTGGAACTCTTCACTTTTAAATATGGCAGCATTGTCTGATACTAGGACAGATGGGTAGCCATGCACAGAGAATATGGTTTCTAGGAGTGTGATAGTTGATGCTGATGATGGTGCTTCTTTGAGTATTCGAACTTCAGCCCACTTGGATTTTGCATCGACACACATTAAGAAATAATGGTTGTCAAGGAGGCCTGCATAGTCAATATGTACCCTCTCCCAGTTGTCATCTGGTGGGTCCCATGGATGAATTGGGGCTTTCTGTGGATTGTGCCGGAGTTGGGCACAGGATTCACAGGTTTTAACAATTTGCTCGATGTCCTTGTCTAAACGTTCCCAATATACATATCGTCTGGAGAGTTGTTTCATTTTTGTAATGCCCAAGTGTGAGGCATGCAGTTCTTCCAGGATTTGGCGTTGTAGAGATTTTGGTATGACTAGGCGGTTCAATCTGAAAAGCATACCGGTAAAGATGGTGAATGGTTCATCTCTTTGACTGGTTCTGAGGCTGGTCATCAGGGTTTGAAGGTTTTCATCTTTGGCTGTTTCTTCAATAATAGTTTCTGAAGTTATAGCTGGACTGGAGATATGAAGTATAGTTTCAGCATACAACGCATTGACTTCTTCATTCATTGATGTTTCAGATGTTCTGAGCAGTTGGGGAATTGGAGCCCGAGAAAGACAATCTACGTTCTCGTTGTCTTTTCCTTTTTTACAGCGTACCGTGAAGTCCAATCCACTTAGAAAGGAGGCATAGCGTAAAAGACGGGCAGATGTCATCTGAGGTAATGCTCGATGTGGATGAAAGATACGAGACAGCGGCTCGTTATCGGTGACAAGGGTGAAGTTTCTGGCATAAACATAGTTGTAGAAGTGTGTGGCTGCATAAATGATAGCCAAGGCTTCTTTATCAAGTTGACTGTCATTCAGCTTGGGTCAAAGCTCGAGAGGCATAAGCAATAGGCTTTTCATGACCTTCCACTTCATGACTCAAAACAGCTGCAATACCGGTCGGGCTGGCGTCTGTTGTGAGGATCAAGGGTTTTGCTGGATCAAAAGGTGTTAATACCCTTTCGCTACACAACTCCGACTTTAGGTTTAAGAAAGCAGCTTCAGTGGAGGCTGACCAAACGAATTTTTCATCTTTCTTGAGTAGGCGTCGTAGATGAAAAGATTTTGTGGAGAAATCAGGAATGAATTTTGGATAATATGTCACCATACCCAAGAATCGTCTTAATTCCTCTACATTTTTAGGACGTGGCATGTTGAAGACGGCTTGAATTTTCACAGGTGACATTTCAACTTTATTAAATGAGACGATGTGACCAAGATAGGTGATACTTTCTTTGAAGAAGGAACACTTATTTTTATTTAGATGGAGATCGTTTTCCTTGAGTCGTTCTAAACAAGCAATCAGGTTTCTTGTACATCCTTCCATTGATGAGCCATGGCAGATAATGTCATCAAAATATGCTTCAACGTTTGATAGGCCATTGAGAATTTGTGAGAGTATTCTATTGAATTCAGAAGGTGCTGTTTTGATACCAAAACTGAGACGATTCATTTGAAATGTGCCCTTGTGTGTCGTGATTGTTTGGATTTTCTGTCCTTCCGCATCCACTTTGAAGTGTAAATATGCCTTGTACAGGTCGAGTTTGCAGAAGTACTTTGAATTTCTGAGGCTGTGCAAGACTTCATCAATGCGACGAATTGGATGATTAGCTGAGACTAATTTTGCGTTGACTCCACATTTGTAATCAACACATAAACGAACCCCTCGATCAGGTTTAGGTATTACGACGAGTGGTGATCCCCAGTTGCTTGAGGATACTGGAGTAATAAAACCTTGTGACTCAAGAGTTGCAAGTTCTTCCTCAACTCGTTGGCGCAGTGCAAAAGGGACATCGCGTTCCCTAGTAAAGATGGGCTTTACTCCTTCCCTGAGCTGAAGTTTTATTTCTAGGTTTGGCACACAACCTATGCGTTCTTCGAAAATAGTTGCGTATTGTCTGAGTATGTCTTCAAGAGGAGTGACAGCGTTGATTCTAACTACATGATCCGAAGTGAGCCGTTCTTTATCGATTTCTTTGACATCAATTCCGAGAGTGTGAATCCATATTCGACCCAGAAGTGCATCAAATCCTGCAGGAACAATGAATAGGTCCGCATCAATTTCTCAATTTTTATATTTTACCGACAGTGAGACTTTCCCTAAGGGCTTTATTATGTGAGCTGAGTAAGAGCGGAATGATACCTGTGTTGGTTGTAGTGTAGCATTGAGACCAAGACGTTTGAATGCTGTCTCTGATAGAAGTGAGAATTTGGCTCCTGAATCGACTTCAAATGCCTGTGGCTTGCCATTGAGAAACACTTTGACGCTAAATTTATCAGAACCTGGGCTGAGCTCGTATAAGTCTTCAGTGCAGTGAATGTGACCAATACCATATTCTGAGTCAGAGTTTTGATCATTCTGAGAAGACTATGTTGCGATGGCATGTGTCTTTGAATTTCGAAGAATGGTGGTGATACAGATCTTGGACACATGACCAATTTTCTTGCAGGAAGTGCATTTAAGCGCGTTGCGGTCGATTTTGCATTGATTTGCCTTGTGGTTTGCCCTACCACATTTGAGACAGTGTCCATCAACGCCAAAAGAACGATAGTCAACCCGTGTCATTTGTTGGGACTGTGAGCGTTGGTGTGAACTAGGACTTGTATTTCGACTTTGGTTGGGTTGTAATTTCCTATGTGACCTGTTGACCCTTGAGACATTGTTTGTGTCACTACTGAGATTGGTGAAATTATCTGGGATTTTGGTAAACTGGTTGCTTTCAAAACGTGATGCTTCCAATGCTGTGGCTTTGTTGAGCAGCTCATCGAAATTTTTGAACGCATAGCGTTGTAAGAGCTGTTCTCGAATCCAGTTGTCTTTTACTCCTCTAACAAATTGGGCACATAAAAAGGTGTCAGCAATGGAAATCTCTGATTTGCATTTACATTCAACATAAAAATTACAATCTTTCGATTTCTCTTTCAGGGATGCAACGAATTCTGAGATTGATTGTGTTGGCTGCTGAGTAACATTTAGGAAATAATGCTGAGCGACTACAGTTGAGACAGGTGGTGACAACATATTTTTGAAAAGTTTGATTTGCTCAACAAATGGAATATCTTTCATGGGTTTCTCAGGACCCAATAATGCAGCTAAGTTGTTATAATGCGTTGAGCCAATTGATGCACACAACATTTGAGACATTGTGATAGGGGAATCCACACTTTTGAGACTACAGTAATTGTCAAAACGTTCTAAATAAGAAGCAAATCTTTCCTTCTTGGCGTCATATGATTCGAATGGTGAGACTTGGGGAGTTGAACCGGATTCACTTGTCGCCAATGCGGCAGTGACGACTGAGAGAAATTGTTCGAATTGTTGTTGATCCATTTTCCCAGCTGGAGCTGTCTCGGAAACGACACGAAAATAATGGCGGCTGAAAACGTGGCGGTTACGCGACGGAATCTAACTGTTTCACTGTGTCACACTGGTTTTCACTGGCAGTTGCAAACGTTTTAATCCTCGTCGCCAACTTATTGTGACTGGGTGATGAAAAAGACTAGTTGGTATGATGAAACAATAATAATGCACACGTTAATTGATACATGTTTGTATTGAACACAATAGACATGTTACATCGGGAAAGGCCGAAACGAGACTGACTGTCAAAGGAACGGCACATAGAAAATAACGATACACAATACCTGGTATGACCGATAAAAGCGAGTACCAACATGTTTTCAAAACGACTGTCATCAATTCCAACTTTTTGAGACCACATGCCCTTAATGTCAGGTAAATCAATGCAAGCATGCTCTTGAATGCCAATTCCAATTTGGATGATTCGCAACTATTAGATTCAAATCGGTTTCTGATGTGACATTTCCGGTGGCACACGCTGTAACCGCTGTCAGCATCAAAACTCCTACGTGCTGAATTCCATATCTTGTTTCATACACATTATGCCCGCACTTATAGGTCACGATATGTTCTTCAAAAATCAAGGGATCAAATATAAACAAAATTTTGTGCGACTTAATGGAAATTGGTGAAAACTGACGAATATACTTCAGCCAATCATCGCAGATTTGCAAAATTTATTGTTAATTTTTTTAATAGAAAGCGTTATGATCATAAGTTTTTAATATTTTTCGCAACAATGTGACTGTTGAAGATGTTAATTAAAAAAAAAAACCCGAACGCACATTAACACGAAACAAACAATAGTTTTTACTTCACGATGTCATTAAAATGTAATATCGTCGAAACTTGATGCTGGTCGCTTTTTCGGTTCTTTTTTCTCACTTCTTGCTACAGAATCTTCGCAAACCCCACTCTATTCATTTCAATCGAGATCAATTTACTCCGAACATACACGCACTAATATCTAATCTCTCAAATATCCAACGTGTATTTTTCTAGTTTTAATCATTTGAAGAGAACCGTCACTCCGAATGTTATTTTAGTTTTAGAATTTATTACATCATTTTGCGAACTAAATTTCTTTCGAAACGCATAAATACCACTTCAATATCTTATAACTAACCTCAACTGTTGCGTGGCTTGGCGAGTAGTCAAACCCGAGAAACGGTGTCGTCTATCGGATAACAGAATAAATACCTTAGAACGTTGGTTATTCCATGATTGACTATTAAACTGTCTCGACAAGAATTGCAAAATTCGATGCTCCAAGGTGACATGTGGTTCATCCAACACTTCTTCTGCATTCCACCGTTTTTCTTCCTTCTCAGCAATTTCCGACGATCAACGTGGAACACCCGCACGATTCCCTCCAATCTCGAACCGTTCGATCAACACCCTCCAACCAACTTTCGATCCACGCTGACTCTCACCTCACGCCGTCACCACCAAAAACTCCCTGCCCTCTCCTTTTGTCCCTGTTCCAGCTCTTGAAGCAGCCGAAGATTTCTTTCGTTGGCGGCGGGGCCTTGATCGTTAAAACACCATCAGATGATAACGTCGAGATAACTTCTTTTGGATCATATCCCTTAGGAAGCGCGTATTTCCTTACAAAGTGTCTGGAAATGAATCAATGTTCGTCCTGACGCTCTTCGTACTTGCCTTCAATCACCACCGCTTTGTCACTAACTGTACCTCTCAATTCCAAAATAAGTCAGTCACCAACAGAAACTTCAAAGTACAAAACTTCAAGAAAATGTTCAGTGCTTGCGTGTATTATTGGGACGAATTAACGATTCACATCAAATATACACTTCCTTACACTGGAATTATTTTCTAAAACCGTAAACTTCCCGGGTAGAAGTTGGACAACGGCATTCTGATTGTGCACTCGATGGCCAATGTGACAACCATTAGCAACCCAATTGTGTTAGTTGCTCCGTCATGGGTTGCTATCAAAACTGACGTTAGATAGGAAGCCATATGGCAGCAGCGCCTACTACTACACACATGACCATTTGTAGGCCGACTCGCTGGCTAACTTACATGGCGTTATATGAAGAGTTGTGGAGGTGCCAACGAAAATTCGAAGTTTTGTGGGGTTTAGAGACGGGTTTCTACAGTGAAATCCAGATGGTCCGCGGAGAACACAATAGCGCTCCTAGCGAAGTGAAAATTATTTCAGTTCTTATACCCGTTTAGTTTTTATCGCCTTCCAAAGTGAATTTATAGGAGTTTGTTTACATCTCAACGCTGAGCTATCAGTCGATGGTGCAAAATGTTTGCTTCATTTGCTCGTCTTGAAAAGTGTAGGAGTACAGTGGGCTATACATGGTGAATTTATAGCATGCACGGAATGCGTTCCGCACGTTTTTTATTCGGAAAATACTATATATGACGAAATATAAGCATTTTCTGATGCGAAGTTTGTCCATAGTAGGCCGACTAATACATATGCAAATTGCTACCATATGGCTTCCTATCTAACATCAGTTTTGGTTGCTATGAATTGCAATTTTGATAGGAGATAGGAGGGTTTTCGAGCAGTTTGATATTGTGACTGCTCGAAAACAAAATTAAACGCAGTAAAAGAAAAATGAAAAAGATTTCAAATAGTAATAAAATATAATTAAACGGCAACGTTTAAATTTGATATAAAAGAAAATTGAGATAAAATTACGTTTAATAATAACAAGAAAAAAAAATTAAGGGGAAATGTTTAAAATTGATGTAAAGGAAAATTTATATAAAAGTACGTTTAATAATAATAAGACAAAAAAAATTTATAAATTATAATTATGAATGGAGGAAATGAAATTTTCTTTTTTTTTTCTTTTGTCGAACTCTGTAATTAATTTCGGTTAAGGATTGGGAAGGTTTCCGCGCTGTCTGCTTGTGTGACTGCTCGATTACCACAAGTTGTTAGAATGTTCACTCCATAAGCCAAAGGTCCCTGGTTCAATTCTGTTGGTGACAACGAAATTTGTTTCGAATGATTCTTTGGAGGGACTATAAGCCTGTTCAGCTATGGTACGTACTGTTTTAAAATCAGAACATTGCGCAGCAAAGCACGGTACTGACCATATCACCGTTTCGAGTGCTAATACATACGGTCAAGATAATAATATATTCTAGCATTCTCTAAGCAAAGGCCAGAAAAGGGCTGTAGTGCTAAAATAAACAAAACCACTGGAGGTGAAAGCCTCTGAATTCGATCCATGCCATAGATGATAAATTCTAACAAAGCTGAGTTAATTTAGACTCTTAAAGTATTTGTAGCCCTTTTTTCTTTTATTTGTAGCCCTTATATTCATAAAGGCCTTTTATTTGATACCCCCTCCGATGACCTACGATTGAAAAAAAAAAATTTAATGGTTACTTAAGTTTGCAGGGGGACTACCCTTAAAACCTTTGTAAGTGTTATTGATACTTGAACTTTTGAGAAACCATTAGTTTTGACCTATCCATAAAGTTTGATGACCACAGCTTCTATACTTTGGAGAAAACTTGATGTAACATATGGACTGACAAATAGACAGACACGCAGGACATAAAACTAATAGGTTTTTGTTAAATTCGTTTTTCAAAGGATCAAACATGCACCAAGTACACTACTTCATACGAGTGTGGAAGCGTGTGAAGATTATATGGAATTCGATGTCTTGAATTTCCGGAACCGTGATATCACAGTAATGTTTATATGTAGAAAAATGTATAACAACAAGTTACTTTATAATCTCTAAATTTTATCCAGGCTATTTTTAATTAGCACTCACCATTTACGAGAAAATATGAAAACCTGATGTTTTTGATGTTTCACCTTGAATAATTTTTTTTGCGCAGATTGGATCGGTGGGGACTTTTGATATTTTACTTGTAATAGTGTATTTAAGACATGTAACAATTTTTAGCTCTAAGCCAATTATTACCAACTGACCATATTTTTTTTGTCTAATTGGACTAGAGTACAATTGTTTAGTATTGTGAACAAACATTACTGATATAAACACTACAAACCGAAATATACAAGGAGTAGTTAAATTCAATGTTTCTTTGTGAAAAGCGGCCTCTGTCCCAGTCAGATAAGACCACCAATGACGGTGTTGGCATCATCAGATTTTCTTGAACCAGATTGTATGGAAATTAGCTGACAGACCCGGATAGATTCTAGATTTCATATAAAAATACAATTGGTCCCCTCACCCTTACAATTAAAATGAGTAACACAGCCTAGTTTTTCTAAAATTGAGATTAGATTTTATTGAAAAATCAAATGATTGACAAGTAAAACGGAGTAAAATTATTTTCCACCTGTCAACGAGCTTGAAAAGGGAGAACGGAGATCTTTTATTCTGGTGGTATACGAATTTTTGGGGCCTAATTTTGAGAGGTCTGAAGGGGACTAGAAAGTTCACCATTGTATCTCAATTCATATTGGGATTGATTTTCCAAAATACTTGGCGACTATAGTAAGAAGGAACGAAGGTTCGCCATTATATGGGCATAATGAACCCAATAGTACCAATAATGGAGAGGTTTTTAGATGAGAATAGGTTACTGCCTGTTCCTCGCCAGCAGATCAAAAAAACTAAGCAATTCAAGAAAGACGTAGAAGAAAGTTATGTTCAGTTATTTGAAGTTGTTTTTTTTTTAGAAAGATCAATAAAAACTTCTTTTGAGTGAAACTGCGCAAGCTAGTACGAAAGTAATTATTATTTTCAAAACCAACACACTTAAAATACACGAATATGATCCAAAAAATCCAAGAAATTTATATCTCCGAAAATTTCCCTACAGAAAATTTTATGTTTCAGATTAAGCTAGTAAAGCTAAAGAAGGTCAACAACTTTTGACGTAAAAAATAGTTTTTTCGATGAAAATAATGTATTGTATAAACACACTATTAAAAAAAGATGAAGTACAAATCACCCTCAACTTTAAAGGGTGAACACTCCAACTTAATGGAGGGTGTTTACCAAAAAGAACAAGCTTGATGACTAATGTTTTAAGCTGTAATGATTTTCGAAATGCCCGTGTAGCATACGGGTGGCTATGGTCTGGCACAAGTGTCAGCAAGCTATAAACAACACCGAGCTCAGCTAACTAGCTTCGCTTAACGACCGCGTACGCGTGGTTGACGACTAGCATTTGCGGGATCATATGAGGCGGGTTCTTGTCGAGCCACGAAGCTACACTACAAAATACTTATCACGCGTACTCTACTCTACAAGACGTACCGATCAATTTTTATTATCTTTAGAAATGTTCTCTTAGGTGTCAATTAAGCTACTCTACAGTAATTCAATATTTTTTTGCCTCGTTAAAGTTAGTGAACCCGAAGGCTTGAGACAAACGCAAACATTACACAAAGCAACCGTTATTTTCTCCAAAGAAGGTCGTTGCATTACAAGGGGAATGTCAAACTTAAAGATGTTAAAGTGACTGAAGTGAACCACTCATCTCTGCCTCAAGGATGGAAACTTGACGGATGTAGTTTACTTTACACTAGTAAAACAACAAACTAAGCAGTTTCGACGGGGTGACCACCTTATCTCTTCAGGAGCAGCCACTCCTGATCACCAAGGGGCTGCTCGACTGCTTATATTTATTACAAAGCTCCTTATAAAGTCCTAGAGTGAGAAGTTATTATCCAATTCCTTAAATTATGATTTAGATTGAATTTCATACCCAAATTTGGGGAACGTAAAATATTTTGAATTATTATCATGTCCATGCAATGTATCCAACATTAAATAATTAATTAAAAAATCACAAATATTTTATTATAGTAGGCAATCTGGTATATTACTCTTTCCGTAAAATCATTAATTCAGTTGGAATTATTCTTCTCTTGCAGTCAAGAATTGGTCTTTGAACTAATTTTCTCAAGCAATTTATCAATTGCTAATTTCGTCAAGTGGGTTCGTTCAACATGTCAAATGAGTCCTCGAAGTGCTGCTTGGTTGAAATGTCCCCAACTTGTATCCATCAGGCAGAAATGGTAAAAAATGAATTAATGCATGAAAAGCTATTCGAAAATCTGCACTACAGACAGCTTATTTAACGATTAAATATCTATAAAATTACTTAAGAGTGACGTTACCGTGGCAATTTACATAATTTTGAATCCAGAGCCAATCCCAAATTATGAAAAAATTCTAATTCGAGTCAATTTTTGAAAGAACTGACTATACATTTCATATTTCGAAAGCATTTTGTACAAGCGGGAAAGAAAATCCTGAGCTAAAGATGTTATAATTAGATATAGAATTCCACTCTGATGCTAATTCGGGATGCTGTTGAATAGTGAAATTCTCTACAAATATATGGTACCACACATGAACGCATACTAAAGCGCGAATTGTATAAACAATACAATCAAACAAGGAGAGTAAAAAACAAGAATAATGCTGACACCGTTCCAAGTTTTCATGAACATTATTTAATGGGAAGAGAAAATATGCCAGGAAATTTTCGTTTTAAATCTAAGGTATTGGATGCGTATCGACGGAGACGTGAAGGAAACGAAGCGTTAAAGATATAATATTTTGAGTGTTTCGATCAATATTGTCTGCAATAAACAATTGTTTCTTTGGCACATGCAGTGCCGTTTGTATATAATTTCGAAACATTTTATGAATTAAGATAAACGTCATTAAATGCACAAGTTTTTCGTTTGATTAATTTATAAGTAGAAATACGATATGGATTTCAATGCCGTTAAAATTAAAAAGGAAGGTTTAGCCTTATGAGTTTTTGAAAATATTTGCGTTCACGACTTGTTAGTGTAGTTTGTGGGTAGCGTTTTTGTTAGAAAATCAACATTCGAAGTTGTATCTTCACAGCCCTAGCGTCTAATTATAAATAATTTTGATTTGATATAACTTGTACTTTAAAGATGCATTTCGTACAAAGTTATGTTAAACATTCGGTTTTTGAATATTGCAGCTATATCCAAGTGTTAGATTTGATAAAGTAGATGCTTTTGATGACCCTTGAGTACATTATTTATTTTATAATAATTTTGTTTAATATAAGCTTTTTAGTGCTCATGCGTAAAGAACAATGACCACGTCCTCTATAAACTAAAACCTGCCTAAAGTAAAATATCCTTTTACAGCAAAATATGTTTGATTTTTGTAACTATTATGGATCTGAATTCAAATTTTTAAACCAAATCCAGGGAAATTTAAAAATTGCACTCAAAATTTTGCGCTTTGAAATATTTATTACACATTTTATATATAATACCGATTAGATAAACATTTTAATTATTTTTGAATGTGAAAAACTAGAACGCAATAAAGGAAAACACAAATCTGATTTCTTAACCATCACGCACTAAGTTTGATTTGACATTGGCAACAGGAGATACTGCAGGTTATTTTGCAGTAAGATGATAGGTAGTTAACGTGAACAAATCTTCACAAATTTGTTTCTATAACGCAAAAATAAAACAACTACAGAAGGCATTTATTTGAGCCAGAAGAAAGTAATAATAAAAACACTTGCTTCAAGATAGCTGTTAGGGAAATAAGGAAAACTTTTGGTTGCTTTCAATACTACAAACAGTCCCCGGAAAACGAAACGCAAATATTTCCTAACATCCGAGAAAATATGAAATCGGAATAATCATAACGATTTGACATTGATCGAAGAGCAAACATATTGGCACGCTCAGTCTGCTGCAACATTTGAGACAATGAAAAGAATGTTCAATAAGATACTATCAGATCCAGAAAACTCAATTCATGACTACTTGACCATTTGGGATAAGAAGCACAGTCATGAATCAAAATCTGATGAGGCAGCCTTCACAATTCAGAAATTGTTTGAAGAATTTGCAATTTATAATCAGAGCGTTGTCTTCTTACTTAGGCCTATCAGAAAATCAGTTAACATTTCAAACGTCACTCCGTGACGTACCAGAAACAGCTACTGAGTAGCCCTAAATTCCCTAATACAGTAGTCCAAAAGGATTGAAAGCAGCATCTCAGTAGGCCAAAAATAGGATTTCGAGATTATCAAGTATGATATTTCTCAGGTGTCATTTCTCCGGTGACATTTAGCCGAAATGATACAAACGAGAAGGAAATATATTTGCGCCCTAATTTCTTCAACGGCTCAAATCTAAAATAAATCGTTGACATATTACTGTTAAAACGTTAAATATACTGTCATGTTATGCACATGTTATGTGTTTGTCAAAAACCTATAAACAAAATTTTTTTTTATTTGAACAGCACTAGATAGTGCTGATGAGCACACTAGAAGAGGCTAGTATTAATCGTAACGTACTGTACCAAATAATGCTCTGCTTTGGCATCACAGCCAAATTAGTCTATCTTACCTAAATGACAATGACGTCGACGATCTCCCAAGTCTACATCAATAACCAACTCACCGACACCTTTGACAAAAATACGGACTAAAGTAGGATGATGGGCTGGCCCATTGCTATTCAATTTGGCTCTGGAATATTTCATGAGAAAGCTACCTGTCGATACAAGAGGTACGTTACTATACAAGTCAGGCCAAGTTGTAGCCTATGCGGATGACATCAGCATTTTGTCACGGTCATTAACGACTGCCAAAGAACTTTTCCTGAAATTCGCCAGCGAAGCATAACTAGTACGGCTACAAATCAATGAGAATAAAACAAAGCTCATGATGCAGTCGAGGAAAAATTCCTCAAATACACAATATATCACACTTGGTGAATGAAGTATCAAAAATTTGAGCAATTTTGTGTATTTAGGCGCCAAAATAATGAGAACCTGTAATGAAAGAGACAAAATACGCCGAAGAATACAGCTCGCAAATAAAATATTTTATTTACTTATGAGGATCCTGAACACCAGCTGCATACACAGGAAAACAAAGCTAAAATTATACAAATCTGTGATAAGACCTGTGCCATGCTATGGGTGTGAAACGTGGACCCTAACCCAAGCATCCACAAACATATTGAACACCTTCTAGCGTCAGGTCCTGAAGCGAATAATCGGAGTGACGCTAGACGGGGACCAATGGAGAATTCGATACAACCATGAGCTGTATGAAATTTTTGATGAGACGGAGGTCTCAACGATTGTAAGACTGCGTTAGCTGCAATGGGCTGGCTACGTGAATCGTATGGATGAACAACGGATACCCAAAAAGGTATTCGTTGGGTGAACTGAAGAGCGGAGCCCAGTTAGAAAACCGTGGAAATACTGATCTGACTCGGTCGACGAAGACAGTTCATCACTGCTCGGATTTCGAAATTGGAGGACGTGGTCAACGAACCCAGACAGTTGGAGGCGCTATTTGCAGGAAGCGAAGACCCGAGAGGGGCTGTAGTGCTATGGAGAAGATTTAGAAGTTACATTAAATGAATAAATACATCAATAACTTGATTTGTAAAAAGTCTAATCTCCTACAAACGAAAATTGGACCTGTTCATATTACTATACGAAAAAATCCCCGTTGGCAGCACCAGCCGGAAAGGTAAATTTCTCGTACGTAGCGTAAGGGTTCGAAAAATAATTTGGCTTACCTACTACTGGACTTCTTACTGCAATTTTTGTAGCACCATATGGGTATTTATTAACATAAAAAGAATTTGTCGCCGTTCGTATTTGGAGACCCTTCATACAGGCGCAAATATTTTGCTAATTAAATTGAGTTGCACACGTATGGATCACATATTGAAAATCAGCGGGTAATAAATTGTTATAACCATATAAATACTGGCTTCGCCCTTCTAACATTTGCTGTTTACACATTTCACAGTGGTTACAACACAAAGGTGATAACTTCTTGGCTTAAATAGCTCAAATAGCCAATTTCAAAAGATTTCCATAAAAGTTTAATCAGCACTTGCATTGCCATTAATATATACATTATCGATTCTTTTCTGAACCATCAGGGGCCGTCATTTTGAATTTATATTGAAAATGGCTGCGAAAAATATTAAGCAGTAAATTTTCGAATTTTTCATTTGTCATCCGATTTGCACAATTAAATTAAATTAACTTGCCTTAATAACTTATAATTTCAAGTTTTATCGGAATCTGTTGAGAAACTTGGCTGCTAGAGGGCTACAGAAATAAAAAAAAATGTTTATGTCACCCCCTGTATAGGGAGACCCGCTTAAACACTTTAAAATATTTTCTTACACTGCAAATTTCAGGAGGCACCACTTTTGACCTACGTAGAAAATTTCCTCATTCTAGCTCATGTGGTTTGCGAGAAAACTTGTTGTGACGCACGAACAAACGGACGGACGGACAGACAGACAAATGGCGATTTTATAATTGTTTAGGGAATTGTTAAAAATATTTTACAATATTTAAACAATAGTCTGATTTATAAATACTCTCAAGTTAAGTCATTTAAAACGTTTCCATGAAAAAAATTCATTATGTCAGTTGCTACTAAAATAGCGAATTGCGCCTGCCTCCTGACCTTTGGGGGCCGCCGTTTTGAATACATGCATTTGATTTTGGGCTATTTTAAATCTTTGTGTGCTAGGACCTCATCAGTCAATGTGCCAAATCTCGTTCAAATCGGAGTTTCACTCTAGACAGGGAAAAATAATTCAATTTTTAATGAAAATGGCAGCTAAAAATATTAGGTTTTAAATTTTCGAATATTTTATTTTTCATTCAACTTTAATAATTTTCTGCATAATATAAGAACATAGTACAGAGATCCATAATCTCAAATTTCATCAAAATCCGCTGGAAAATGTGACCGCTAGAGGGCCACAAAAACCTGAAAAAACGCATATTTAAACCAAGTTTCATATACGTCGGATCAAAATTGCGACTTTTAGAAGACTTTGAAGTTTTGAGTTTCAACTGGCCGCCATTTTATTTTTTGCGACCTGACCTCCAGTTTTTTTACGTAATTCTTTAGATACTTATAATTACTATCTAACTGCCGAATTTCATGAGCATTTTTTGAAAGCTTTGACCACTATTAGAACAACAAAATTTTGCACGTTTTTCGACCTTTGAGCAGCCGCCATATCGTTTCTGCCGTACCGACTTTGGATTTTTTATTGTGAGATTCATCACATACATCAGTGAACCTTTGTACCAAATTTCATCCAAATCGGAGCTATACTTTGGTCAGAACAGAAATCACGATTTTTCGTCTAAAATGGCCGCCATTTTGTTTTTGCCCGGCCGATATAGCTGGTTCACGAACTTAACCAAGATATTTAACCAAATCACATTACCTGAAAATTTGGTGAAAATCGGAGCAAAATTGCAAGCCATATATATATATATATATATATATATATATATATATATATATATATATATATATATATATATATATATATATATATATATATATATATATATATAAGATACTCTCCGCAATAGGTAAATTTCTCTCGAGAAATTTACCTAAAAAAGAAGGAAAAGAGAAGTCTTGTGACGAATCGACGAGTCCGCTTCAAATCGCCCAAGAGCGAGGGCCGGTTCTGTGCAAGTACTTTATTGAACGAACAAATTGTGATTGAAACTGCGTGAATGAAAATCTTGATCTTCATACTTATGCGATTCGAATGATAAATTATGAAAGGGATTGTATAGTGATTGTTTATCAAAGTGTTTTTAAGAGCATTGGGAGGAGGAAAGAATAATTCACATCATGAAAAAACCTAAAGTTGGTCGCGTTAGCTTTAATTAGTATAAAATGAATCTATAAATAGTGCAAAACAGTTTGGCCCGATAAAGTCAAAGTCAAAAGCGCTTTATTTAATACTAATCGTTATAAGGTTTAAAAGAATATAAAGCAAATTCCAAACAATAACAATAAAAAAAAACGGCCCAAATGACTCTCTAAATTTATACGTTATCATTAATCACATTTAAAAAAAAAAACTATAGCAAATTCAAATCAATGAAGATTATTACATATTATTTCATTCAATTGGAAAAAGGAGAAAAAACCAACCAACACTATCCTAAAATTATTTATAATCTTAACACAACCATGAACTTTTATCCTACACTTAATATGTTGTAACTCAATTCTAATAAAATGATATCAAAAACTTTACCTTATACTAAAAAATTCTATAACAATCTTCCTAACCTAAGCGTTTAACCTTATCTCTAACCTAATATAATAAACATAACATATACCTAACCTATACCTAATTTTTAACACGAATAAACAACAATACTAAATGTAGCAATAATGAGCTGAAACTCAAAAACTAAATAACAAAAAACACAAAAACTGGAAATAAACACAAATAATTTAGACATTGTCATTCAGCCACCAATACTTGGACTGCTTTAACGAATCTAGCAAAGAGTATCTCTATTGGAATTGTTGGTCTCGTGAACTCAAACTCGGAGGATATTTTATCTTCTTATCGGTGGCCCGTCGATATATGTGATATATGACTGGGACGCCGTCAGAATCAGAAACGTATCGATTCATGTCCAAATACATGAATGATTCTGGAGGAATGAAGCCAGTAGCGAGGCAAGTCACAATATACCCGTCTCTAGGGTGGAACGGCTGTGAAATCCAAGGGTTTTTCCTCACAGTCACAGATCTTGCAATATGATTCCGAAGAAGTTTCAATATGAAGATATCGACCCTCGTCACTTCAGCAGTTTGATAAATTCTTCTATTCGATACATAATGTTTCCAATCCGTCTCAGGCTTTCTGTACAAACCAGTACATGCACGAAGACATTTCCTTTCGAAAACTCTTAATTTTTCCATAGTACTAGCACTCTGGTTGTACCAGATCTGACATCCATATGTCAAAACTGGTCTAACCAGGGTCTTGTAACAGATAATTTTGACTTTTGATCAATGTATCTGGAATGAAAGAGTTTTCGTAGGGCCATGGCTACTTTAAGTGCCTTACTGAGCATGATTTTCACATGTTCAGTATAGTACAGATACTGATCGAGATGAACACCGAGGTATCGAACACAGGATTTATGTGGAACTCGTTCTAAACTACCCTCGCCAGCCATGATGTGGAAATCTTTCCAATTACGTTTCAGGTCTTGACTGACCCCCTGCAGCGTTGTCCGAAACAAGATTGTTTCACACTTTTGCGCATTGATTTTCATTCGCCAATTGTCAGTGTACAGCTGTACATCATTTAACATTTTTTGGAGATTGCTCTGAACTATTGAAGCTTTTCGGTCTGCCGTATAGATGACCAGATCATCAACAAACGCTACCAATGATCGCGTTGGCGAGACGTTAAAGTCAAAGCCGTTCAATAGCTTGCGAATGAAGATTGAGAAGAGCAGAGGTGCAGTTGCTGTTCCCTGTTGTAGACCATTTAAGACCTTAAACTCGCACATTGTTGTCAGATTTCCATCAGTTACAACAAACGATTTCCCGTACAACATATTAGACATCATGGCGACAAGGTGTCTGGGAAAGTTGTCCTGAAGGAGTTTAAAAACTAGTCCATCTAACCACACCGTATCGAAGGCTTTCTCCATATTAATGAGACATGCTTCAACACATTATCTATCATTTAGTTTCCAACAGATGTCTGAGGTTACTTTCGTTATTGCATGTGTGGTCGAATGCCTGGCACGAAAACCAAATTGGCAATTCGGCATCAACTCATATTCTTCAATGTGGGCGTTTAATGCTCTGTTGAGTATCGCTTCAAACACCTTGCTGATTTTAGGCAGCAAGCTGACTGGGCGATAGCTTTTCGGGCATGAAGATTCTTTTCCTTTCTTCAGGATCGGAAATACCTTAGCCTTTTTCCACTCATTTGGGAAATATGAATTGCTCAACAAGTTGTTGAACAATATGCAATAATTTCTAATAGCAACCTCAGGCAAATGGCGAAGAACTACATTTGGAATACATCAGTACCACATGATTTCTTGTTGTTTATCTTGCGAAATATGAAACATAAGTCTTCATAGCTGACAAAATAATCAATAAGATTCAAGCTCGGTATGAGGTCAGATGTTAATGTTTCATTGAAATGAAAAATTGATTGGCCGTTCAGGCTTGATTTGAAGTCGGAAACTTTTGCTTCAACGATCTCTGAAAATATTTCGTTCCCTCTCTCAGGGTTTGGTAGATGAACCAATTCAAAATGTGTTCCAATCAGGGCAAGTTTATCCAATTCTTCACAAATGATCCTGTTTCCATTTCTATCTGGAGTCGTACTATCAATTTCGATACCAGCCCTATCGAGAAGATTTATCTCATCACTAGTGACTTCAAGATTCGATACCTCCACTCGAGACTTCTTACGGAATATGCTATTCACTTTCGCGAACACGCCGTCTGGGTCCTGTGGGCTACTACCCCTCAATTTTTCCGCCCATTGATTGCTGACCTCACTCCTGAAATATGACCAGATTAAGTTCCGGACATTCTTCAGATGTAATTTCAACAAAACCAACGAGGGATGGTTATAGTCCAAAAATCGTCTATAAATATTGTTGACGCGTGTGAGAAGAAGGCTTTTCAATCTTTTCAACCTTGCGATGGTTGGTGTTTCATATCCTTCCATATTGTTTCGATGTTTAATCTTGGGAACTACTTTCTCAATCGTTTCCAACGTCAGCTTCTCTAACTTCGACAAATAGACATCTGTTTCATTGTTAGTTAGATTCCTGTCATTAGGAACCATTGAGCAAGAGTTACCACCATCAGAAGGGGGACATTGCTTCCGGTACTCCCGATTAAACTTCTTTTGAAACTTTCCCCAGTCAACCGATGATTTTCATGTTGAACTGGAATGAGGAAGAAATCATCCCTTTGATGATTGATTTCCATTACGATTTTGTTATGGTCGCTATCATAAGGAAGCACCTGCAGTTTCCGTTGAGGACTATTAAAGCTGAATTCAAGTCTTGCGTCAGCAATGCAGAGGTCCAGATAAGAATTTGTGCTAGGGTATGTTGGGAACTCCGACCCATATAGATTGCACCTGTATTCAATTTGGTTCTCTATTATCCACGATTTCAGGAAAACACCTCTTGGATTATTGGTGGCGTTCAGCCATGGTGTATGCTTGGCGTTCAGGTCACCAGCAAGAATATAATAACTATGCAGCCTGTTCAATTCGAGTATTTCAAACAAGGAATTAAGTTCCTCCTTGAGCTTGAGAACAGTTCCACCAGCTGCATAGGCAAAGATAACGAAGAGGTTATCCCCACCTGGCAGTGAGATTTTGATAACGGACAATTCAAGAGATTCAAAGCTTTTGAATTCGACTTTTTCAATATTTTGGAAACAATGGGGTCTTCGAACCAATATCCCGGTGCCACCTCCCCATCACCTTTTACCCTATCGTTTCTTACTAATTCAAAATCCTTGAATGTCATGAAATGCCATGAACTGAGGTAGGTTTCGGTGAGAAGCATGATGTCAGGCTTTTGCCTAACAATGAATTCAAGGAGATAATCACGCCGATGTATAGTAACAATGGAGTTGACGTTGATCGAGATGAGACGAATCCTATTCATGGGAATGTGACTGGATGACAAATTATTTTGAGGCATTTAAAACCCCTAAACGATGAAAAACAAGATTAATTTTCGTATCTTGCTTATCGATTCTTTCCGATAGAGAATTTAATTGCTGTAAAATTTTGAGAAGCAGCTCATTATTGCCACTTACATTATTTACACTATTTACCGCATTTTCTGCTTGTCCTCTAGCGGTTTGAGCAAATGATACTCCGGGCTTGACGAAGTTTGGAGCTAAGACACTGCGGTGTAGTTGTGTTTGCGTTGGGACAGATTTTAGTCTCGCATCCTGATATCGAGAGCATCCTCGATATGATGCCGGGTGACCAAAAACATCGCAGTTAACACAGTATAATTTCTCTTTTGGCTCCGTGTGAGCCAATTTGCACTCACCGGGAGCATGCACGTCCTTGCATTTGACGCATCGGTAATGCATGGCGCAGTTGGTAGCCGAATGCCCAAATCGTTGGCAGCGATAGCACTGGTTGATTTATCATTTCTTGACCACTCGGAAATTCAAATATCTGATTTGTTGAAGAACGCTTGGACTGCTCTTATTTGATATTTGATAGTGGTAAATTTGTTTTTCTACCGTCAACCTTCTTGTCGCGAATGTTTTAACTGAGATAAATTCGATTTCTGGTGCTGCTCCCTTGAGCACCTGAAGAAGATCGACGGTATCTTCGCAGTCCAAGCCCTTCAACAAGAATGTCTGGTTCTTCTCGCTTTTGGGGGTATATGTGAAGTGCGGAACCTCCCCAGAATTGAAAGCATTTTTTGCTGATTTGAAATCAACCATTGATTTCGTTCTGATAGATAACTTCTAGGAATTGATTCGTTTAATCTTGAAATTCGTTAATTTGTTTTCGGTTACCAACAGCCGAACCATGTCCCTGCCGCTTTGACCGAACACATCAATTGGCGGAACTTTCTCTGTATTCTTTACTTTTTGAGGAGGACCAGCAGAACTACGGGCTGGTTTCCTCTCCTTATTTTTATTTTTTAAATAAAGTATAAAATTATCATTATCTTGACTAACATTACCTCCATTATTTTCATGAACCTCCATTTCTTGTTAGAGTCCGTCCAGCACTGCATAGTAATCCTGGCTGTCGTTAGTGCCTCCAGCAGTTAATACTTCTTCTGGGATGACTTGTTCAACAGCTTTCTTCTGCTTAGCTTGCGCATTGATTTGTCGTATCGGTTCAGTATCTTGAAATTTCTTCGCTGTCTCGAACATATCTTCGCACGTTTTCAATCTTCTTTTTAATTCTTGAATTTCAGCTTGAAGTCGACTCACTTCTTGCTTATCTTCGACTACTTGAGTTTAACGCTCGCCATCTGCGTAGTCCTGGGTGCTCGTGTGTCTTCGCTTATTGATGCTTGCCGCCAATTTCGCATTGTTATTCTCCCCGGGGCCCCCCAACGGAGGGAAGCCGTCGGGCTCCTCCATACAGCAGTCCCGAGTTAGTCTTCGGTTTATTTCCTTTTTGCGATTTATTGATTGCGTAGGTCGATGCGTTCGACGATAAATGCTTTCCCGATAAAATCAAAATATGCTTTTGCCTGGCTCGTAAAAAATCAATTCAAATTTTTGAAACTGACTTTTGTGAAAAATTAATGACAGGAGCGATTAAAAACACGTCTACGCGCAACGAGTGCTAGACGTAGAATCGATAGAATGTATGTATGTACAAAGAAAGTAAGCATTGCATCTTACCCAAATTCAATATGCTGCTTCAGCCAATATCAATTGCTTCTTATATTTTCGTTTAAAACAAGTTTTTGTATGAAACGACACTGTCTAGCGTATTTCAAGGCCTCCAGGCTGGTTGACTGAATTTGTTGCAATCTTTCCGTCTGTGTGTATCTATCGTATCCAAGACATTCTTCCCTATAAAGAAAGAGTGAATGGAAAAAAGACAACACTTATCTCCCATTGAACTTTAATTGTTGTGCATTTGAAGGCCTTGGAGCTACTATTAAAGCCCACAAAATAATTTTGAATGAGCCTTTTTTATTGAAAACCCGTCGGGCCTTGCTTTATTGTGTGAGCAGACGCGTTTCGATTCCTTTGAGTCATCTTTAGTGTTTGAGCACACTGAAGACATTGAGACAGTGAAGATGACGTCTTTTCAAGAAAAAAGAGGATTGTCCTGTGGATATCAAATAAACAAAATAATTGACTTTTTGAATGAGCCATTATAGTTTGGTCATTCATGTTCGCAGTAGCAAAGTTGATGTCACACCTTCTAACGACTCTGAAAAACCAATAAATAAGTGCTGAATATATTTCCCATCACCAGATCGTAATTAAAGCCAAGTTGCAGAAATTCATAGTTGTAGTATATGAGTTTTAATAAAATATGTTTTTTTCAATGTATAATAAAAACAAAAGGAAATCAAACGCATATTTTCTTCTAGGAAACATTTTGCATTTATTCATGTCATTATAAGAAATAATACTTGTTATCGATACATGATAAATAATTTAACTAATTCGCTGATTTGGTATATGCAAATTATTTCAGTTCATTGTATATCGAGTAAATTATATTCGAACTGTAATAATCATTTAAATTTCGAATATAAAGGTACACTTAATGTTTGAAGCCCGAAACCGTCATTTAAAATGTTTCATTGTAAATTTCACGATCAAATACATTTAAAACAATGAAGAAATACTATGGTTAAGCTTCGCAATATTCCATTAAAACTACTGTTATTAGTGTTCATTTAAAAACATTTGATTGAATGCACAGGACGAAGGAAATAGCTATGCCAAAGTGCCGCTGGAATATGTTCAAAAACCGTCAGAAAAAATATAAATGTGTATATAGGCTATAACATGCAAAAAGGGCAACTGATCATATTCCAACCGCGATTTGTTATCAAATCTATTCACTTTGAGTATTATTCTTCATCAATAATACATACGCACATACATTTGAAATATAATTAACATCTTTTTTTTTGTTGTTTTTATTTTTCAATTTCGAACATTTCCACCTTTTAAATTCGTTACAATATGGACTAAGACACAGTAAACCGTTGATTTAGGACTTTCAATAAATTTCAATAACTATCGATCCCTACAAAGATATTTAATGCAATACTCAGCGTTTTAATTATTACATTCATTGTAACACAACTTTTTTTGTTGATTTTTTTTTCAATTTTTTAATACCTACTTAAATATGAGTCAGTAAGAAAATTGAAATCATTTGTAGTAAATACTAAGAAGTTTTCTTTTTTCTTCCGATTGATTCATTAATTTGTTTTCAATTTGCTTTAAGACTGAACAATGAGTCTAGATTATCCGTGTACAATTTATAAATATGTTTTTTGTTGTTTTTTTTTTAATCCATTTAAGTATCATGTTGTGCTTAGCTTGACAAAAATTTCAATATGATTTAATTTTTGGTTTTTACCATCTTCTTTTTGTTCAAATCGTATTGTTGCGGGCATGATGAGGCCTTTGGTTTTGTTTAATCGATTGTTGTTTTATTTATTAAGTTTTATTTTTCATTCTTTTGAAAAATATGATTAAGTATTTATTAGTTAATCAGTTTATTTGGAATTACATAACGCTAGTTTTGATATGTCAAAATACGACCCTAAAAACTATGGAAATATGAGTTCATCTATACGAATTGAAAGCCTTACAACAGGGGTATGTATATAATATATATATATAATTTTTTTTGTTTCATAATTGAGTTCATTTTTTGTTGTTGTTTTAATACTTCACATAAAATGTTACTGTATTTAAAGTTCATTATTTTAGACATTTTCGCTATGTTTGGGCATTGACAATCTATTGTTTCGTTTTGTTTTCATTTAGCCATTATTTATGGCTTAAATTACATGTGGTAATTTTAAAGAAAAAAAAAATTAAAATTGATTGTTAATAATCAATCTCATGAGAATAATTTAAGAAATAATTTATATTTTAATGAGTTTTAAGGTGGATTTCATTGCTTTACAAATATTGAAAACTTGAAGCAACATATTCGATCAATTTTTTAACAAGTTTTACATTCAAATAATTGCATGTATAATATTTCCAGTCTAGAAAAATTTCACATTCATCAAGACATAAGAATAATAATCCAAATAGTTGCACTAGAGCAGTAAGCTAAAAAGTTTAGAATTTGTAGGTAAAGTGGATGGAAGAACAATAGTGGTAGAAATGCATTTTAATGTGCATTGTTAGAAGAAACAAACGGTCCTCTGCACATAAGATATAATTGACAATAAAATGAATTTTCTATTAATTTCAGGAAATTGATTTAAAGGAGTAGCGTTCCCGGCACTAACATAAAACATAAGTTAAGATGTATCTGAATTATTATACATAAACTTTATCTGCAATTTGTCATATATCTGTAAAATTTTCCTCTAGAATAGTTTTGAATGAATTGGTACTCGACTACTGAAGACAAACGAGGATTTTTGCAGGACCTAAGTGATTCAAAATCTGTGCCGTGCATGGTTTCCCCGACAATAAATGGCAAAGTAGTTGCTAGGGAAGAAACGCGATATCCTTACTTTAGTAATGCTCAGTCTGTTATTTAGACTTGTAGGTGATTAAAGGATGCTTACAGGAAAGACAGTGAATACACACTTATTGTGTCTATGAGTTTGGATATCGTCTTGGCATGCAGAAGACAATGTTTTGAAGTCAAAATATGAAAAACTTGTCTAGTATTGCAAACAATAAAATCCACAAATATTCATACAGCATAAAATCAACTAAATTCAAAACTTGATTTTTCTTCAAGTTGCATCTAATGATAATGTAAATTTACGCTAAATAATGATAAAATAAATAAGACCAACATTTTCTTTTTATTCAATTTATTAACATATCAATCGTTACACAGGAAATAAAAAAGTAATACAAATTAAAATCAAACGATAAAATAATTCCATGAATTGTTATCCCATTTCGCATTTTCTTCATTTCAAAATGTTCACGTTACAACAATAAAAAGGTAAAATGTCACAACCGTGGATAATCTACAATGATTGTATATGTAATAATATGTATATAATTAATGTTTAAATATTTTTGCTTATTTTTTAAATAAATATTTGGTTTTTTTTTCTTCCTCTTCATTTATTCCCCTTATGATAATTTAAATTTTTTCATTATTCGAGAAAAAAGCTTAAAAAGGCAAGCCTTTTTTTAAAATAGAATTATAAGTATAAGAAAACAGCTCGTTTTAAAATAGGAGAGAAAACGTATAAACATCTTTAAAAAAATAATGCGACCAAATAAATAAATGATTTCTTTTAAAAACTACAATATATATTGTTTTCTTTAAACTTTACAAGTATATTATTGCTTTTCGTCATTATTTTCAATTTATTATAGTAAAAGGTGTTTTTCCTGCTAATTAATCATTCTATCCACAAACGTAATTTGAATACAATAAGTCAGAAGTTTGATATATATGATAGTAGGTTTGTTTAGTAGTTAATAAGTATAGTAAGTTCTGCAAGTAGTATATGCTTGTATAAAAATACGTGACAATTTTTCAAAGCTTATTGTTTTCTACCAATACTATAATGTTGTTCTATTTGTTCTAAATGTTGTAGTTTTTTTTTGTATTTTCATTGCGCATTCGTTGATTTTTTTCTAATATTGTTTTTTTCTTTTCTTTTTGGTTTAAACATTGAATAGTAAATATAAATAGGTTTACATGACTGTAGTTTATATAATTGCTTATTGTGAGGGAAAAGTAAACACCTATGTCTTTGCTGCGGTATAATAACACTAATTATTTGGTTCTCATTATAGAGTATTAATTTTGCGTTAAATATGCCACAGGGAGTAACTTTAAGAATACAATCATTATCAAGTACGTCTAAAGTAGTTGGTGTTCTCTTTTGAAATAGTGAAAAAGTATTGGTCATAAAATTACAATGTACAAAAAACAATTTTCGCGTACTCGCGGGGTATTCGTAAAGCCACTCTAAATTTGTTCATTATCATATTAACGTTGGAAATGTCGAGAAGTGCATCGTTCTACATTATCATGCTTTCTTTTCTAGTTACTTTGTCCATGAATTCTCGCCATAAACGTTGTTTTTTTTTGTTATACACTAGCTATATAATTTAACTGTTGCAGTTTTCTCAGAACATCTTTGTAAAAATCTAGAATATTCAAAGAAATGACTTTTTGTTGTCTTTTGTTGTATAGAAGGCAGAAGTATTTTACAATTACGTGTTTACTTTTTATTATTTTATTCAACATTGGAAAATGCGTCCGAGACCTTTCAACGTCATAGAGTTTATATGTTTGCGTGTAGAGTATTATTTCTATGTATCTGGAGAGAATCATATTTATGTAGATCGTACGTGTTCTAAGTGTATTGATGTTTTTTTTTAATCTTGTTTCAAATATGTTTGCATTATTAAATATTTGACATGTTTTCCCTTTACTTGCTCGCATATACAATAAGCACTAACCGGCAACATCTTGTCTTAATTTTTTTTTATTTCTTGATTTAGAAATGCTTTGTATATCGTAGCTAAATTTTAAGATTTTTATAATTTTTCATTAACGTTAAATTTGATAAATACGTATTGTCTCACCTACCGTCAAACAAAATTTATAACTTGTATATGTTTTTTTTCAATCTTATGCCTAATGATAAACAGCCATCCAAAAAGAAATAACAAATTTTTTTTTGTGGTTTAAAAATGCTTCTATAATTTTTTTATGTTCCATTTTCATACAATGTCTTTTGAATTTGATTAATATTTTTCACTTGGACTTAGAATTAGGAATAAATGTGTACATACACGTTGCAACGTTTGAGTGTGGTATTTTCTCTTGTTTTGATTCGTATCCTTTAATCGAATACTTCTTTTCCATTCCGTATTGTAATTTTTCTTATTTTCAAGACAACATCGATTTTAATTAGGATATAATGAGAAAGCACGGCGCTTAAGCTTGGATGTTTGTGTAGCTTAGTTATGTTAAAATTATGTAATAAAGTTCGTTAAGTACATAGTGTACATTTTTAGCGAGCTTAATGAAGATTAATTGGAAATCTAAGGATCATGTAATAGATACGTAGATAGGCGAAATGGCAGACTCCTCTCTCACGGAGGCACCGGAGACCTATTGTTAAACCACAGAGCAGAGTAGACTAGCTTTGATGGTAGCTGTATTTCCCAGAAATCAAGGCAAGAAGCAGAGAACGACACATTGCAATACTGGAGCAGGCTTCTTCTTTTTTATTTTTAGTAGCCCTCCCGCCTCTGTATCAGGATGGAACAGAATTTTCGGCTATTTCTCCAATGTTTGCCATTGGCTTTTCTCCTCTGCTTCCTGTAGTAATCGAGTAGTTGCCTAGGAAAACTTCTCGAAAAACATTCCCTTATTTAGGGGCCGTAAGTATAACTAGTATATACGAAATCTTCTCGAATCTCGCTCGCTTTCGCCAAGCCCAGTTAATCGTTTTGCTTTGGCAATCTATCCCTTTAGTAGGTTACCTCCGCCTCTATACCGCCAAACCGAGTTGTTTTATCCCCTAATTCGTGCATGCGAAACTTTTTTATAGTGGGCCCTTGTGCCGGGGAAAGAACCCGCCCCACGACACCACAATGTTAGCCTGCCAGCGCATTCACGCGTCCTCAGACAAGGCCAATTTCGGCGAGCACCAACATCTTCGCTCGCCGAGGCAGCAGACCATCGCTACAGTCCTTCATTTCACTACATTCCACAATAGAGCATGATCATTGGCCATTTCTCTGCCAGCAGTGAAACAAGCACAAAGGGCAATGTTTCAATAAAAAAGAATCATTTTGCACTTATCTTGACATAAAATTATACCTCAATACAAATTTTATCGGTGACTAAATTGAATCAGCAGCCTTGGCATCCTCATTATAAAAAACCATCCCCAAAAGACAAAATCTAATGCTTGAAGAATACAGATAAATTGCTATAATTAGGCGTCAAATTCACGTAAATACGTTAAATATCAAAACTCGCTTACAAATGTTGTTTTAGGGATCCAGAAAATCTGCTGCTAAGATATGAAAATAAACATTGAAATGTTCAAAAACGTCATGAGACATATTATGAACTACAATTGAAACATGAACATTCACTTAAACGCCTTTGCCAAGCGGGCCCTAGAACGAATAATTCAGGCAAATTCAGAATGAGAAATGGCAAGTAAAATACAACAATGAGTTGTATGCAGCATTGACGAGCTGGAAGTTTCATCACAAAAATGGAAAAGTTACAGTGTGCTGGTCGCATGATACGCAGAGAAGATTCCTCGCAATATATTTGTTTGAAAAACTGAAGGAAGGTTACTAGTGAGAAAACTGATTCTGATAACATTTTGCTATTTAGATCCTGGAATGAGCTGTGAATGCACCGAGGCAAATGAAGGCTATGTGTTTGGCAGCCCAAGCCCCGAAAGGTGTTGTAGTACTATAATGGCTATTGTAGCGGATATTGGCAAAGTCAATCTACGAGTACCATCATTAGCTAACTTTTACTATACGGACCTAAGACAATGGCTGAAGGCGGCTCACATATTTGCATGTAGAAATACTATCTACATAAATGAGAATATCCAGACGGACTTGCAACGATAAAGTGTGGATTAGATCTTTTCAATGAAGTAAATGTATAAGTGCTAGGAACGTCCTAACGATCTATTCTAACATTTTATATATTTCCTACAAACTAAAATCTCTTCTATATCTAGGAATTTAACTGGTTGAGAGACTATAATGTAAAATATTCTCTCTAGTCTCTAATGCGATGAAACTCTCGAAACGCAGTTAAACACTTATTCCCCGGCTGCGATGTTCCAGTCCCAGTCTTGGGAGGATAGGTGATTGCGGGATGGAAATTTTCCGGAACTTCTTACAGTGACCAGAGTGAAATGGGCTATTATCTTGGCTACACAAGGGGATAGCCAAGTTGTACCACTGTTCATGTTGACCATAAAAGGCAGCCTTAAAACTCAACTGTGACCACTAATTTCGAGTTTTGTTTATAAGGCAGGAAACAGTAGGCTCATCACATCTATCTCACTATCAGCCTAACGCATTTTATTAAAAGCTTAGGGAGGACTGCTGGAAGTTCTCATTAGAAAAAGGATTGATCTGTAGCACTTTTCCAATGCTCAACAAAAAATTCATACATACGGGTATCCACTTCATGCTAAGTATCATTGAAAGATCACTCCAATACACGGAATACATTGTAGCTACATTCCTGTACTTGGAGGGCGCTTTCAAAAAGGTGGAGGCCGTGGAGGAGAGTCTCAGTGCCACTGGAGTCCCCACCTCAACACTTTTTAGATAACGTCAAAATCGGAAAATACACAAGCTTGCAACATATCAAGACGGGTACACCGCAGGCAGGGCTACTGTCGCCCCTGCTGTGGCTACTCACTCTGAATGGTATTTTAAAACGATGGTATGCATTTAAGTAAGGGTTGTAGCCTACGTTGACGGTGTAGCGCTATCTGCCTAATGTAAGTACCTAAATACACTTCTTATATATATATATATATATATATATATATATATATATATATATATATATATATATATATATATATATATATATATATTCGTTGAATATCAACTCACAAAAGAGCATATTGATCTTCTTTACTAGAAAGACACGACCCCTGAAGTTTGTTTTTCCAGAAATAGCCGAGGCAGACTTTGATCTTATGATCAAGGCAAAGTACTTAGGAATTATCCTACGCAGTAAATTGATATTGAATACATTGAAGAAAGATCTAACAAGTGCTTTCTATTCATAACGCAAATTGATCGGTAGAAAGTGGGGTCTGTTACTTGAGATCGACCTCAGGATCTGTACAGCTTTAGTAAGACCGATCCTACTTTATGAAATTTGGTCGGGTGGCCAGCTTTACGTAAGGTAGCGAAAGGGAGAAATTGAAGTTGCCAATTCAATAAGCGGATGACTCAATTTTTTTTTTCAAAAATGACTTTTTCGACACCAAATATTAGTGAATAATATTCAACGTCTTTTCGTGTAATCAACAGACTTCTATGTTTATCCGATCATTTTTTTATTTCAGTTATACAGTTGTTGGTTCTATTAGTCCGGTTCTAAAATCGGACAATTTCAGGAATTGTCTGGTTCTTGCTCAAGTGCATGATCGAATTTGATTGAACATATGTGGATATTATCAGCTGATTCAGTCTGCCTTTGGCTTTTCTAGGAAGACATAAAGGTAACAAGTTGTGAAATGAATGAAAATTTAACTGACGTTGGGTGCAGAGTGCTTAAGTGAAATGGATACTCTTAGTGATTCGTTGCCAATTCAAAAAGGTATAAAACGAAATGCAGGTGTTTTAATAATTTGAAAATGATAGACCTCCTGGATCTTGGCTGAAAGTAAAGTATGAATTTTACAGAGAGTATTTTGCAAAACATCCCAAATTTTGTTTTGGTTCACTACGATCCGAAAGTCAAAGTATATACTTTACAGATATGCGATGCTATTGAGAAAAAAACTGTTAGCCGCAGAAACTTTATTTTGAAAAAGAAATACATACAAAAAAGACAGACAAGAGCATTTTATGACGACTTGAAACAAAAAAAAAAAAAAAAATTATGGCTGCAACAGATTAGCGTCTCCATCGACTTCTAACAAAATTTTCCGCTTCCACAAATACCGGCCAATGATGTGTCCTATAATAGCTAATATAGTTGTGGGTTTATGACCTTTATTTTTGAATGCAGCTCTAAAAAAAGAAGTCAAAGGGAGAAAAGGTCCAAATGATGTAATTAAAATTAATCACTACCTCGACAACTACATGAAACAAGATGTGCCCACTTTTTACATTTTTGCGGACAACTGTGCCGCTCAAAATAATAATATCCTTGTCCAGTACCTGTTTGATAGTACAAACCATAGGAATTTTCCCACCACTTCCCAGAATTTGGTAATGTGATCGCTCTTTTGGTGAAAGAGAAGAAAAGACGGATCATCGAGCGTGTATATCTACCAAAGGACTTGAGAAATTTAGTCAAAAAGTCTTCTACTTCAGGTAATTAAAGTAGATAGAACGATGATTTTAGACTTTAAGAGTAGCTTAGCTCCATTTTTTAAAAATCCAACAAAACTTCCAACAAATTAAATGGACTATTTAAAAAAACCGAGTGTCTCACTGCATCAAAGATGGATATATTGTTCAACTTTCTGCATCTGTGTCACGATGGACTTTCAGCAGACTTCGAAATTCGATCAAAAATCAACTTGCAAGGGGACCCGCTTTCAGCCAATATATTGTATGAGAGTGACTTGCCAATAAACTCCAAAGAAGTACATAGATGTTATGACTTTAGCGAGGAAATACGTTTCACCACCAGATATGGAATTTCATAATACTTTATTAAAACAAAGGAGCACAAAAGAAATGCCAGATTGAGAATATGATGACGATTAATCAGCATTATACCAGCTTTGGTACAAAAAAATTTAGCTTCCAGTACAAGAAGCAAACTCCAAAATTTTATTTGTTTTTTTTTCGTTTACTTGAAATTTTCTTTTATGTGAATTAGATCTATAAAATATTGTGTTCTTATATGTTCTACCGAAAATAAATATCTTTAATCAAAAAAATATTCTCTTCATTTTTCGGAGTTTTTTACGTTTTTCCAACAATTTTCTAAAGTGAAGTTGCTCGGTTATTGCACTGGCACCTTCAATTGGAAAAGGTGGCAGGCATGCCTGGGGGCTAAATGAACTCACCCTTGCAAATTGATAGAAGGTATTCAGTTACAAATTCAATTGAATCTAATAAGTGCTTTCTATTCATACCACAAATTGATCAGTCCAAAAGTTGGGTCCGCTCCTGGAGATCTGCCCCTGGATCGGTATCGCTTTAGTAAGAGCAATTCTATATACTTTATGGAATTTGGTCTGGTGGTCACCTTTACATAAGGTAGACAGGGAGAAATTGGAAAAGGTTCACAAACAGGTTTGTCCGGGAGTAAATGATCCCAAATTGCAAATCGATCGAACGTATACAGTTAAAAATTCAAATAGCTAAACGACAGAAGGAGAAAAACCGCTGGAACAGATACGCTGGCTACATAGATTGCTCAACAGCGGAAACTCTAGTAGATGCACCTTTGAATTTTCCAGAACTGATGATTAACTCGATTTTCAGTCTACCAGACTACTGCAACATCTTACAAGCCGAGACTTTTGCGATATAAATGGCAGCGGAACTATCACGCTCAATCGGTATTTGAAATAAAAAAGGTCAACTTTGTCATACAAAAAAAAACAAAAACTGGTTTATTAAATCAAGGACGATTCCACGTCACCAAAAGGCTCTGCCTAGTCGGGAAGAGATTCACTGGATTCCAGTATATTCCAGCACAATTGACAACCCAGGTGGTCTATGTGGTGCTCAGGCTACGAAGTTAACTTAATCTTATCTAAGAGAGCAACAAAATATTAGTATTGTTCAACTTTCATCAAATAAGTGCATGCTTTTTAAGCCACATATGCTTTGTAAATGTTAATACTTTGTGTTCTTTTCGTTATCTTTTTTAAATATATAAGAAGGGTATGAGGTTGTAAATGTTCGCGTACGTGACGTGACGTAGTAGACGGGAAAGAAAATACATGAACGAGGAAAAAGACGTAAGTAAATGTACAAGTTCTTTTTTTTGTATTTCAATTTGATTCGTTAATTTCGCATAAGATTTTTGGTTGCAGAAAGATACGAATCGGTCAGTGATAGTGCCGTACAAAGTAGTTAAAATTCACACAAGATGACGTGGTCGTATACTATGTAGTTTAATTTTAACACTATGTAGCTAAACATTCATTGAATGAACTACCCAGTTTTTCAACTTTTGCAAAATTGAAGAATGAAGAGCAGACTTCAAACATTTGTGAAAAGTGCACGCTATTTATAATTTTAAATCAAAATAATACATTTATCTTAAGCAATAATTTATGTGAAATATAAAAAGAACATAAAAATATACTTGTTTCCATTGTGAGGAAAGAGTGCGAGAAATTATGATACGGTGCGAATTGTAAAGATTTGCGCGAAACAAAATCGAAAAAAAACTAGAAAGTAAAATTATCCAAAGGCAAAAAGTATACTAGAAGTATCAAAAGTGGAATTTTTGGCTGTCAGCTTGCACAGTGAAAATCCCGAAAGCATGAAAATTGATAGCGATACATTTCAAAGATGAGCTGCGGATCAGAAATTTGTCGACAATCACAAATAAATCGACAGTAATGGGATACCTAATGGAAGTCGTGAAAAGCAAGAATTCAATTCTAATTTGATATAGAAGAAATTGACGAAGAAAAGCTAGAGAAACAACGATGGAGCCCTCTTAAAAATGTCAGCAAAGATGGAAGGCTTACGGTCAAATATTGAAGAACAAACAAAGACGGAAACAAGAACGAATAATAAAATGCCAACAAAAATAGAGGAGCTATCTTCAGATCAAAATCAAGCTGGTTCGTGAAATTTGAGATATATCAGCTTAATTTAAAAAAGTAACCGATAGACAAGAATTGTATCGTAAAGTCTAGTGTTTTTCTGGAAAAGTTATTCACAACATCGAGGCCAATATCTGAAGAAATGGGAAAATTAAAACACAATCTGGAGTAATCGAAAGAAGCTAGACTAGTATCGGTACCATCTATAGTTCATAAAAATTTGAAAGCTCATTAATTTGCTGGCTAATGCTTCTGGAAGAGTTATAAGACGCAATTCAAGGCTCTGAATTAATGCGGAACGCGCTTCAATTATGGCGTTACGAGAGCCTGTTGTGGAAATCTCACAAACGATACCGCTGGAGAATCACCCAAATTTCGATAATCTGGAGAAAGCATTGGATATACGATACGGAGAAGACCATGTGCAACAGTAATACTGGCTAAATTAGAAAAATCGAATGCAGCGACTATACGAGACAACAAAACAACTCGCACAGATATTGAATGGTTGACACTACTGTCTTACCCAACGCCCGATCTAGAAAACCGGGAGGAGACCTTATTGGAATTATCTAATAGAGCGCTTTGGGATTTTGATCTTGGGCAAACACTTTTTTCTCGCAAACTAAGAGCAAACAAGGATTCTCTAGCCATTTGAGAGCGGTAAAACATTTGTCGAAGAACGAAGTCAAAGTGGAATATAGAGATGGATAAACCGCGCCGGTTTAACCGAAAAACCGTTTTTTTTTTATTGAGGAAAGTCAGAGTTTTCCTCCCGGTTTAAACTGGATGTTTCTTTCAAATTCCAAGAACCGGACACAAAAAATAGAAAATACCGAAGATAAATACGCCGGAAAACTATTTTTTTTTTGTTTTTAACCAAAATCCGCCATCCCCACCTAATCAGCATTAATGACCACAGAAATCAGGACAAGTTCAATTTCGATGTTTGATTGGTTCTTGGTATTGGCTTTTTATGTTTCATTTCTATGCGGATGACCACGTCGAGTGCGAAGCGAAGTAAGCACAGCATCGCAGCAGGACACCTACGAATTAACAGGCCACTAGGTACACACTCGAAAAGATGCAGAAGATACGTGATGGAGCAGTACGGGGAGAAATGCCGACCATATGCCAGGAGCTGAAGAAAACCACATAAAAAGCCACAAAACAAGTTCCAAGCGTTCTCATTGAATCCCGCACGTTTCAATCAGATCGATTTGATATCTGGTACTACAACACAACACGCAGAAGAGAAATTTCACCGAAGCTGCACAATGATCGAGAAGGACCTCATAAAATCATCAAAAGGATAAACGATATTGCCTATTCAAGAGCATTGTAAACCGCGAGGCAAAATGAGAGTGGCTAATCCGAATTAGAAGTTTTTCCGGTCGAACAGAATTGAGGGAATAATGTTGTAATCTTATTCAGCACGAGTATATTACAAGGCAGTGGGCTGGGTTTGAATTGATTTAAGTGATAGGCAAATAAAAGAGCTTGTGAAGAAAGAGACAGGGTTTCGTAAACGTAAAGCGTGCATTTCAAATATGTTGTAATTTGTGCGGTAAATAAACTGAAAAATAGAATGGAGAATTATTGAAGGCCAGAAATCATATTTTGTGCTCCTGGATTTCACTTATTCCGATCTATGAAGCACAGCCTGTTAGGTACAGTGCATTCATCCATATATCAATAATTGAGTGCTGGTTTATATGCTTGTGTAATTTGGCATTTCCCATTATGCATAGTTGGATTTCAGGTTTTAGATAGCTATCGGTAATATTCGCAAGCCTGAATGAATCTGGCAGCTCGCAGTTGATACCGCCGCTGTTTTAGTGTTATATCTTCGCGATCGCCTGTTTTTTTACAGTGGGACCAAATACATACGAAGTATGAGTGAAAAGCGAATGGTGTTTTCCCTAAAAGAAAAAGTTAACATAATCCGCGAAATTCAAAGTAGAAAAAAAACATAGCGATGTGTGTCGTGAGAAAAATATAAGCAAGTCGACAATTGCGACAATGTGAAAAAAAGGAAGAGTTGTTTCTTGCCTTTGAAAGTGTAAATAATGGGGCAAAAAATGCGTAAATCGTTGCATGATGATGTGGATAAATTACTCCTGAAATGGTTCACACAATAAAGATTGTGTAATGTAACAATTAGTGGGGCTGTGTTAAGGGCAAAAGCAGAATTTGCTCGAAAAATTGACGAATTTGTCTGCAGTGAAGGCTGGATTGAAAGGTGGAAGACAAGCCAGAATGTTTGTAGCAGCAAAACTGTTGGTGAATCCGGATCCGTAGACACAAATGTTGTGAACAATTTGATAAGTACTGTTTGGCCTACAATTAAAGAGAGGTTTGGCGATGATGACATTTTTAACGCTGACGAAGCCGGTATTTTCTACAAGTTGACTCCCCATAAAACTTTGAAATTTAAAGGCGAACAGTGCCAAGGTGTCAAATTGGCGAGGGAAAGGGTTACTGTTTTAGTGTGTGCCAACGTGTCCGGCACGGAAAAACGAAAACTACTCGTTATCGGGAAGTCACAAAACCTCGGTGTTTCAAAAACATTAAAAGGTTGCCTGTTGATGATTGTGCTAATAATTGAGCTTGGATGACATCCGCAATTTTCATCAATTATGTACGCGAATGGGACCATGAGCTAACGCAGAAAAAACGAAAAATCGCACTATTAGTTAACTGTCCTGCGCATCCAAAAATTGGGCTGGTTTTTATGCCACCGAACACCAGTTCAAAATTACAACCTATGGATTAGGGTGTCATCCGTTCGTTGAAAAGTCATTATCGAAGTGCACTTTTTTGAACATTATTCAAAGCATTGATACTGGTACATGCCTTAATGTCACATTACTTGATGCGGTCAACCTTTTGCACAAATCTTGGCACAAAGTTTCTACTGAAACAATAAAAAATGCATATTAACATGCAGGACTATTGGCGACCAACAGTAACGATGAATTTGATGAGGAGGATTTGTTACCACTTAGTGAATGGCTATTAAGAAGCATTCTAAGCAGCAATACATATGAAAAACCTCAGGATTTCCATGTCCCATTAGATTACCTCACTGCAGATGACAGCCTTTTAACCTCGGCATTTTTAACGGATGAGGAGTTAGTTGCTGATAATCAGGCCATGGAGAATAATGGAAGCTCTGATAGTGAAACTGAGGACGAGTTAACTGAGGGTCCAGTTGCAACTATTACATCAATAGCGCAAAAACTAACAGAAGTTCGTCGATTTTTCCAGTTTCATGGTGTACCACAAAATATTTTAAATAAATTGGTAGACACGCTGATAATTCAAGAGCTTCAAACAAAAGTAGACTATTTTAAGTAACGAATTTGCGTATTCATGGACATTTGATGTATTTCGGATTAACTGGAAATTGAGTAGCAGAATTCTGAAAAAAATATTGCCAGCATTAAAAGGGAAGAAATTATATCAGCCTTATATCAAATCGAACTGCTTGCTTCGAATCACTGATGCTTAAGGGTAAACTTATGGAATGATAAATATGGGAAACTAAGGTATGGTAAGTTGAGAATCCGTTAAAAAATATACTAGTAGCCATCATGGCCCTGGACTCTTGATTTATATTCATTTGAATGAACTTGTAAATCGTTAGTATATTTGAATCAGGTCATGCTGAAAGAGGATTAGTCGAAAAAATGACAAAGTTGAGATAAAATGGATTGTGAGGTCTAAAGAATGGGTTTCATATATTTATGCTGAAAGAAGACATACCAGTAACTGAAACGATGTCAGAAATATTCATGCTATAAGGAGTTGAGTCACTGACTGATCCCGTGCTAGCATAAGCGTTCCTCTCGCGCCTTCCGCAGACGGCACTAGACAGCTGTGTGCATCATCTGATTTGGGGCAAAGTTGTTTCTCGTACTGAAGCGCTTAACCTTGTTTTTATCTGCTTGTAAAATCATAAGAATATTATACAGAAGCAAATATGGAAAGTGAAGATGAAAGTGAGAATTTTGTCGCGAGTAGATCTGTTAAAAAAAAAACGAAAAGCTGACCCACATTCTTGGAAGAGAAATGTTATGAAAATTGCTAGGCTGAAAGGTAGAGTTTGTAAACAACAAAGGGAATATAGTACCTCAAAAGTGTACTAGATACCCTGCAGGTAAGTTCATTTTTATACCTTAATGAACTTAAGTGAATAGTAACTGTCGGTTCAGGTAAATTATCTTTATATCAGGCCACTATTACAATGGTTTGTTTTTTCCAGCTGCAAAACTAACTGGCTTGAAACTATCAAAGAGGACACCAAACATAAGCGAGATTTGTTCCTACAATCCTTGATTGATGTGCATAAAATAAAGCAGAGACGACCCAGGGAGGAAGATGATTTTAAAACTAATATTGGTGCCTTCAAATATCATGTTATGGTGGGTTCTGATGGAGTGTATGTATGTTTCAAAGCTTTTTGTCTTTACATGCTGTTACGAAAAAAATGGATTCAAAGATTGCGAGATTTAAAAATTATTGGAAAAGCCCAGAAGATCAAAGAAGACTATATAAAACAAGCATTGTCTGACGAAACCAAACTTCTTATCAGACATCTATCTTGATCCCACTTTGAATGTTAAGCCTAGGTTTAAGCTGCTTAAAGAAAAGTACCCTTGAAAAAAAGTCGGTGAAACAAAGTACTTTATTTTAAAGAAAATCACAATTTTTTCTTTGGAAGGCCGCAGTTGGACCTATGCTGTACGTGAGAAGAATTGAAAGTAAAGTTAAGTAGCCTCCATCTCAATGAAGCAGCCAAAAGGTATTCTTAAGCTGAGCTGGGTGGACATGAGCGCAAAGCGAAAAAGTTATATGGTGGAACCACGACGATGAAGAAGAAAAGGACAATAATCACATTCTATCGTTGTTTTCAACTTCATGCAGAACATGCAGCTCCCAAAAATACCAGTGCAAACAACTTTTTAGGCTACGTAATTAACAGTGAATGATGGTCAAAATATTCCCATTTCTGCATTCACATAGTTCGAACTGAAGAATTAAAAAGCATTTATCTTAATGATGAAGAATACAGCCAACTGCTTGGCTACAGCAACACTCGCTTTATTGGTCTACGTGGCGCAATGGAAAAAATAATAAAAATGTTCGGCCCACAAACAATACTTCACCGAAATTTTTAACCCGGTTAAATCCGAAGCTTATTCAAGATTTTTTTCCAACCCCTCATCGACACTTTGGTTCGTCTTTATAAAAGACCAGGCAATTCCGATCGCATTTGCCTTCATATCAAAAGTATGAATTTTCATATCAATTTTGTTTCAATCTATGTTGGCTCAGATTTTCGAAGATGTCAAGAAAATTGAAGGAGATATGTCAGCGATTGCAACGTATGGGATCTTACAAGATATCATGAAATCAGCGAACTAACATTACTTTTTCTCAACTGCTCAAAATTTGCAATGGAAGACGTGCAACAAGAGGGCCATCGGTTGAACGAATGTAAAGGTGCAGCTATGGATTTTCGCGGTAAGTGGTTTTTTTGTTATTTTTCTCTGGCCAAATAAGCACAGAATTTTTTCCAGAAAGCTGCTCCGATAATCTGAAGCTGTGGAGTGAGCAGCTGAGACATTTTGAATATTTTCAATGGCTTTTGTTGACAAATGAGCTCAAATGGGAAATTATTGTTAATCGATGCATTTCCTAACAGAAAGTGGACATTGGGACATGCCCGGTGACTGTTCATGACAATTTTTTGAACAGTACATTTACATTAAAGATTTCATAACAGGAGAAAAAATCGAAAAATGGGCCACAAATCAAGTCCCTGCCGGCAAACGATGGGCTGAATGTTTTCAACATACGCTCTAAAAAGAAGCATCTTTTCAATTTATTTTGCTTTGGTTGAATATGTGCTCTCATAAGCTGGAACATCGGCGCCCGTTGAACGAAGTTTCTCGATGATCAATAAAATTTGGACAATGGAGAAAACTCGTCTCCATGTGAATACATTGAAATCAATCAACCTCGATTTCTTTTGTATCAAATTCTTCAGTTATTTAAAAGGCTATAAGGAAATTCGTCAGATTTCAAACCAACAAAAAAATATGACAATACGCCATGGAACGTAACTGTTCGAATCGTTTATTATGAACTTGCTCTTGTATGGCTACAAAATAAAGTTCGAAATTTCATTATTTGTAGATAAGATTTCTAATGAAAGTTTTCTATAGAGATCCGACTTGAGGCGACAAAAACTGACCCTTTTTTTAGAGATCCGCTTTTCTCGGACAATATCTCGTCACGTTAGTTTAAAGCAATCAAAGAATCGGAGTCTAGGATTTAGAACGCATATTTTTTACGTTTATAGAGGAAATTTGAATTTTAAGCTGGTATTTAATTTAAATTGGCAAAGATAGACATTCTAATTTCCAAACGCGGGGTGCGATGCAAATTTGCAGCGCGACCATTCTCGTCGTTATGATTTGCCACATGAGAGACTTGCTCGCATTCTGTGTTGGCGCGATCGTATGGCCCTTTTTGATGGCTTTTTCGCATCAAGCTCATATTACACATTAGTGTGTGTCTGATTGTGAGTACGAATGGAATCAATAAACTAAAAAAATAAATTAAAAGAAAACTGCCGACGCAGAAAACGAATATCTTGCTCGCGAAAGTCATACAAATCGACTTTACGAACCATTCAGTGGGAACTACCGCCAAATCAAAATATGCCGATACCTAGGTGAATCCTAATCGGCAAAGTAACTAATGAAGTTCCACTATATAAAGGTGCAGGTCGGTAGAATTCAATTGACATTGAAAGACATCGAAATAAGGTGGTTTGTTTGTTTTGAAATGCTCAACAATTTCAAATATTTTCACGCCATTTAGCACATTTTCACATTAAAGAACTTTTGTAGAATTGAAATCTTCAATATTGGGCGATCGAGAATCCTTTTTCCAAACACCAAGAGCCTCTTCGTCAAATCTAGTTTACGCTTTCGACTAAAACTGCAAAATGGAGAAACATCGGGTGGTTTTTTTAAGGTAATTTCTCTGAATTGTATCAACACTAGAGAAACTGGACAACTGGCAACAACGGATGCCAGTCGTGAAATGCAGTCAGTCGCGTACGCCAGCGAAGCCGAGTAGACGTGTGTTGCTTACGGAGAGAAATTAATTAAATAAAAAAGCTAAATTGGTTGAACTCGATTGGTTTTATTCATTACCGATTCTGCCATTCTGACAGTTCAGAAGTGGGATCAGTCATATACGCGATTAAAACGAGTGTGGGCTGCCGACGTCGGGAAATAAACCCGAATTAATCAAAAGGTAAGTGCAATCAGATTTCCCAGAAGCAAGCAGCACTCCAAGGCAGATGACCGAAGTTCAAATCGTGCGAGATTTACGTGGCAACGTGAGTGGTCATGAGGACGAAATCACCCTAATGGAGGAGACGGGCGCACCGCGAGAAGCCGAGCAGGTGATGCAAGAGCATGAGGCGCCACGGCGATTGAATCTTGAACACCGTGAACGCACTTTGCTGGAAAGGGAGCAGGCATTCCTAGAACCACCATATCGACAAACGAGAACGTTTTTCTCCGTCCGCGACATTGCGGAGATGTTGCCAAGTTTCGACTCGAACAAGCGAGACTGGACGGCAGAACAGTTTATTAAGTGCATATGCGAGTTGGAGGTATACGCTTCGGACGATAAACGACGGACAAATGCAAGTATTTAAAAGTTTCCCAGAGTTTGCGAACAAACTAGTGATCGACTTTCAAACTGACGAAGCCGATGTGCATTTAAAGTTGATGAGAACGATTCGTGCAAATTCGGAAAGTTTGGACGAATACTTTTATAAAATGACAGCAATTGGGCAACGGGGAGAAGTGTCAGACGCAGCAATCATAAAGTATATCCGACGAGGCCTCAGTCATCCAGCACTGCAAAATGCTCTTCGGGAAGTGAATTCGCAGAACTACAAGAAATTCACATGGCGATTAGCCGCTTCGAGGAGAATGTTGTGCCGGCTATAATAGATCCGCATCAGATGCGTGCATTACGCAGTGAATTTGTGCCGCTACGCGACCAGTCGGTACGAGTGTCGAATACTAGGCCAGTCAAAATGCGCGAAACCGGACCGACATGTTTCAATTGCCGTCAGCGAGGTCATTTGGCGGAATATGATTTTAAACTAATTCAACGGGACAGTCGCAGAATGCAGCATGTGGATGCCGTAAGTCGTGCACCTACCGAAAACACCACTGGAGTTATTGAGAGGATTTTAACAGTCGACATTACCGACGAAGACTGGCTGGTAACAATGCAACAACAGGACGAGGCACTACGAAATATCACGCGGATAATTCGAGGCGAACAGTGTTCCGACCAGCTGGCGCAGTTACGGGAGGATTACGTACTAGAAACCAACCGACTATATCGGAAAGTGCGGAGAGAGTCGTGGCAAAAGCTGTACGCTGGAGAGTCGTGAAAAGAGCTCATGATGACCGAGGACACTTTGGGGTGGACAAAACATTAGAACAGATACGGCCCTATTATTGGTTTAAGCGAATGCGAAATTACGTTAAGGGATATATCGCTGCCTGTATCGAATGCTGTTATTTTAAAAGGGCTGCTGGGAAGTCAGTTGGGAAACTGTATGCTAGCCCGGTTGCCCCTATCCCGTTCGAAACGATACACGTAGACCACCAACTCGGACCCTTTCCTAAAAGTACCGCTGGAAACCACTACGTGCTAGGAATAATACATTGTGGTAAAAGCTGTAAAGTCGGCAAGTACGCTCCCAGTAATTCATGATCTTAATGATCTTTTTTGGGCTTCCGCGATGAACCATATCAGATCGAGGCGCAGCCTTCACTTCCAAAAAGATTGAAAGTTATTGTGCTGATAACGATATCAGCGATATGCGGTTAGGACCCCCAGGGCAAATGGCCAAATCGAGAGAGCGCATCAATCTGTTCTTCTTTATTTGCGAACTTCAACAGATAACGAACGCAAATGGGAAGGAAATCTTAAAAGGCTTGTTTGTTTTAAATCAAGCAAACTCGACTATGGGTCACACGCCGAATGCGATTGTATTCCGATACCAGCTACGTGACATTCTTCCGAATAAGCTGCTCGAAGCGCTACACGAGTTAGATGGGACTAAATCCACGGAAATTTGCTGTGACGAAATCGCGAATAGAATCAACATCGAAAAGCAAAAATGGAAAGAACGTTGCGACAAAACACGGGTAACCAAAACAGTTTGCGGTTAACGATCTGGTTGTGGTCGATAGCGTGCCTTCTGTGACCAGAGAATCTCGAAAATTACAGCCACGCTGCAAGGGACCGTATGCAATTAATCGGGTATTGGATTGCGACCGATACCTCACTGGAGATTTAGAAGATTGCTAACGAACAACGATCGTTCCAATTTGTATTCCACGCGGAGCGGTTGAAACCCTGGTGTTCCTTGGTACCAGAAGCGAATAGCGACGATGAATCAACGGATGACGAATCAGAAGTTAGTTCCGATCCCGCCTTGGTTGAAGATGTGTCATTCCAGGGTGGCCGAGCTATCAACACTGGAGAAACTGGACAATTGGCAACAACGGATGCCAGTCGTGAAATGCAATCAGGCAAGTACGCCAGCGAAGCCGAGTAGACGTGAAATTAATTAAATAAAAAGCTAAATTGGTTATACTCGATTGGTTTTATTCATTACCCATTCTACCATTCTGACAATTGTAACAGTGAATTCCTCACCAATGTTATACTGAAGCACTTATTAGCTCTAAAGTTACAACAATGACAAGGCTGCAAAAGGAACATATCGTTTTAAGATGGGGCCAAAGAACGCAGCGGTGTAAAACACGTGTTTTCTCAAAGGAGCGATTTTTCTACCCTTCTCCAATAATCGAAAGACGTTACATAAAAAGAGCTGAAATGAATCTCATTTCAAGCTCAACACCCTGTAGTTTTTTAAAAGTATCAAACCAGATTGTGAGAACGTTTATCACTAAGGGCGCAATTCCTATGAAAAAGTAAAATCGCATTTGAGTATTTTTAACTGTTTATAAGCTGCGTTTACGTTTAGCATTTCAATTTCGAGTATGCAATCCTTTCTAGGCCACGCCAATTTCTTGAAAATTTGTCCAGTTAATTGAAAAGTTTTCCTATAAAAAAAATAGCATATGCGAACCAGGAATAAATTGCAGTATTACTTGAATTGAATTGGAGATTTCGGAATAATAAGAGCTAGGATCAACAAAGAGGGCGAATGGATTTAATTGTGTAAGAAAGATTAGTGAACAGTGGGCGTTTGTAACCGCCAAAGAACTAATGCTGAAACTCTGCAAAGAAGGTAATGGCCGAGTAAGAAAGATGACTGCGCAGCGGCCATTTACAACTGCCAAAGAAATCGTGCTGAAGCTCGGTGAAGGGGCAAAGCAAGTAGAATTAAAAATTAATGAAACTAAAATAAATTCCATAGTGGATTCGAGAAAAAAAGAAGAACATAGCATTGAAATGTGAAATAATTTGTATGTTTATGAGCAAACTAAAAGAAATAGGTCAATTAAACTGCGGGAATACAATCAATAAATCTCTCCCAACTGTACCGAAGGCCAGTTCCATGGGCAGGAATACAATTCTCAAGTCTGCTGGACATCGAGTCAGAATAAGGAAAAACGCCCGATTTTATCGACGAAGTTTGATAAGTACTGTTCTGTATTGAAGGGCAAACCGAAACAATTCTACCAAGGAAAGAGGGGACATTGAATTACGGAGGTTCCTGTGTTATGCATCGGTAGATTGTGTGCCCATTAAGTTGAAAACCTTTAAATTGTAACATCGTAGCAAAAAGTGACTTCGGGAAGCAATTACAGATAATTATCTTGATGATTCTGCGATTAATCAAACGGCTAGAGAATGCGGAGAATTAAGGGGCCAAATTTGACGAGCAAATGATAACTACGCGATTTTTTTTTTTGAAGGCAAATTCAGATTCCAAGACGATCATAATATTTTCACGAAACAATGTAGCTTTCTCGATTTATAATAGTTAGTACTCTTGAAATTTGAATATCTATTCGCCTACAATTTGACTTGAGTTCACAACTAAAATCTTTCTGTGATCGTTGATTTCACAAATAGCCCGTAATTTCTAACGAAGGTAAGAAGAAATAGCTCTACAGGCTAAGTTCAGAAATTTCATGAAGTAGCCACACAAATCATCCAAGTTAATCTCATTTGACAAATAACTTTCCAAAAAGGTCAATCTTTAGATTCACAAATTTCGTAACACCAGTTCACGCCATTTTCGAAACAAAATCAATTGTCAAATACAAATGAGAAAATATAACTAAAAACCATATATTTCACATTGAATAAAAGACTACGTTTTTTGTTTGAAATGCTACTGATGGTTTTTTTTCATATTAAGTTTAAGCAGCATTTAGAAAAATATAAAATAACAAGCAAATACCATCATTATTGTGATTTTTTCATATTTTAGATAATTTTTTAGAAAATTTGAAATTGTAAACTTTTCGTTTTCAAGCTAATTTATAATTCATTTTACATTGTATGCACTTACTATACGTATAAGCATTGCAATTTATTGCATTCAGCATTACACTGTATTTTCAAGTGAATAATACAAAATTAACGTCGACGCTGTCTTTAATAATGAAATTATTCCATCATCTTGAACATTTTTTACACTTGCTTTAAGGTAAAATATGTATATAGTTTTCTCATTAATTTTCGTATATATAATTTTGTATAAATATATAGTGTATATATATTTATAATATATATATTTACTTTTAATATATAATATACTTTTATGTTTAAATCGCCAAAAATAAAAAGCATTTTTGTCGTGTTTTTTTCTTGTTGTATATTTATCAATAAAAATAATGGCAATATGGAGTATCTATTTTTTGTTTTTAGTTTGTACATGTCCTACTGGGTTTAATTTGTAAAATCATCAAAAAAAATCTATCACAATACCTCAATATTTTTTTAATTTTCATTTTTAAATGTAAATATACAATGGTAATTGTTTTTTTTTCATGTTTTGATTTTATTAGACTTCAATTTTTTTAATTGTAATAAATATATTATCTTGTTAGTGATATATGTTAGCCGCTTGAACATTTTAAAGTAAAGAGGAGAGAACTTTTCTTATAAATGTAAATACACAATCCTAATGCATTCTGATTACATTTCTTTTCCGCTGAAATATTATCAGCGCTTTTATTTATTTTACTTTTTTGTTGTTTTAATAAGTGGCCACACGTTTAATTTGCTACTCTTACTTTTTTTGTTTACATTTTACATATATACTTGAAGAATTCTGTGCATTGTTATTATTTTTATAAGATATTCCAAAAACGTTTCTCTGTTTTATTTATGATACAGGTATAGATATTATTTCTACGAATGAGCATTGAAATTTATTTACAATTTCAATTCGAAAAATTTGTGGGTGTAAATGAACTTAATGAGTTTAAAAAATGTATACCTAACAAAATGTCATGTTAGATATTGATTAAATATTATTAGTGATTTTAACATCTACTCATATGTTTATATAGCGTTTTTCGTCTATTTTGACTCGTACAACGTCTCACGTTAGTACATTAGTTACAAGATAAATGACAGCGCAATTGAGGGTGGGGTTATAAGAAAACTAGAATAAGTAGTAATTTTGGAGAAATTTTGGGAAAATCTTGCTTCGTAGGTCTGTCAAAGGTGAAGGAATCTAATAGAAATTACCCAAGTGCATGTGACAATCGAGTAAGTTTGATATCTAATAAAGAGGACATTCTAACATTAAGATGAATTGATTGAGAACACAACTGATACAAATAACTTTTAACGCCACTATATAGTTTTTAAACATTAAAGTTTACGTCAAGCCGCGAATGACTACCACATTTCTACATATTAAGATCCATAATTTACAGTTTATATAAGATTGAAAGGATGTCATAATTAAAATTCATTAATTTTGGTTTTCATTTTACAACAACTTCACACGACACGTAGTTAATATAATTGCTAAAACTTCGTAGTTATTTCTGGATTGTATCAAAACGAATTAGCAGAGGCAAAGTACAATTTACTTGACCGCTTATGTAACCGATCAATACTTACTCAATTGTATCATACACTTGCTGTGAAATATTATTCAATGAAACTTAAAAAATAACGCCCTGTACTGCTGTTATCCATTCTACTTACTAAAAACAATATGTTCATCGTTAACGTATAGATGTTTGAGCCTCAAATTCGTTTCGTATATATTTAATTAATGTATATTTTATAGTCTGCGTTTTTCATGTATGTATGCCTATACATTTTTATGCGTGTAGTAAAATTTAATTATTTAAAAGAAAATTGATTGCTTGATATTATCTTTATCATCATTTACATACGTGTAATATTGAATATGAACATTAAAGAAAGTAAAAACAACACGATTCGACGACAAGCGATTGACTAATATATGAATAACACGTAAATAAATGTGTTTTATCATCGATTTATAGCGATGAAAATCCAAATTGAAAAAAATTAGAAAGATGAACAAAGAATACATTATCACAGGCATGGTAAGATTTCAAATTTTCTTCGAAAAATCTAGGTTAAATGAACAAAAAGTTGTTACACGTTACAGAGAAATAATAATTATTCAAAACAAACGTTGACTAAATTCAGAGTACAATATATCATTGTTTCGAAAGTTCATTTAATTTTTTCCCCATTAACATTATAAAGGAAGCAATTGTTTACTAATTAATCGATTATCAATCTTTTTCTTTATATACATTATGGGTCAATATGGCAAGATATGTAGGATGTAGGGAGATTTTCATAAATTGGTGTTATAAATTTCAAAAGCTATAGAAGAGAATTAAATTATGAACAGATTTAATTTCTATGTAGAGAGATGATAATGAAAATTACTAACCTGTGTTCAGTACAAAAGCCGAAATACTCGATCGATAAATTGAGATTACGTTATCAGAAGGAAATAATTCCAAAGTAAGGAAGGAAAGCTTCGAACCAATGGACTAATCAGAGCCAATCATCTTCAAACACTTAAAATTATTTATGGTGCTTCGACACAATTCGCGTAGACCTAGATTTGAATGAAAACAGGTAAGCGAGATGTCTGATTTTACCTAATCAATAACTCAATAAATGTAAGAAAATACAGAAATCCACGTATTTGAATTGTCGAGTTAAACTAGGGAAAACGACGTTACTTTTAGTATGTCTCCATTCTGTGATCGGGTTTTCTTATTGGTGCATATAAGTCATTGATGTACGAGTAAGGACAACGCTTTTATATCAACGGTTTAAGTATTGAAATCGAATTTTTAAGTTTAAAACTTGATAGGAAGTTGAAATGATAATGTACTATATTTTATGAATGACCGTAGCAGATATCGAAATAAGGTATAAAAAGAAACCAGGCGATGTTATGATCGCGACAAAACAAAACTCTTGAAAATATGGAATAATTAAACTATCAAATTAACTGGCTAAGCTAAAACTAGAAATTATTTGTTTCGCTCCAACGATGATCTCGAATAAAATTTTGACGTCGAGATGTTACGGCAGCCCTATTTGGTGACCCCCTCAAGAAAGTCAAGTGGTTAATGGCAGTATTCAACGATTGATGTTTGACTAGACGCAGCAAACATCATAAATGGGTAGGTTGATAATATAAACAGTGCGGGATTCCTGTAAGAGGGCTCGACTTTATACAATTATACGTCGGAACTCGCACTCCGAGTTTATATAGTTCAGGATAACGGCTACTCCGCAAACAACAGTCGATATTGCCGGCTGATAATTAACATTTTCCGCTTATATGGTAAAGTAACAAATTGAGTTTCAAGTGCCAGGGTTGAATATGTTAATTCAGTAATGAGAACTGATTTCGTGAATCATTTACCTAAGTTTAGAATTTTAAATTTAATCTGTAGTCATAAATTAGGAAGCGCACAATAAAGAAACTGAGCATGCGATAGAAAGTCAGTGAAAGCCGAAAGCAGCTATCTGCCGAATCTCAACTAGAAAAATAGGTCTCAAGATCGGGACGTTTGGTAATCATGCTCCGACATAAGCTTTCGTGCCATTCTTTTTTTTTTATATTTTGAGGTAGGAAGATGAAGGCCGTGTACGCCTAGAGTATGAGACCCCAGTCGTGCATATCTGACTACTCACTAAATACTCCCCTCGTCAACCTGAGAGTCTAGCCTGGAACGCGCCATCAGTAATGATATAATCTATATTAACTTCAAGGAAACGAAAAAATCAGTTAGTATTTAACTCATCAACAATCAATCAGTAAAAAATTAACATGATCTCACAGTCTTCTCCAACAATTATCGAAACATATTCGTTGCTACAATTGAGGCTTGATCTGCTTTGGATATTCACCCTAACTAATAAAGCCCCGAATAATTGAGATTTATTCACATTTTCTAGATAGAAATCTTGAAAAAATTGTTGGGCGCGTTCTGATTTAGAGGATAGTCATTGCTTTTCAACACGCTACGAGCCAAGCGAAAACATTTTTTAATAGCTTTCAAACCTTAGCGAATTTTTCCGAAGAGAATTTTCTATTTGATACTGATGCCTATTTGATCAATCATCTTGGCAACCATGAATTCTAGGAAACATTTCGAGAATTTTAAAATTTTGCAGAAAAATTGGTAACGCTTAAAATTAATTGAGGCATCTACGTTTCAAAACTGATATATTTTGTTAACATTCCAAAGCGTGATGCTAGAAGGGGAGTGAATTTTTAAAAGGATTGTTGGAAGAACAAATTCGGATAGTCCGATTCTTATCTTTCCGTAACTTAGAATTTCTGTTCGGTTCTTAATGTCCACCTTTAAGAAATAGTTGTGCTCAAATTTATACTTTTTCCAAGTTTTTTTTTCAATTCGAACCTTTACGTTGAGGTTTTGTTAGGAAATCTCATTTTATGATCGTAACGGTATTTGCGGGTATATGGTCAGTATCACGTCCAACCGTGTCATTATAATCAATCAGTACCCATCGCAGTTTGGTAGGCTGATAGTCCGACAGAAGTACTACAAGAACAAATTACCATTATGCCACATGAACTACAATTCAATATTTCTAGTATTGTTAAAAATATGAGAATCAGTGAATTCAGGAAATATTAATATTTCGTGTTGTTCTTCCCGGTTGGTGTAGTGGACGCAAGATTTTCGATTGCCTGTTCTTTCGATTTATACAGATGACGATATATGACAACCGTTATGACAACAAAAAAACATTTATATTGAAAAGATCAATACCTAAATTTTCTGAGAAATCCCACACAATTCCGTTTCGCGGTATCATCACGCGCTCTATTTTTTAGAACTGCCAAAAAGTTCCAATCATTGAATTATTTGAATCTTGAAGTCAATCGTTGCCTTCTTACTCAGGCCCGAAAACGGAAATACTGCGTCACGTCATCAGCGCCATCTAGTGCTGTTTAAATCAAACTTTCTTAAAGATTTTTGACAGTACATATGACTATAGTTTGAAATTTTATCAGTACTGTTTCAACGATTTATTTTAAATATGAGGCGTTGAAGACACTAGCGTGCAAATATATGTATTTCGTTCTCGTTCGTATCATTTCAGCTAAATTTCATCTGAAAAATATCATGCTTGACAATCTCAAAAGCCTACTTTCGGCCTACTGCGATGCTGCTTTCAAGTTTTCTGGACAGCTGTTTGTCGAACTTTAGGGCTACTGATCAGCTGTTTCCGGTACGGGAAGTGACTTCAGGTACGTTAATTGATTTCCTTATGGGCCTGAGTAAGAAGGCAACGAGTCAATTGAACCATAAATGTGAATGCATATTAAAAAATTATGACGAAACCAAGAGGCAAGCAGCAAAAAGTTCCCTTTCATAAAAACTAACACACAAGACACGCATGTCTGCAAATATAATGGCAACAATCTAACATACTGAATTTAAAATTCCCCATATTGAACGGACTTTCCCAGTGGTTTCAGTTTAATTCCAGGACTTAAAGTACATTTCGAAGGCATAAAATATGAAGACGATAAATGTTAGAGTGGAAGTGAATGATTCTTTAAATGCCCAGGAGAAAAAGTATGCATAAAAGTATACATTAATCTTAAATGCTGATAGCGTGGAAAATTAAAGGTATATTAGACCGGACTAACCTGTCTTTTTTTTGCACATCTCATACGAGAAGCAAATTTCGATTTTTCCTGACCAGATGATGTTGATGGACATAAAATACTGTTCTAGGGCAATTTTTAGGTTTCCTTTTCGAACATACATAATACTTTTTGCAATTCTCATATTTTTATCAGCACCCTTTTTTGTCGCATTACGCTCGTGCGATCTACATTCATATTTTGGCGCTTCATTAAGACTTAACAGTGTATAAGGGGGCTATGATACAACCATCTGACTCAATCTCTAGCAAGCAATAACCTTCTGTTTTTAGTGTGTATACCTTTGATTTTTACATGAAAACAGATTAGTCGGAAAGCAACATAGGAATGCATTCTTTAATGCTGAAACTACTCCGAGATTCCACTCAGATCGTGATTCGCGTACCCTGCCTATTCTGAACGAATTTCAAAAGCAGATTCACGAAACATGCTCCTCAACGAGATTCAGGATTGAACTCTTCAGAAGCTCTGTCAAGCGCATATCACGGCAGGGCGAAAAATATAACATGACGATTTTCACTTCGGAAATAGCTTTTTGCTTTTAGCACTACAAACCCCTTTGGCCCTTCGCATGGAGAAAGTTAAGAGTAGCCCATTGTCTTGATTAGTATCAAGTTTTGGTCGTATGTCCGTCTACCCACCCAGCCGAATATATTCTGGTTTTAAAACGAGTATGTATAACTGAACGTCCGTCCAAGGAACCACTCGAAATAAATTTCGTCACCAACGGGACTCGAACCATGGATCTTGGGCTTACGATGCGAATACTCTAACCACTACACTACGCGGAATACATCGGAAATAGCACCTATTTCATAAATGTAAAAAAAAATTCCTTTTAAAAAGCGCTTTTTACTAGGAACTCTGTTGCCTTATCTAATATCTTAATTGCGTTATAATTGTTTTTGATTCCTCTCGTTAGTTACTTAAGGATATTTCCTTTGCCTCATATAATTTTTTTGTAATTAAATGCTAAGATTTAAATACTGTAATAACGCAGAAATATCACAAAATTTAATTTTTAGCTTTCTGTATTCTCTATTGAAAATAAAAATTGAGTTCATTTTTTTTTTGGATAAATCAAGTAGTCTACGATACATGGAATTTTAAAAATTTATATGCGCGTGGCGTCATAGCACAACACTTACGAACTCCATTAAGTTTATTCGATGGATTGCCCAAACTAAAACTGCGGGTGACGGACTTCAATGGGCACAATTTTAGTGAGAAAATTGTCAGAAACTGAATACTCACTCGTCTCTCGTTTATTGATTTTAAATGTTTGTAAAATCATAACCACTTGGAATTTTTGAATAAAATAACTATGCGTCCTACTATGACAAAGTTTCAGGCGATATTTCATATTCTTCTCCATTTTAATAAAGCTTCAGAATATCACCACTCAGAAAGAAGAGAACTTGTCTTCGAAATATGGATTCTGGAAAAAAAAAATAGTTCGTAAATAAAGCTTTTTTAAGGGGTACTTGGTTTTTATCCTTTTTCTAATTAACCGAAAATATGTAATAATTCTAATTTGATAAAAATACGATATTATTTTTTGACTATTTTTTCGATTCTATCTTGTTTAAATTTTAGAGTCCTATATGGGTCATTCTTTTTAATTATTTTAATGTTCTGAAACTTGCTTTATGCATTTATAAATTTTATGATTGATGAAATAAAGCGCATTCGAATTTGCAACTGAAATAGCGCTTTTTAAAGGAAGTTTTTTTCTTTCTACTTTTTCATCATATCCAATGAGTCAAATATATATTGACAACAGTCAATTATCCCTCGTGGGGGCAATCCTGATGATAGTACTATCAACGGCCAATAAAAATCGACTTTGGTGATCTAACGACGACCGAAATTTTTTAGCTGATTTCCGGTATGTATGGCAAGCAATGAAGATTCAAAAAGCCTCAAGCCAATTGAAAATTTGCGAACCATTAAATTGAATTTCAGCGACGACAGGGTTAATACCGAATTGGACTAGATATGCATGAAAGGATTAATTTACATTATTTTGTGTGCTACCTTATACCGACCGATGCATTGAATATTGTTTGGGAGGCACACAAAGCGGCAAAATGTGAATGTGCGGATCGCTCGAACGTTTAGGACGAAGGAGTAGTAGTGAAGAGGTACTAAAAAAACCAAGTTTCCTTCGGAGCAAACTAAACCCGATGGACATCTCAAGAAATTGGGTCTCAAGGAGAATGGCGAGTGCAGGTTTGCAGATGAAATACTAGAACATCTTCTGACGCTCTGTGGAACTCTTGTTCCAGGGTCGATGGACATCTTAAGAAAATGGGTTTCATGGAGAATGGTGACCGCAGGTTCTGCAGATGAAACAACAGAGCATCTTCTGATGAACTGCCGAGCTCTGCTCTGGAGGAGAGGCACCTAGAGATTTTTCTGCCTAGTTAAGGAACATTTTGGATACCTCGACCCAGTAGAGATTCATTCATTTTCCACGAGAAACGAGTTATGTTCATGTTTTGAAACGCTTTTATAAAATAAGTGCATCTAAGGTTGAGCAGCTCGATGCATTCTAACGACAATGGGAGTGATATTTGTAAACGTCGATGTGCAAGACACCCTTATCCTAAAATATGGATCTCTAATAGATCGTAATCGGACTCTAGAACGTTATCGATATTTTTTTGATTCTGACGGCGTCCCAATCATATATCACATATAGAGACGGGCCACCGATAAAAAATCCTCCGAATCTGAGTTCACGAGACCAAAAATTCCAATGGAGATACTCATTTGCTAGATTCGTTGAGGCTGGTCGAGCTGAGATGGAGCAATCTAGGTATTGGTGGGTGAATGACAATGTCTAAATTATTCGTGTTTATTTTCTTTTTGTGTGCTTTTTATCGTTACTTAGTTTTTTAGATTCATCTCATTATTGCTACATCTAGTGTTGTTGTTTATTTGTATTATAAATTAGGTATAGAACTTATTTAGAATTAGCGTGTAACATTTTAGGTATAGGATATAAGTTCATTGTGGTGTTAGTAATATAAGTAATTTTTGAATAATGCTGGTTGGTTTTTTCTCCTTTTTCCAATTGAATCAAAAAATATGTAATAATCTTAATTAATTTAAATTTGCAACTGTATTTTTTTTCATTAAATGTGTTTAACTGATAACGTATAAATTTAGAGAGCCATTCGGGCCATTAAGTTTTTTATAGTTTTATTGTTTGGAATTTGCTTTATGTTCTTTTAAAAATTTATAACGATTGGTATTAAATAAAGCGCTTTTGACTTTGACTCTAAAACGTTTTTGTATGTGAATTAGATTATCCGTGTGAATGTTAATGCATTGTACATGCAGTTCAGTCGTGCTACGAAAACATTCCCAATTAAAGTGACTTCGATATTACTCGCTAAATAATAAGAAAGAGAATGTTTCTTTTGGTGTTTTGGTTGTTAATGATCATTGTTAGGTTCAGATTTGTTAGTTTAATTATCGAGACAGATTATTATTTAGCATCTGATTATGTTTTTTATTAATTTAAACCATTCACTGTCAAATACGATATATCTCTTAGTAACCGTCTGTTCCAAAGCTGCTAAGGTCCGAGGTTTTATTGCCTGTAAGCCATTTCAGCGTAGTGCAGTTATTTAGTTCTTGGCACAGGGCAGTCACCCTAAATTTATTTTGCAGTGAAGGGTAAAATTAATAATAGAGATTTAAGTGCAAGCACGTTAGTTAGAAGTTCAATTTTATTTTGCTATATGTCATTCCTTGCGTGGTTGCTTGGGTATCCACCTTTATTTTCTAATTAATGTAAAATCCTGGGGGTCATTAATTTTGTTATTTGTATACGTTGTAAGTTCGCGTTAGGTTTTATATAAAATGTTTATGAATATTGTTAATAAAGCAAATTAAATTAAATTTGTCTTTATATATTACCATCCAGTCACTTATACGAAAATAAAGGGCTCTCAGCTCTATTAACATCAATAAACCTTGCAAGAGAGTACCTTGATCGCAAATGTTGAACTATTTAACTCAAATTTGGAGGGTATTTTATCTTCTTATCGGTGACCCATTAATAACAGTTTTCGCTCTCAGTTACCGAATTCGCCATGTGATTTCGGATAAGCCTCAATATGAATGTATTGGTTCGCTGTCCTCTTGCAACTCGATCCACTCTTCTTTTAGATATACTCGTATGGTGTTTCCATTCTGTTTCAAGCATTTCCTCTCGAAAATTGCTAAAATTTCCACTATACTAGAACGTTGGTTAAATCAAATTTGACACAGTTACGTCTCAATCCTGGTCTAACTTAAGTCTTGCAAAAGGTAGCTTTGGCATTTTGATCAATGTATGTGAAATTGCCGTTGGAGGCCTGCAAATTTTTCACGCTTCATTGAGCATTGGGTTTTACATGCTGGTTAGAGTACATGCGCTTATATATAGGATCTTTCAATAAGGACGCTTAAATTTTATTAGCTGATAGCAGCTATTTTGTTAAAGCAATATCGGTCGAGTTAATGATAAATCGTTCATTAATGTATTGCAAATTAACATGCTAGGTTATAGCGTTGAACAGCGTGCGCATGTAATAAAAGTTTATTATTCCATTCTCCACGAGCGATTTGAGAGCACGTGGTGGCGACGTATATTTGCCACCGAGATCGTATGATTTAACGCGTTTGGACTACTTTATTTGGGGCTATCTCAAATCACAGGTCTATGTGAATAAACCACAAACAATTGATGCCCTCAAAGTCAATATTTCAAAACGCCATCAAACAAATTCAGCTAGATTTATGCGACAAAGTAGTCGAAAATTGGGCCGCCCAAAACTCACGCTACCAAGCAAAGCCGAGGCGGACACTTCAGTGATATAATATATTAATGCCATAGAACATTTTTTTAAATAAAAACAATAATAAGTGGATATCTAGCACACAGCTAGTTTTATTGACGTTTAAAGTTCGAGCGTCCTGATTGAAAGACTCTACAGATGAAATTATTTCAAAGGATTTATGAGGAATAAGTTCTGAGCCATCTTTATCAAACAAAATGAAAATCCCCCCGAATTGCGTTGCAAGTTAAGACTGGTCAATCGAAGCTAAGTTCTAAATAGTATTGTTGCGTATTGCTGTGTATTCACTTTCATTCGCCAACTGTTTGTATAGAACTTAATGTCGATAACATTTTCTGGTCATTCTTTTTGAACTACTAATGCGTTTTTGTCGTCCTAGTAAAAAATGAGATCATCAACATCAAACGTCACTAATGATTGCGTTGACGACACTGTAGTGAATAAGTAAATTCCAAGTCCGTGAAGGACTGCAGCGATGGTCTGCTGCCTCGGCAGAAGAAGGTGTCAGTATCTGCCGAGAATGCCCTTGTCTGGGGACGCGTGAATGCGCTGGCAGGCTAGCATTGCGGTGTCGTGGGGCGGGTTCATTCCCCCAGCACAAGGACCCACTACAAAGAATTTCGCATTCACGAATTTCTGGGGTCGAGAAAAGCAAGGCGATCGAAGTCGCAAAAATCGTAGGCAACTACACCAGGGGCAAATGACTTGTGAACAACTTGTGCATCATATGATTTCTGCATTGAGATCAGTGCGACCGTGGAGGGGTTATTTGGATCTCAGGGAAAAGCAGGCAAAAAGTCGAGCGAATAATTCACCAACTGCTGTGTCTGCGCGCATAACCAGAGTTGACGCGAATAAAAGACGGGCGAGGAGAGCCCATTATATTTGCGGGCGATATATTCTAGCGTGTAGCAGCCATGTGTAGCGTGGACACGCGCCCAGCTCACATGCTATAATTGCATAAAAATAGCATCGAAAACGTGCAGAAATATTAAATGCAATGCATGGACGCTCTCAAATATTCGTCTCTCTGAAAAATGCTCGCGTTCAGTTATGGACATAGCGGAGATTCGTGGCAGCTGGTTGTTGTAAACCAATGGGATTGTCACCGACGAGGTGAACTTAGTTGATTGAAATTTTCGCCATATAATATACGATAAAATTAGTGTGAAATTTGCGGCGCGCGAACTTATTCTGTTAATTGTATATACCTACACGTATTCGGCAAATACCTAAGACAATAATGCAACTGAGCGCGAATTTCAAATAGTTCTAGTGCGGTCAAATTACTTTGTCTTTTAAGTGCCTTCTAGTAAAGTCAAGCTTTTGTTTTAGTAGCCATATCAAACACAACGCAAAATATTACTTTTCAAAATAAGTAATTTACGGAACGAATTTATATACGAATTACCATAACAACGTATGCATAGTGAAACGGTCGTTATTTAAGACATTTGAAATTATTGCGGAATTTTTGTGGAAAAACGAGCTTTAATTTGTCGAAAGGAAATTTTATATTTGTACTTAATGAAATTATTGACACTTAAGCAAAACTACATAGAATTTAATAATTGCCAAAACATGTCGTCGCCATCATCGAATCATGATTGAGGAAAATCAATCATTCAATTAATGTGGAATTTTAGCGGATACCTGCATCGTCGTCGAGCGCTCGGAGGACCATGCGGGTAAGTGCCCTTTTTTCCTCATGTCTTTGGTTTGAGTTGGCTTTCTTTTTTCTAAATTTGTCTTTTTTTCAAATTAATATTTTTTCTATTTTTATAGAAGAAAAAAACAAATTTTATTAAAAATAGTATTGTGTTAATGTAAATATACTGTTTTGATTTGGTTATATTGGTAAATTGATTAAATTTTAAAAATTATTTCAATTATAAATTATATTATATAAGGAAAAAAAGGGAAGGATTGGAATAATGAATAAAAAATAAGATATATATTTATTATGAATGTAATGGACATAAAATAAAATGAATTGATACCCCGTACCCTTCGGTCTTTCCATTACGTTGGATTTGACCGGGTATAGGACCCGGTACGGTGGCGGGCTCTCGCCACAAAACATGAGCCGGCCGCCGGGTACACACTAACCTTCTTTGTTTCAGGTGACTTCGCGGGTTGTGGCCCCAAGGTGCCTCTTTATGACATATGATTATGTAATCGAATTGCATAATTCTATGGCATAAATTGGTCACCGGGGTACTTCTCTTCTGATGGGAAGGCTTATGTAAGTTAAGTTGTATGAGTTTTCCACTCAGAAGAGGAATACCTGGCCACTGCAACAATTATGGATTTTAACCCGGTTGGGTTGGTGCGCGGGGGCTCCATCACCACCCGGTTGCCCCTCTCTCATTTGTGGGCCATGAGCCTCTCCGAGTAAGGACGAAGTTATCCTGCTTCCACTTCTTTTTACTTGTTTCTCTTGTTCCATGAACAAGTCAGTTGCCCCTGGAGTAGTTGCCTACGATTTTTGCGACTTCGGTCGCCTTGCTTTTCTCGACTCCAGAAATTCGTGAATGCGAAATTCTTTGTAGTGGGTCCTTGTGCAGGGGGGGAATGAACGCGCCCCACGACACCGCAATGCTAGCCTGCCAGCGCATTCACGCGTCCCCAGACAAGGGCATTTTCGGCAGATCCTGACACCTTCTTCTGCTGAGGCAGCAGACCATCGCTGCAGTCCTTCACGGACTTTGAACTTACACTTACTATTCACTACAACACATGAAATCAAACGCGTTCAGAACGCTGAGAATATTGAGTAAAAAACCGTAGATGTAGTTTCTTCTCTTGCTGTCGACAATTCAAGACCTTGGAATCACGCGCTTTTATCCGATTTCCTTTTGTAACTAGAAATGAAAGAATTGCACATAGTGGCGGCAACACCTACACTGGGAAATTGTTCTGAAGGAGGTTAAAAATTACCAAAGACTTTCCCAATATTAGTGAGACAGGCTCTGAAGCATTCTTTCATTTGTCGTTTCCAAAAAAATGTCTGAGGTTACTTTTTTTATCGCATGTATATACACTCGAATGCCTGATTCTGAGCCCAAACTGGTAGTTCGGCATCCTCATATTTCTCAATGTGTGCGTGGATCAGTATCGCTTCAAAAACTTTGCCGATTCAGAAAGCAAGCTGATTGGGTGATTGCTTTTGGGGCACGGTCTTTCACTTTCTTTATGACTGCAAGACTAGCTTTTTTCCACTGTATTGGGAAGTATGAATTGTGCAACACATTTTTATACAATACGCGAAAATTTAATAACGACGATTTCTGGCAAATGTGGTACTTTATTAGGAATGCTGTCAATACTACTCGATTTCTTGTTTATTTTCCCAAATATGAGGAAAGTTCTAATAGTTGAAAAAATAATCAACAAGATCACAACTTGGTATGTGGTAGGGGCTCAATGTTTCATTGAATCGAAGAAGGGATTGGCCGTTCAGGCTTGATATAAAATCTGGTGACGTCCGTTTCTACGGTTTTTGATTGTTATTGGGTCTCTCTTGCACTGCTTGGTAGATGAAGCAATTTAAAATGAGCTCCAAATAGGACAAGCTTTGTAAGTCATCCTTAGACCCTTTTGCATCGAGTCGTACTGTTGAAATCAATACATACTTTTTTATCCAGAAGATTTAAATCGTCAATTGTAACTTTCGAGATTCGATACATCCTCTCAAAACTTCTTGCGAAACAAATAATTTACTTTCGTGAAAGTGCCATTTGGGTCCTCTGGGCTAAGGACGAGTTGGATCGTACATGGCGTGCTGGTGAATGGGACAGGTAGGTAGTGGAACAACATATCTTTGGTTCGTGCCTAGGCGCCATTGCGCTTCCTTTTATGTCACTATGAATTCGCTTATGCGAAAAATATTTTGTAGACGGTGCTGGGGGAAAGAACCTGCCCCATGATACCGCAGACAATAGCCTCCCTGCGCATACACGCGTGCTGAACAAAATCGATTCCAGTGAGCATCAATATTTGACTCTCTGAGGCAGTAGGTCACCGGTGTAAGTCATTTACGGATATTTTTACCCATACAAATCACTACATATCACGGACCGATTTCTATTAATTTATATAAAAGATAAAGCGTTTAATTTAAGTATTTCAGTCCGATGGGCGTTGCAGAACTTTTGAAAAACGCGTTTCGACGCGTGTGAGCCGTTCTAAGTTTTAAAATTGAAGATGGCTCAAACGAGTTCGAACATGTTCTTCAAGAATTACAGGCAAGACACAATTGGAATTTTCCATCACGTCGAACAATTTGAATTTCTTTATTTCAGGAGCTGGTCACGAGTTGCGCAAGAAAAGATAAAAATAACTCCGTATGTAGTGAAATAGTAATTTGACCGCCTGCGACCGCGTTCACGATATTTGTCACTTCTTTCACTGAATATTTCTCGCTAAGGTTCAAAGTTTCGTTTAAAGGCACTTTAAACTCACGAACTTGATTTCTTCTCAAATGGAATTGGTTTTTTCTTTTTTCTCTCTTCAACAATATTTCACACAGACTATGGGGTAAAATCAAATGAAAAGAAAAATATTTTAGGAAATTCGAAAATTAATGTAGCACAATTCCTATCTACACACTATTCGAACTTTCGCTTAATCCACTTTTCACACAAAAACTACTTCCGGAAAGTGGTGGAATAAAGAAACAGAACGAAAAAAACGAATACACAATTAGCAATTTCAATATATATTCAACTTTCCGCCTGCAACCTAAATCTGCTTCTTCTCCCTTCACGAAGAAAGAACCGACTCCCCTCTTTGCTGCGTTTACCGAGAGCTCCTCAATATCTTTCACAGTTTGATATTTACTAACTGTATCATACTTTTGAACAGTATCATATTTACATCTGGGAATTTCAGGGACCGCATAGCCCTTTGCATCCGTATTGAGCACTTTTCATAGCTTCGTCTGTAATAGATCTGAACTAGACGATGCACTTCGACGATTTGTCGATCGATGATGCGTACTATGGTGGATCCGCGATGGTGATAATGCACACTCGTTTCGGTTGTTTTTAAAATTTACGTCGTCTTTTGTAGATTCGATTAAGTTATCAATTGAAAGCAATTTTCGTTTATAATGATTAGGCGTAATTAAGTGGGGAAAAAAAATCGGAAGAATTAGACAGGCACGCGTTAATTACCGACAAACAACACAATTTTTAATTAATATTATGGTTGGAATGGGTAAAATTTGACAAATCTTGGGGGGTTTAAATGATACAATCATTTTATCGTTCATATAATTTAAGGGGTTAACCGTTTCGTTCTAAGCATTTGTATACCGCGTTACACCGCAATTCGTTAAATTATATTCAAAAGATATTGTAATAAAATCACTACACATAAAAAATATTAAACAGTTTTAGAATTTTGTTTCCCGGGAGTTAAGTACAAAAGAAATTTTCTTGACTTATTTTTCATGCGAAAAAAAAAAGGAGCGAGTGTTGCGATGGGGAAGGTGGCTGAATGGTTACTCATTGTTAAATTGAGTTTGAGTTTGTGCTGTGTGCCTGTGGCAGCGCTGGCTTTTAGAGCCCTACTCCTCAATTACTACACGTATACCGATGTTTTCAACATTGCCTGGGAAGCACCCCCGACTAAACGGAGACAAGTGAGGGGTGGACTGCACGAGCGCAGTGACGAAAAAACCTGATGAAGCGTGTGATGGACAGTGAAGGTTCAGCAGTATTGTACGAAGCTTAACCAACTAAAGACAAAAAGCCACTCTACTGGATATCAGGTTAAGTGATATTTCAGGATATTAACCAAGTAGATTGATCAGTGAAATTTATCGGTATCCGCGTTAAATAAATCTGAACCTTTCAGTGCAGTCGTATTTCACACACTGATCCTAGCCACAAAAAAAAATATCGAATAAGAGCGAAACACCCACTACTGAGTGCACGAAAAGCACTCCATGAAGCCTACATTGAGCAACGGTTTGAATCGTGAATTAAATTACGCAAAAGCCGATTTCGAAACCTTACAGGTTCGAATTTAAATCACTCTAGAAAAATCAAAGATTAACAGCACCGAAAGAATTACTGGGAGCTAGCAATAAAGATATCTTCCATATTGTAGACTCATACCAACGCATCAAACTAGATAAGAATCAGCTTTCAAACTAGACAAGAATCAATTTTGAATTCTTACAGAGCCCGATGTAAACATGCTTCAAACTAGGAGAGAATCAACAGGATTTTTTCCCGAGGCTCTCATTTTCCGGCACTCTGTGGACACAATAACAATGTTATTCTCAAATATTATAGCGCGTGCAAATTTTAAACAACAATTTTTATGGGCTGCGGTGCTTCTTTACGACGCAAGGCTATTTAGAGTGTTGTGGGCCATTAAGTTTTCGATTTTTTTAATGTTTTGAAACTTGCTTTGTTTTGAGAAATTTTATTATGATTGATGAAATAAAGCGTATTTGAATTGGAAAATTCCCACTCGTAATTAGCGAATGAGGGGGGAACAACTTGAATCACTGGAAATTACGTGGATCATACGCCCCTTGTAAAAAATAGTTAAATAGAACTCTAGTCACCCCGAGAATAAACTTAAACCTTTAAAGGGTGAAGTCCACAAGGGAAATCCAATCTGTACGATCAGAAATTACGACAGAAATTGAAAGAGGATAGAGAGAAAACTATATCGCAGAGGAAATTTGATTTTTATCCTAAATATATTTTAGTAGGAGCACACGAAAGATCACTATATACCTGAGCAAACTTTAATAGGGCATCTTTAAAATAGCTCATGCTGTAGATATGAAATAAACTTAAAATCTTAGAATTGCACTTTGGGAATCATCACACCTTCACAAATTAGGATAATTTTAACTAAGATAAAGCCAATAAAATTTAGTGTTCCGAAGCTAAAAATTTACAATAGAAGAATCGAAACAAGTACTGAAAACGAAGAAAGTCCTCACATATTTTCAACATGTTCTCCTCCTCATCCTACTTTTATGAGAATCTCCTCCTACTATAACTGTTATACTCATACCCCATATCTTTGCCACTTGATATTTAAACGTCCACGTTGTACACACTACTTTTAAGTAACCACTGCCAATATACATTTTCAAATACATAAATATGAATATCAACCTCTTCCTCTGTGTATTAGCAATCTACCGATAAAATTGATTTAAACACACTATACGTTGCTGTCGCTGCTTTACGAACACAGTACCACCATTCATTGATTTAAATATTCTATTATTCAATGATTGAATTTCAATTGAAATGTTATTCATTTCATCTCTCCAAGTTAATTCATTTCTCATAATACTCCCACGTTAAGCAGTATAAAATATTATTATGATGAAAATGTTACATCAAAAAATGAATTTGTAGATAAGATCCATCCCATCGAAATCATTTCACAAAAATTTCAATTCTTAGAACTAAAACCAAGGAGATGAAACTAGTCTTTATACCACAAGGCAATGAATTATTCAATCTAACACTAAAATGAAATAACACCCATTCCATAAACTCGAAAAAGTATTAAAAGAAAAGAAGTGTTTTGAAATTGCATAAAATCGTATAATGCTTCTTGTTTTTCGTGAGTTGTAAATATTGCTTGTAAGTTCATTCTTGTATCAATTTAATGTTTTCCACTCGATTTATTTAGTTTTTTTTTTTATTTTGACTTTTGGTCAGATCTTACCCACTTGGAAAAATATGTATTGTTTTCATTTTATTGTTGTATGTATGTATGTAAATATATTCCATATAAAAATTGTTATTCAATCAAGTAAAAAGCACGTTTCACTTGTAAAAATATTGGGAAGATGGATGTATAGATCTATCATTCGCTTTAATGATTTTTCTGCTTATTTAATCATTACGCGTTTGATTTTTTTCTTTGTTGAAATACATTTTCAACGTTTTCGTAACAGATTACACCCTAAACAAAAAAATATACAATTGCTATTTACTCAAGTCTTACGAACTAGGGCTTTTTTTTAAATGTCGTAATAATCTGTTGTAACTCTTAAAAACGTATGTATCTCAAATTAAATCATAATGGCACTATTTATTTTTCCTCAATCTTTTCATTATCGTGCGAATATTAGTGAAAATATTCTTTTCAAAAATAAATCGAATTGTATAATTTTCTTTTATTATCTGCATTTATTACTTTGTTACTTTTAAGGAAAATTGACGTACTATTTGATATGTGTAATATTAAATGAAAAATCAAGTAAAGTTTGTGTGAGAAAGCAGTTTATGTTTGTCGCGAGGCAGATTTAGATGAGTTTAGGCTCTTTAGTATGAGTAAGAGGCGCTTTAGACATAGGGAAGGGCTTGATGTTTGAAGCGTAACAAACATGGTTTCAAGCTAAAAATGACGTGCCACCATTAAAAACAATTGAACGTTGATAACAAGCTAATCCGAATAACATTGAATATACTTCAAGCGATTTTTGAAAATCAAAATATCCTCAAACTCGATTTGGAAGACCAATTTACACAATAGCAAATCAGAATATTTTGCTCTGCTCTACGTTTAAAGCTACCGCTTACGAATGCTTGGTCATTTTTACTCTTCTACCTGCAACATTTCAGCTTTCACTTAAATCTACTGTATGTAAATATCAGGAGAATAAAAACAGTATCGACATTCTAGATCAGGGTTCATTACATAAAATTATAAGTCGTATATTACAGAAAAATTAAACTGTGAGGAACTTATACACCACTTTCTCTTGAGATTCAAGATTGTTCGTCAGAAATTTTTCTTCATCATTTCACATTTAGAAATTATATTCCATTGCAAAAAATTCATGTTTTACCATGTTCACACTCTAAATTCGTACATCTAATTTTTTTTTGTTTCTTTTTTTTTACGATTTATTTTTGTTAATACTAGGTCAATTTAAATATATATGCTTAGATTTTATAGACTTTTTAAGGCAAAAATATCATCAAATATATACCTTTGGATATTGTTACGATTTTTGTGTTTGTCGCTTAATTATCTTTGCTTAGAAACGAAAAAAAAACTATTTTAAATGCATTCATATTACATAAAAATTAAGGAAAAAAATTAATCAGGAGAATTCTGTTTAAACTGCACTTGGAAACTTTATGCATTCCTATTCGCGATAATTTCAATATTGCAAAACATTTTTGTACTGAAAAATTTAATCAAATCGCAGGCTCATTCCCTGGTTACGTTCAGCTTAAATTTAATGCTACATGGATGAGAATAGGATTATATGAGCAAAAATGCATTCTCAAAACAAGGGACAAACGAGCCCAAGATGTTTTCTACAAAAATGTTTCGCAATCCCCTTATCGATTATACACGTTACTTTTACATATATCAATTCATCAACGTATACACTAAGACACAGGATGAAAGCTTAGGAAATGAATGCCTATTGCAACTTCATCTTAGAAAAAGTAACAACCATGAGCACACTATCCATTACCGAATTGAGGAAAAACCATTCCCCCTACATTAAAGCCGTTTTGGTTGATTACGAAAATTTACAAGTCAATACTAGCAGCCTCACTCGAAATTTACAACTTAAAAATAATTTCTGCTGAGTATATCATCTTCTGCTCACTCTCCACTTCCTACAACATTCTTCTAGTATCTTAGTTCTTTCTTTTACTAGAGTAAGTCATAAAAATCAATTTTCAATTAACAAACTTTAATCACATCAAAAAGGACTGAAAGTAAAGTGTATAAATGTGAAAAATTAACAAATTTTTTATCTTTTTTTTTTTTAAAGAGATTCAAAACAAAAGATGGAAAAACAAAACAAAAATATATTCAAAAAAGAATTCTCGCTCATGTGTCTTCGCCATCTTCATCAATTTCGACCGCGAATATCAATTCTTAAAACTGCTTTGCTTCTTTATCTACATTCACAATATAAGTTTTGTCTAACAAAACCATATATATAACATACACTCGCATAGCAACACATAGTAATAATTATTTAACAAAAATATTAAGATCTAAGAAAAATACAAAAATGACTTGTTTTCATTAATTAAATATAAAAAATCCCGATAAAGCTCTATTCTCAAAATCAGGTAAAAACTGATTCTTGTTCATCTCCTTTGTAGTAGAGGTTGTTTCTTTTCTTTTTTTATGTATGTATATATAAAGTTTATAAAAAATGTATACATGGTGAAATACAACTAAAAATTGTGTGGCATTTAAAAAGAGAACACGTTAAAGAAAATATGCAATAAAATTAATTAAAATAGTAACATAATAATTGTCTTGGATAACCAGCCTTACATTAATAATTGATAAAAAGGAAAGAGGAATATATATATAACAGCATCTTGTCAACACTCTTGTTATATAAAATTGTATATGTAAAAGAAAAAATGTAAAATGTAAATGTAAAATGTAAAACGCGAAACATTACTAATAACTAGGAAAAATATTTTTTTTGTTTTTTTTTTCTTTGCTTTTTCGTTTTCTGTAAGTGTAAATAATAAAAAAAAACACGAAAGAGATCAAAAAATATTTTTTTTGCTTTTCTTTTTTCCTTTTCATCGTCTTCTCCTTGCCAGCTGTTTGTGGTATAAGCTTTTGTAGATAAGGACTTAATGAATTTTGGATCAGTTTACGCTTCAACGAAATTCCGTGTTTTAACATTTGGTCTTGAGTGCTCTTGCTTTCTTTGCTTTCGTTATCGATCAGTGAACATAAAGAGTATTGAGCACTAAAACATGATGATTGTTTTTGGCCAGAGTTACGACATAGCCTTCAGATGTTATTTTCAAACCACAGCAACGAGAAACCTAAATTATGAAATTGTTGTACTTTCATCGCTGACGTTTTGATGGGAATTTAAGAATAATTCGGGTAAGCGATGCAAAACTTTGACATTTACATATTTAAATCATTGGTTAAGGATATTTTATGCACAGCAAATATATTTGCCCGCGTCATTCTAATTATTAGGAATATTTTTAATGAATTTTTATAAAGGAAACTAAAGCAATTTTTGTACATATTCTGTACACGTGGCATAGAAATATACATTTTTTACAGACAATATATCGAACATGCACAGCTTAATAATTTCCTGTTACGTTGCAAAATGACAGAAGTACCTAAAATTCTAGAAAGTCCAATTTTGCCTTAAAACGAAGGTAAAACCGTATTTTAATTTCACCTTTAATGGAACAGTTACAGGTAGGGGGCAAAACAATTGTATCTTTAGAATAAAACAGGGAATGTTAAGTAATATATGGAAAATTTTATATTCCTTTAAAAACCTCGATGGTTTAAAGAGGACATTTTTCGAATTAAGTGTAACTAACCACCTTCAAGTGCAGTGAGCCTAAATATTGTATATTGTAGTAATTTACATTTGTAAATTAAAGTTTTTAAGCGTTCCATAGCACTTGATTAAGTTTTTACTCGATTGAACCACGACCTCAGGTTAGGGATCAGGCAAGCAGTCTATCCTTCCCCAGACGCTCCGAGTACTGTTGCCAATCGCTGAGACAGCGCTATTTCTCCTCCTACCTAGCAATTGCCTCTGTCGCCCACGCTTCTACGCAGATAGGCGCTCCTTCGCTCCCCAACAGGGAGTGCAACCGCCGACTTCGACTGTTTGGTATGCACGTGCGATTCGCAGCGATTCCCAGCGCTCCTTGTCCCCTCACCTGTGCTAACCGCTTTCGGTGCAACTCCTTGTTTAGAGCGTAGACCCATCGTTTTGACCCGTTGAGTAGGACAGATTGTATAGCGCTCATTAGTTGTCTTCTTGATGAAACAGGTCCCCTAAGTTGGCAATCAGTGGATAAAGTGCCGCTACACATACTGCCGGCTTTTCCGCTGTTGCTCCAATTTGTGCGGAGAAACTCATCTTTGAGTCTATCAGTGCTCCCAGATATTTTGCTGCTGGTTTCGACTCGACTAGTGTCTCCGCGATACTAATAGTCCTTACTCTGGAAATTCTTTTCACTGCATGAGCAGGAAAATCTTTGGGCACCGAGCTTCCGCATGAATACCTTGTAGCTTAAACCCAACGAGTCCCGGGTCACAACGTCTACTAGTTCTTGCCAGCGGTAAATCTTACTGGTATTGATGAGTTTGCGGATCATTTTCTAATCGACTTATAAGCTGTTAATTTAATGCCTGCATCCTCCTGGGACCGTGCTCACTGGACCTCTCCTCGGAGTTTGTGACAGTCTCCTCTTCGCTGTTCGGTGATTTCAGAGGATCACCAGTACACTAGAGGCTTCCAGTGCCGGGGTTTTCGGCGAGGCATGAAAGACTTGCAGGCAGATTTAATGATTCTCATATTTGAGTTCACTACATCTTTAGCTGCTAGTCCCCCGTTCCCTGACGAAACTTCCGGTAGTGACGATCTTGCCGTTAACACTTCCTCATACCTTTCGATGCACACCTTCCTTCTCAGTGTTCCACCAGAGCCTAGAAGGCTTACCGTACGGGCATCGAAGAGTGCCGTCATGGAGCTCAAGTGCTATGTACTGCTGGGTGATCACTTGTGGAGTAGTTTTCTAGACATCTCCAATTTTTAACCTTTGGTACTAGGGACTCCGAAGTGCTGTCATGGGCCTCAATCAAAGAGTGCCGTGATGAACCTCAAGTGCTATGTACTGGTGATCACTGACGGAGTATTCTTCTAGAACTCTCCAATTTTTAGCCTTTGGTACTAAGGACTCAAAGCGAATGTCACGTCCCGAATGGTTCCAACGCAGCCCGGTCGACGAAAATTAGGGACGTGGCCTGCATTAGGTGCGAGTCCAGTTCTAGCTGCCATATCTAGGATTCGTTTGCCCCTTGAATCTGATTAGGGCATGCCCCATTCAATTGCCCTTGCATTGAGGTCGCCTCCCGACGAGCAAGTGAAATATAGGTTTTTCCATTTAGAACATAACAATAAATAAATAAATCGATTGTGAGGCGTGCTGTGTGGCTAGTGGCACCGTCTTGTTGAAACCACATATCGTTGATGTCAGGTTCATCCAATTCTGGCCACAAATAACCTTCCAACATAACACGATAGCGCCCTCCATTAACGGTAACATGACGGTCGTTTTCATCCACGAAAAAATACGACCCAATCACACCTCCGGCATGAAAACCGCACTCAAGAAGCACATGTGGGCTTGTTGCTGACCAATAACGCATACACTCACAGCAGGATGGCCACACTGAAAAATGTTACATAACTTTTCATGTATTGGCTGTATTTTTATGATTTTTTTTTTCAATCTTTTTTGTTAATGCATATTGATTGCCTGGCAACGAAAAATTTAAAGATAAACATACGACAACGGTGATTTCAACTGTTTCATTTTTCGACTTTTTTGCAAGCGCGACACCAGGATGGACACAGTTTGTTTTTAACTTTCAAACAATAAAGAGATTCGAATTTATTTAAATCCAATTTTTTATTAACTGGTGTTGTTTATTTCTCGGTGAAAATAATTTTTTTTGTACATTTAAAAAAATGGGTGCAGGTTCAACGTTGACAAAGGAAGAAATAGGTAATATTATTGCATTTAAGCAAGAAAATTATTCCAATCGGCAAATAGCGGTTAAAACCAGTAGAGGTAATAAGTTAATCGGTAGTTATTTAAATGGTCCAGGAAACTATGGAAAAAAAACAAAAAGGGTGCACAGCAAGAGCAACTACCGAACGAGAGCGTAGGTTAATTTTACGCGAATCGTCGAATTCTGCTGCCACCGCTGGCAAAATAAAGAATAAAGTTGGAACTTCTGCCAGTATTCGGACAGTACAAAGAGTGATTAAAGCTTGTCCACATCTTCGACAAAGGAAACTAATGAAAAAGCCACATTTAGTTCAGCGTCATAAAGATGCCAGGTTAGAGTACTGCCGGACACATTTTAGTTGGAAGGAAGAATGGCATCAGGTTATATTTTCTGATGAACAAAAATTTAATTTGGATGGGCCTGGTGGCTTTCAGTATTACTTCTATGATTTGAGAAAATCTGAGCGGTTTCTGTCCGATCGTCATACCGCTGTTGGTGCCGTCATGGTATGGGCTGCAATTTCGTTTCATGGAGTCATAGATTTGGTTATTTTAGAAAGTCGGCAATCCTCAGCAGATAAAAATGAACTTTCAGAAATCCAGAGAATTCATTTCCAAGAAATTTTCGGTGGCCAACGATGGATTCTTCAACAAAATAACGCGCCCATCCATACAGCAGGTTAAACAATGGTTTGCACACAACAATTTGGAATTTCTGGACTGGCCAGCTTTATCTCCTGGCCTGAACATAATCGAGAATTTGTGGGGATGGTTATCTTGAACAATTTATGCAGGAGGAAGGCAATTTCAAGACAGAGAAGCGCTGATCGCAGCAATTGAACACGCTTTTGATCAAGTCCCATTAAATTACCTACAAAAACTGCACAATTCGCTCCCAAATAGAGTTTTTAAAGTTGTACTCAAAAATGGAGCATTTACACATTATTAATAAAATTTAATATTAAAAAAATTAAAATTATTCGTTTTATAAGTGTTTTTACATGAGTGTCCATCCTGGTGTCGTCCTTACAAAAAAGTCGAAAACTGAGACAGTTGAAATTACCGTTGTTTTAGGTTTATCTTTAAATTTTTCGTTGCCAGGCAATATGCATCAACCAAATAGAATGTAATAAACAATTTATCAAAATACAACCAACACATGAAAAGTTATGTAAAATTTTTCAGTGTGGCCATCCTACTGTCGGAGAGTGTATTTTTCTTATCAACAAAGCCATTGAACCAGAAATGAGCTTCATCGCTGAAGATCGCTCTAGCTTGTTTAGTTCGCCTGCTGTGTCGTGCTCGTCACAAAAATGGAGAAAGGACATCAAGAGAAACGCGTCGCGATAAAATTTTGCGCCAGATTGTGCGAAACATCTATGGAAACGTACGCTAAAATTGTAAAAGTGCATGGTGATAATTCTCTTAGTCGAGCCCAGGTGTTTCGATGGCATAAAGAGTCTAAGGAGGAGCGTGAAAGCGTGGAAGACGAGACGCGGAGTGGGAGACCAGTCGAGGTGCGGACTGACGCGAATGCGCAACGTGTGCGCGCTCTAATCCGTGAAGATCGGAGTTTAACAGTTCAAATGTTGGCCACGGAACTGGGTATGAGCCGTGAAACAGTCAGACAAATTTTAACCGACGATTTTGGGATGAAAATGTTGTTCGCGAAGATGGTTCCAAAGAACCACACCACACCGCCCTCAGCGTGTCCCAGTATTTGGCCTCTAAAGGGATCGCCGTGTTGCAACAGCCGCCTTATTCGCCATGTCACCCTGTGACTTTTTTGTTCTCTAGAACAAAATCGGTGGTCAAAGGAACCCATTTTGAGTCGATTACGGACATCCAGGCGGCCGTGACGAGGGTACTCGCGGACAACCCAGTCATAGCGTTCCAGAAATGTTACGAAACATGGAAAACGCGCTGGAAGGGGATGGCAGAATTGTAGAATAATTTTTAAATTATTCTACATGGAATCAGTCATTACTTAATTGGCCCCACTTTGTAATTTCCAAACGGTGCTGTTTCGTGAACTTTACCATGATGAAAATGTTGACTTTAATTAACGTTTTGACATTGACAGTCCATTAAAAAACTTCAAGGGTGCGTTCATATAAAGATACGAAATTTTCATGTCCCTAATGCAAAACCCTATAGTTAAAATCACACATTAAGATAGTGCAGCAGGCTCCTCCTCTGATATCCAGTGGAGAAAACCTCCCTTTGTCTGTTTTAGCAATGGAGAAGAATCTTCGGTTATTTGTTTTCCAATGGAGCAAGCTTTTCTAACATTTTCGCACATATGCTAACCACGTTGACGGAATTTTTGGCCAAGTTAGCGTCGCAGACAGGGTGAGGGTGTTTCGTCTATTCTTCTTGCTTAGGATTAGGGATTCCACTTGCTTCCCAACCGATATTTTCAATTGTACCGTAGCAATTCTACCTAATATAGTAATAAATTACAGAACCATAGGACAACATTTAACTTTCGAGGACAACTCTACGGAATTAGATTTTTCGTATATCTGACTTCCTCTCCATTTCATTAAGTTTCGGGCAATCAAAAGACTAGTGTCTAAACCGATGGGAAGTCCAAATAATAGAAAAACTGAAGATGACTCAAAGAAGTCGAAACGCGTCTGCTCACACAACAAAGCAAGGCCCGACAGCTTTAAAAAAAAAAAAAATGAAAAACTTTATTATTATTACAATCGGAAAAATTCAAACGGCTATAATTGTCTGTAAGTGATTCGATTTTATTACAGAGAACTATCAAATTTCATTGAATTGAAGGGTTCCCATACGAATTTATCGAAAAAAATGAAATTTATAAATCATACTATTTTATTAACAAATTTATAAATCATACTATTTTATTAACAAAGTTGAGTGAATTTCGACTTTTCCCCCTCTGCATACTGATGTCAGTTAACTAGGGCTTGGCGCAGTTTTGAAGTGACACAAAACTTTTTACTAATCTCACGAGACAAATTCCTTTGAATGCCGTTTAGAAAGTTAGTTTTATTGGAGATTTCATCAGTCACTTGCTGCAAATTTCGAGTTTGATTTGAGGATATTACGCTAGACTTACCCCACGTAGCATCACATGAGTTTTGGAACTAGAAAATTTCTATTATTCATCGACCAAGACACCGGGGATGGCACATGCAGATATTATATGTAGAAGTCTTATTGCTTTGGTTGGAGAATGCAATGTTGAAGTAGATTACGTGGCATGTTACCTAGGTCTCGAAACGCCATCTTCACCCAAAGTCACAAACTGTTCAAATTCGTAGATGGTTTAGCACAAAGAAACCGACAAAAAACTTTTCTTGAACCCGACAGCGAAGCAGAACTAGTGGGGCTACAAATCAATGAGAATAAAATAAAGCTCATAACGCAGTCGAGGGAAAATATTTCAAATACACAAAATACCACACTTAGCGAATACAATATGGAAAAGGTGGGTGAATTTGTGTATTCAGGCGTCTATATAAAGAGAACCTGTAATGAAAGACGTAATACGCTGCAGGACATAGCTCGCAAATAACATTTTTTATTCAGTTTTGATGATCTTGAAGACCAGCTGCATGCATAGGAAAAACAAAGCGCCAAGTATATAATTTGAGAAAGGAGGAGGGAGCCCCTTGTTTCCCTAGCCCACAGGGGTCGCACATTGCGTTTACTGGTTCTCCAATGATGGGACATTAAATGCCGAGAAATGCCAAAAACTGTAAATACACATCTACGCTCCCTTCTTCTAAATCCTACTTACACCTCCGTAAGAGGGTGAAGGCGAGTCTTCGGCGCCTGATAACGGAATCGAAGTAACAACTACTCTGACGCTGTTGAGCTTTTACAACAGGCCTGTCAATATATGTTCATGTCAATGAACTTACAAGTTCATATCAGTGAACTAATTCTTTAAAATTCTTTAAACTTTTAATGGTTAATTACCTTTCACCGACTTTCTTTAAATTGCAAATCTACGAGTATCGGGGGTAATAAAATGACATTTTGTTAACAGGACCATCCATTCAGCAACATATTTTACATTTACTGATGCGGTGGAGGCAGCATCGTTATGTCATAGCTGGGGACATCGAGAAAATGTACCGCCAAATTTGGATTAAAGAGGAAAACTTAGATTGTCAACGCATACTTTGGCGTTTTAAACCTGAAGAGCCAATTCCAGCTGCGAACCGTCACGTATGGAACATCGTGTGCGCTTTATCTGGCCATTAGGACTGCGACAATTGGCAAAAGACGAGCAATCTTCATATCCTGAGGCAGCTGAAGTTGTACTTAAAGGCTTTTACGTAGACGACTTGCTTACAGGGAGTGAAAATTTGGACACACTTATGCAACTCCAAGCTGATTTGCGCCGAATAATGGGAAATGGAGGTTTTCACCTTCGGAAGTGGACAGCGAATCATCCCGATCTTCTAAAACACATTCCTATCGAAGATAAAGCAACAAAAGTCATTTGACATCTGTATCAAGGGAGCTGCAAAAACACGGGTTACAAAGGCATCCAGGAACCGATCATTTTACGTTTGCTATCAACAGAACAATCCCAACGACTTTTACAAAACGGAACATCTTGTCTGAAGTTTTCAAATTGTTTGATCCCTTAGGATGGATACAGCCTAGCGTCAGTCATCATCGGAAAAATTACTGTCCAAAACTTATGGCTTATGAAATGCGATTGGGCCGACACGCTACAAGAAGAGGATGTTAAGGATTGGCTTACTGTTCATAGACAGCTTCCAGCATTGAACAAGTTGAAGATTCCTCGCTGGATTGGATTTACTACCGAAGGGCAAGTTGAGTACCAACTTGCGTCGCAAAAACCATGTAGGTTTTTGCGACGCTGCTGTGTTAGTTACATTGCTTACTTCAAAGACCAAAGTAGCGCCTGTAAAAACTCGGTCTATTCCCCGTCTGGAATTATGCGGCGCCGAACTACTCGTAGAGCTTATGAATCAAGTAGTTATCGCACATGGTTGGAAACACGTTCCAAATTTCTATTGGACTGATTCATCAATTGTTTTAGATTGGTTTTATCGCAAATCGTGTGGGTAATATTCAACAAAAAAGCAGCCCTAGTAAATGGCACTATGTCGCATCCAAAGACAACCCAGCAGATTGTGCTTCTCGTGGAGTTTATCCAAAAGAGTTATTGGATTTAACCCAATGGTGGGATGGCCCAAACTGGCTAAAAACTGTCAACTCCTTCCGGTATTAACAACGATATAGAAGAAATTAGTGCTATTTATCACGCGACTCTTGCACATGAACCATCTGAACACGAGCCAGAGATACTGCAACGATTTTCATGCATCAGAAAGCTCAAACGAGTCGTCGCTTTATGTCTAGTTTTGGACACAACGCTAGAAAGCAGACGGTGTTATGCGAGTAGGTGGACGAATCTACCATGCACTCGTAGGGGAAGAAACGAAACATCCAGCCATCATTCCAAAGGGATCATTAACAAAGCTTCTTATCAGACGCGCTCATCAGCAAACATGAGAGTGAAATTGACGCTAAGTACATTACGCCTTAAATATTGGACCCTCTCAGGGCATACGCTAACTCGGAGCGTTCTTAAGGATTGCATACCTTGCTTTAAAATGACTGCCAGACCAAATGAGCAAATGATGGGAGTCTTACCTCCAGCCCGAGTCCGCTTTCAAAAACCATTCTTGGAAACTGGTGTGGATTACGCAGGTCCAATAAAAATACGTTGGAGTTCAGGACGTGGCTCAAAGATTACGAAGGCATATGTAGCTATTTTTGCATGGCTACCAAGGCTGTCCACTTCGAAATAGCTACCGGTTTTCGATACCAACTTGTCTAGCAGCAATTCGACGATTTATCGCTCGAAGAGGGAAATGTCGGACAATTTACAGTGACTGTGGCACATATTTCCAAGGCGCACAAAAAAATTCTACAAAAAGACATAGAAGCTACATCAGAACTGGTACAAGAACAAATAGAATGGAAGTTTATTCCTCCTGGAAGTCCACACTTCGATGGACTTTAGGAAGCCGGTGTTGTCCATGAAACGGCACTTATACAAAACAATTGGCCAGCAGATTCTAAACATCGAAGAATTCAACACACTTCTAGCACAAATAGAAGCATGTTTGAATTCTAGGCCTTTAACTGCTGTAAATTACGATCCATCAGACGCAAGTACGTTGACACCAGGCCATTTTCTCACCGGTAGTAGCAACCTGTTTGAAATAAAAAGTCACCCAAGTGAAAGCAACATCACGCTCCTGAAAAGATGGAAGTTAGTGCAATACATGAAGCACTCCTTTTGGCACAGATGGTCGCGTGAACCGTTTAAACCGGTTACTACAAAGACCTAAACGGTTGACTCCACGGCTAAATATTAACGAAGGAGACATCGTTTTAGTAAAAACTGCCAACATACCATCCATGCAATGGCCCCTCGGAAAAGTAATCACTACTCATCCATGTGACGATGGTTTAGTTCGAGTCGTCACTCTAAAACTAAATGGGAAATTTATCAAACGAGCGATAACGAAAGTTTGCAGTCTTTCTTTCAACAATGAACGCCACGAAACACCAAATGAGATTTCATCCGAACCAGTTTCATCATCTTCGTCGTCAACTAAACGGCAATTATCCCAGGAAGATCGAACCGGATTAAAACGAAAGAACGCAAGACCGATAACATTGTCTCTCCCATATTGTCTGCAGTTAGTATTTCTCCTGTGCGAGGAGGATTATACGTCGAACAGATTGGAGTGAGCAACCTTCTTCGAGGAGTACTAAAATTAAACTTCAAAATACGTCTTGTGGATCTCAAATTCGATGAAGAAAATATCAAGACAATGAATCACAGCGTTCAAACAATGTGTACATCGGCAAAGCAGGCAAATCACCAGATTCATTGTTGGGATCTCTCACAGCATTTAACCGAACTATCAAGAGTCCGTTGATCGAATCAACACTGTTCGCTTTTTACATTCACAAAAGCCACGCGGACTGCTTGGTCAAATGTTAATGTCTCTGTTTGGAGTAAATGACGAGGTAATAATGGATATCGATCACCTAAGCGACAACCAGGCCAAATTGAAGCAGTTGGTCTTAAAACAAAGCAAAGTCGTATTAAAAGCTACCAGTACATTAAATTCGACAACTTCAAAGATCGATAATAAACACGCGATTTTCGGAACAACTTCTTCTTCTTAGTACCACAGCCCCTCTCGGGCCTTCGCTTCCTGCAAACAGCGTCTCGAACTGTCTCGGTACATTTTTCGGAACAACTACAGAAAAGCTTAAGTGAAATCAAAGAGTGGTTCACCAAAATTGATCACAATCAACTCAATATTCGCTTTCTCGCACTATATTAATATGCTAAAACCTATGTCGATGATTTGTTTCATAAATATGACAGCATCTTACAAACTATTTATACGAAACAAGGCATTTGGGAATGCGTAAAACTGGTAGATTTGGAAAAGGCAATTTACAATCTTCAACCCCTTCTAACTGCACATCTTGAAATATTGCACGCTACCACATCAAAGGTTTCAATTAGGTACGCTTGAGAACACATCAATTACCGGAAAACTTCTCATTATTGATAACCGCAAGTAAGATCTTATCAAGGCTTCTGCAATACTGCAATACATAACTTCCAACTTACTCGTAGTCAACTATGATGACGAACTATATTTTGAGACTACTGAAGATGCTGTATTTCAGGCCCAAACAATTAATAATGATCAATACCTTTTGTCTACGTCAACACTTATAAACATTAAAATGAAACCAAATTGTATCATAGGAGTATATAACTCATACACAGGTACTAGATGTCCCACTAAGACCAAGTTGCTCAAACCTGTTTGGAAAGAGCTTACGAGTTCCAACTAACCCCAACCAACACCAGCCCAAAGTGTATGTCATGGAAAAAGAGTCACGCCAGATTGTACCACAGCCACAGCCGAATATATCTTCACCCCACAGATTCATCAAGAATTTCACCTAAACGTTTCATCGATCATCCCAAACAACAACGAATTTTCCGCACTCGTCGATGAACAAGAAGACATCCTTTCATCCATGGAAACCTCTCACTGGAAATCTATTCAACACCACGGGACAACTGCCGCGACAACTATTGCAACCACGTGCATCTTAGTAGGCATCGCGTTAATGATATACCATCTACGTAAGCGATCAACTAATGCCACCAACATTGGGAACGCCACAGCTTCCGCTAATTGGTACAGCGAACATCAGCTATAGAACACCATTCCAGGGGCAATGTTCATGTCAATGAACTTACAAGTTCATATCAGTGAACGAACTGGACTGGATATGATATTCAAGAAATGAGATCGCACACAATATTCAAAAGTGGGAAGCCTACTGGAAAACGAAAATTCGGAGTGGGCTTCATTGTGGATAGGGAGTTCAAATCGCACGTTATTGATTTGAAGGCAGTCAATGAACGGTTGTGTGCGATTCGTACAAAGGTGTACACGCCCCGACCGAAAAAAAGGACGAAGAAACGAAGGAAACGTTCTAAAATCACCTGGAAAGACTAGTCGACTCATTGCCTACAAACGACACAAAAATAACAGTGATTTCAACACCAAGGTTGGCTATGAGCTATCTCTTCGGGGAACGACTGGAGGATAGAGCCTCCACGATGAAACAAATGAAAACAGCCAGCGCCTGATTGACTTTGCATGTAGCAGAAATCTAGTCATACCGTTCGACTTGATTCCTTTATCGACATATACATAAAATGACCTGGGTATCATGAGATGGCAACACAAAAAACCAGACCGACCATGTTCTGATCCAATAACGTTGAGCCTAGAGCATACCTGACGTCCGTACATACCGAGGAGCCAATTGTAACTTAGATCATTACTTGATCAAATTAACCTATCAATGTCGTATGTCAAAGGCGTATTCACATCGAAGACCAGCCCGGTACAAAAATTTGACATCGAAAGGTTCAAACCGGCGTCTGTGGCAAAAAGTTTCACGGAGACCTTCGATAAATAGCTGGCTCCCATCTTATCAGACGCATTGCAGAAAACAAGCAATGAGCTCTGGATGGAAGTGAAAGACCGTGGCAGAACACACAATCGGACATCAAGCCCGGCGCAAAAGAAATGATTTGTTGGTGATGAGTGCAAGAATGCGTTAAGACAAAAAGAATCAGGCGTGCAAAGAATACGTAGGTAGGAAGACCAGGACGAAGATCTCAGAAGAGTAGCAAAATAAGATAATTAGAATTAAGAAAAGAAAATACTATGACGACCAATTGAGAAGTATAGATGTAAGTCTAGTGAGCAACAAGACAAGCATACAAACATGGTTACTAGCCCAAAACCGTGACGACATCGGAAATATCGATGATGAAACCAAGATTAAGGGGATTAATGGGCATCATATTTCAAGAACCTCCTTAATCCTCCGCACAGCCCCAGAGCATCAGAGTCTATAGATGTTTCCGGAGAGTTTCCATTAGCCCCACCAACTCTGGATGAAATTTGCTCCACCATCAAAGCCCAAAAGAATAATCAAGCACCGGGCATCGATGAGATTCCAGTGGAGCTCATCAAATATGGTGGCAGCAGTGTTCAGAAAGCCATCCATAATATCATCCAGCACATTTGGTAACAAGAACATATGCAGAACGAGTGATCCCAATCAATTATATTCTCTATCCGCAAAAAAGGTGACAAGCTACAGTGCGAAAATTATAGAGGCATATCACTACTTTGTACGGCGTACAAAATACGCCAACAGTATTATTGGGGAGTATCAAGTTGGTTTTAGAGCAGGTAGATCAACGATAGACCAATTGTTCACAGTCAAGCAGGTACTTGAAAAGTGCTGGGAGTTCAACATAGACGTACACCAAACTTTCGTTGAATTTAAGCAAGCATACGACAGTATTTATCGTAACGTACTGTACCAAATAATGCTTTGCGTTGGCATCTCAGCCAAATTAGTCCGTCTTACCAAAATGACAATAACGTAGACGAACTCCCAAGTCCGCATAAATAACCAACTTACCGTTGCCTTTGACACAAATATCGGACTAAAGCAGGGATATGGGCTGGCCCCATTGCTATTCAATTTGGCTCTGGAGTACGTCATAAGGAAGTTACCTGTGTATACGCGATGTATACTACTATTCAAGTCGAGCCAAGTAGTAGCCTATGCGGACGACATCAACATTTTGTCACGGTCATTAACAATTGCCAAAGAACTTTTTCTGAAACTCGAAAGCGAAGCAAAACTAGTAGGGCTACAATTCAATGAAAACAAAACAAAGCTCATGACGCAGACGAGGAAAAATACCTCAGGCCCACAAAATATCACACTTGGCGAATACAGTATCGAAGAATACAGCTCGCAAATAAAATATTTTATTTAGTTTTGACGATCTTGAAGACCAGCTGCATACACAGGAAAACAAAGCTCCAAGTGTACAAACCTGTGATAAGACCTGTGTTATGCTATGGGTGTGAAACATGGGCCCCTAACCCAAGCATCCGAAAATATATTGAACGCCTTTGCGCGACGGGTCCTGAGGCGAATAATCGGAGCAAAGCTAGACGGGGACCAATGGCGAATTCGATACAACCATGAGCTGTATGAAATTTTTGACGAACCGGAGGTCTCAACGATTGTAAGACTGCGGAAGCAGCAATGGGCTGGACACATGATCGTATGGACGAACAACGGATACACAAAAAGGTATTCGTTGGGAGAACGGAAGGTCGGAGACCAGTCGGGAAACCGAGCAAACGCTGGTCTGACTTTGTCGACGGAGACAGTTCATCGCTGCTCGGATTTCGGAATTGGAGGACGCGGTCAATGGACTGAGACAGTTGGAGGCGCTATTTGCAGGCAGCGAAGGCCCGAGAGGGGCTGTAGTGCTAAGAAGAAGAAGCAGAGAATCATCCCGAGTTTTGATCTTGTGCTACGCCTTCTGCGATACTGCAAGCACCTTGGGAATGTAGAATGAACCTGGAGGTTACCTGCCAAAAATCTGCAGGCATGAATTCTAACATTGCACATTAAGATAATGGAGCAGGCTTCTTCTCTAATATCCAGTGGAGCAAACGTCTCCTTGTCTGTTTTTAACTGCATCAAATGCATAGCAATCAGCTAGGTTTCAACAATTTTCCTAAGCATCAAGACAATCATAAGCTCAAGGGGATATATCTCGTATGGGAGATTGGAAATGCGTTCGTGGTTTCAGGATAAAACTTGTTGAAAGAGGCGGCAATCTGGTTTACGGCTCCGTCAAAGTTAAGTTAGACATTTTATTGTTTATTTACTTGTTGAAGATATATTTACTGCATCACTATACAAATGCTCTGAAAATTAACAAAGTCTGTTTAACGTAGAGAGCTTCAATCCTCTAGCCTTTGTCTTAATGTGTCGATACTTTAGTCTTTTATACCTCCTAAGTGCGTGTATTAAGTGCGCGGCTGAAAATGTCAGGCATTCAACAGAAAAAGCCGAGAGCTATTGATATGCAGGAAAAAATGACAATTCTTAACATATACGAAGCAGGAAAAAGTTTGTCGGAGGTTGCAGGTCTTCGCAAAATGGCAGTATCTACAACAAACACGATAGTGAAAGATAAGGATCGAATTTAAAATGCTGTTAAGAAATCTGAATCACTTAAATCGACGATCATTTCAAAGGCAACGTCCGGTCTAATTTATGAAACGGAAAACTTGCTTACTGTCTGGATGGAAAAACACATTCAAAACCGATGTCCCCTAAGCTTAAATTTGATAAAGTGCAAGGCAAAGAGCATCTTCGAGGACCTTTTGTTGTGGTAGCGAGATGAATGCCCATTTACGCACAGAGTGCGGGACTCCCATGTTCGCAAGAAGACGACTGGACTACCAACTAAACACCTCCCCTGTCAACCTGAGAACCTAGCCTGTAACCGTTTGACACATCACTTCGGGCCAGGTCTCCGTTTTGTTACGCCGTCACGCGCCTTCAAGCTGGGGGATCCCTATTCTAGCGGGAGGGGAGAGGGAAAGAGGAAGTGCCAGACAAGCGGTCCCTCAGCCTAGACACCCCCTGCTGCTATGAGTCCCTTTTAAATTTTATGACTGCCCGAACATAATGTGCCACCTGGTTCCATTTGTCAACCGATTCGAGCATCACCGCGACTATATCATCCGGGGTGGGCTCTCCCGTCTTCCTGAAGAGGGCCCTTCGCAGCCTGTCCCATTTTGTGCACGCAATAAATGTGTGGCAGGCATAGTCTGCCTCTCCTGGGCAATACCGACAAATGGGGGGACCGTGACTTACCAATCTTGTGCAGGTAAGACTGAAAACACCCGTGCCCGTTTAAAAGCTGGGTCAGATAGAAATCAGTCTCACCATGCCTTCGATTTAGCCTCGGTCTCACATCCGGGATGAGGCACGCAATTGACCCAAGACTGCGGTGTTGAGCGGTGAGCGGTGTCTCTCTTCGCGGACAACCAACTCCCTCCCATCCTCGTTTCGACGCAGATAAATACAGCGGCGCTCTCTAGCAAGGAGGCCGAAGGTATCACGCATGCAATAACTTTCACCGCCGAATCAGAGACAGTCGGGCATGAAGATGCAATCCTCAGCGCTCCTCTTCTCTGTGCCTGTGCCAGGCGTTTTCGGTACACCGCCTTACTGAGAGCGTCGCCCCATACCTCTGCTCCGTACAGTAGCACTGAGCCTACAGAACTCATCAAGAGGCGTCTTCTTGATGAGCTGGTCCCCCTACGTTGGCAGCCTGAAGCAGCTTTCTCAGCCGTTGCCCTGATCAGAAGAACTCATCTTCGAGTCGATCAGTAGCCCCAGGTACTTCACCGCTGGCTTCGATTCGACTTGTATGTCTCCAATACTGATAATCCTTACTCTAGGGATTCTCTTTTTTGTCGAGATGACCACATCGGTTTTCTTCAGTGCTAAACTGAGCCCGCGAGCAGTCATCCAGTCTCTCACTCGGCGCATTAGCATACCTAGCCAAGTTGCGCTTGTTTAACGGTGCGTCCAGCGACCAGAGCCGCAACATCATCCGCATAGCCGATCAAGCGTGACTCATCTGGCATCTCCAGTCTCAGTAGCACGTCGTTAGACACGTTCCACAGGTCCGGACCAATGATAGATCCCTGGGCAACACCCGATGTAATCGGCCTGTGTCGTGTCGTAGAACAGGCTTCGGTCTTTAAGGTAGACCCTCAAAAGTCGCATTAGATTTCTGGAACTTGAAAAGAGTTTTCCAGCGTATCCAGAATATCCACCCATCTAGCGGAGTTGAAGGCGTTCCTGACGTCGAGTGTGACCAACAGGACGCTTGGTGCGACTATGTGCTTCTGCCTTTTGGACCGCGCTCACCACATCTGCGATCGCATCGATAGTAGAACGTCCTGCTCTAGAGCCGTACTGCCGAGGAGAAAAGTCCCCAGCAGCACGAATCGCGTCCCTTGATAAGTTTCTCTAGCACTTTCTCAGCCGTGTCTAGCATGCATAACGGGCGGTATGCAGACGGCGATTCGGGGTTTCCCTTCCCCTTGCTGATCAGCACGAGCCTCGCCACCTTCAATCGTAGGCAAGCGTTGAATGTGCTGAGCAGCAAGTCAGGAAGGTGGTGATAGACAAGCCGCAACGCCTCAGCCGGAACACCATCTGGACCTTCCTCGCTTTCAATGAAAGAACTGTGAAAAGTGGACACTCGACTGCTGCTTCACCATGGACAGCGTGTCAACACGGACGGGATTGGCGGGGAAGAGTCCCCGCACTATCTCATCCATCTTTTCCGCATCATGTTTGCAAGGCCTGGCCTTTCTGCGCTCTAAATAAACACTTCCGTAGGGCGCCAAGCTTCCACATAACTAGCTTGTAGCCAAGGCTCCACATGCTCAGAGTGTCGTTTTCATGCCACCGAATACAACATCTCTCATGGAGCCATGGACTCAGGGGAGTCATAAGAGACTTCAATAAAGCTTGTTATCTTCCCAGCACCTTTTCGAAAGCTATTGAAGAAACCGATGACGGACAAATGATGTTAATAGATTTTTGGAAATCTTTCAATGTGCTAAAAGCAATTCACATTATTTCTAAAGCATGGAAAGAGGTAACAGAATCGTGTATGATTGGAGTCTGAAAGATCGAAATGGATGGATGGCAAGTCTCCAAGAATTAACCAATGACATTCTAGTAACAGCTATCAATTTGAGCTTGGAGTTAGAAGAGGACAATGAATGGTTGCCGGACGTCGTGGAACAAGAATTGTCAACGGACGATCTAGTGGAAATGGAATCTGATAGAAACATCAATCTTTCCGATGAATCAGATAGCGAAGGTGTTGAAATGAAGACTGGGTTGAAATTAGAAAAGTTGTCCATGACATTTGAAAAGATGCAAGAAGGCTATGTCGTTGTTCAAACAAATGGATCCTGATGTAACGCGTTTTTCAAAATTAGATCGGGATATATCCAGCATGCTGTATCTCCATATTAAATCTACGATCAAAAAAAGAAAAAAAAAATGAAGGAATCAACTTTAAATTCATTTTTCATCAAACCAACACAAATTGTGGACATTTCGGAACCATCAACTAGCTTTAAGTAAATTGTTTTGTCGTGTTATCTGTGACTACCGACTTTCAAGCCTCTTAAGTAAGCATAGATTAACATTATTTATAAAGTCATTGATTTTATAATTTGCTGTGATTTTTATGTTATAAATAAACCATTGTTGAATACGCTTTTATTATTGCTTGGCGTCGAAAAAATGTTGCTACGTGTGATTTTCAGCCGAAACTCAATAAATCCGACTTACGTAAAAATCCGATTACGTAAACCCACTTGGGACGAAATGCTTACCTAAGTCGAGGACTGCTTGTATTCGACTTCCTCATTTCACTAAGCTTAGGACGGTTATTATTACATCAAAAATACGATACCACGGTTCCTGCCAAAAACGCAATCGGGCAGTTAAGTTTACCGAATTCATGATGTTTGCCGACTGCAGCATGATGGCCTAAAAATTTCAGACACCAATGAAACCGTTTTCAAATCGAAGGGAAAATCGATTTATGGGTTTATTGTAGTTAAAACGTAAGCTTTGGCTCGGAGAATTTAACAGTTTGGTAAAAACTGGCAGAAAAAACGTACAACATAGCAAGCCTTCAAAGTTGGGTCCATGAAACGGCCTAAACATTGCAAAGAAGAATTCCAGTGTACTCAGGCAAAAATCTGAAATCGATGCATGAATTAATTTATAATTATGGGGTATATTTGCTGTGATGATCGAAGTAGAAAATTACTGTTTTAGTTGCTTAGTAACAGTTTTAGTTTGTCTAAATTATATTATGCCAACTCATTTTGCATCGCTTACCGAACTTAAACCTATACATGTTGACCTGTTATATAAATTTTCCCATCATCAAACTTGGAAACCATTTCAACTCAATGTCCATTTCCAAAATCAAAATCTAATCACTTACCTTAACATGTGGACATTCGAATTCAGATTGCAAGATTCCTTCCCGCGAAAAACATGCAACATGGAAACGATTACCATGCGAGTCTCCAATTAAAATATCACCAGCATTTGAAATATCAATACCGTTTGGAAAGCATGTAACTTTTTCATTACCGATCCTATATTGGAAAGTTCCGTCGTCTTTAAACACTGCTACGCAATGTCCCTTGAAATCACATACATAAAAGTCGTTGTCTGAAAAAATAAACAAAGAAATCTTTTAGCACTCGAGTGAATTTTTCCCAAAAGAAAAGAAATACCTCGAATTGCAATATCAGATGGCTCCCGCATGTAATCACTGCAGTCGAACCAGTGAACTAATTCTCCATCTTCAGAAATTATAAACACTGTGGGAGAAACACTGTCGACTGCTACAATTTGTCCCTTGGCTGTAACTGCTAGACCAGCCACAATATCGATGTAACTGCAAGGCACAATCAAAGTTATAACCAAATCTTTTACGTAATCTGATTCCTATCTTACCGAATTGCAATTTTCTTCATGAAATGGCCGTTTTTGGAAAATATTTGCATTCGCGATCGTTCGTTGCCTCGATCGCAAACAACAAACTTGCTATTTGTGTGCATAACAGCCACTTTACGTGGATACCAGAGTTGGCCCTCTTCCTTCCCAGGAACACCGAACTGGAACTTGAACGAGCCGTTCTTCTCAAATACTTCGATACGATGATTGTTCGTGTCCGCAACTATAATTTCTTCATCAACTCCCAAGCAAAAACCGTGCGGCGAATTGAATTGACCCTTCGATGTTCCCAACGAACCAAATTTGCATCGGATTTGCATTGGCGTTGCCTTCGTTCTGCCGGGAACGCCAATTGTTGAGAACCCTGGAAGACTTAGTTCATCACCTAATGACGGTATCGAGGTAATGGGTGATGTGGATGGTGGGAGCCCAACAAAATCATTGAGAAGGCTGTCGATGCCTGGTGAAGGGCCACGACCCAAGAGATGATTTGTCGTTAAATCTGTGTGAAAGTCTACGTTTTATCGTATACAATTCGAAAGAGAAAAAAAAAACGTTGACGGATGAAATTAACAAAATAAACAACCGAAGCGTATTATGATTTTCAAAAACGATTTGTAGAAGACCGGATTTCTTTTGACTCCGCCCGATTTTATCTGGATTCTTCTCAATGTCAATTTTAATCAGATTGTTGGTTCCCCAACTTATTTGATTTGTATAGTGTTCAAAATTGCATGTGCTAAATGTGTTGCCGAAGTAGTCTGTGAAAACCGGTCAATAACAAAACGTTCTTAAGAAACACACTTACCGTTGTTATTAAGCCCCAGCTTGGCTAACGCTTGCAAATTATTCAATGCACGCTGGTCTCCTGATATGAGGTCAGCTAGAGTTATGTGTTGGGATGGTGGGTTTGGGTTTGTTGAAACTATGGCATCAGTAATATCTTGAGTAGTTTCCGCCAAATTGGCGAGCCTCTGTAGGTTGTACTCGGCAATACTATTGAAAACTGGAATATTCGAACCAACCATTTGTGGTGGTGGCATTTGAGGATTAGCGGGGGACATTGAGTTCGGCATTGGTTGTTGTGGTGGTGAGTCGGGGGTCAGGACGTTGGGCAAAATGAATCCTGTCCCAAGTGCATTCATGTCCCCGTCAAACGAGGATTGCATTGATGTCGGCAGGGAAATGGGACTACTCGCTGTTACCGATCCTGTTAAGGCGCTTTGCGAATTGTTTGAGCTCATTGTTCGCAGCACTGGTGGCAAACCAGGTAAAGTTGGAGGTGGAGTACTTTCTTTCGGACTTGGTGGTGTGGATTCGGTCCGGAATTTACCAAATGTATCGTACGCAAGTTGCTCAAACTTTTCAAATTTCGAATCGAATTCCAACGAGTAGTTAATATCAGCTTTAGGGGTTGCATTTATCAAATTAAATAGTTGGTTGCTGATTATCTTTTTCATGCTCAAAAACTCCGCAGCGTTAGCATGATCTAATACTCGCGCTGTAAACTTGCATACGCCATCAATTCGTTCCACGTTTTTCTCAACATTATGCAATAAATCCATAATTTTCAACTCTCGTTCCGAATGCAGTTTGGCAAGATCTTTTAAAGCCGACTCACGACATTTGTCCAGTACAGCTTTGAAGCTACGATACGACTCTTCAATCAAATCCAATGCTGTGTCATGTTGTGACTGCAATTCTGTCAATGCCGTACTTAAATTTGATGCTGCCTTATCACAGTACATAACTTTCGAGCGAGCTTCTTTCATCAAACTCTCGATATCAGATCGAACGATCTTTTCCGCATTTGTGAGCAGATCATAGTGATGTTCAGACCCCTTATGGTCAGCAATAAGACAATCGTTGCAAACGGGAACATGGCAGTTGAAGCAATAGTACTTCAAATTTTCGCTCGTATGAATGTTGCAAAAAAGTGGTTTGTGGATTGCCACCTTTTCCGCGGATTTTTGCAAATCATCAAGCTTCACCACTTCATGATTTTCAAAGCAACGCATGAACTTGTGAGCCTTATCACATCCAGCGCATAGAATGTTGGCGCAATCATTGCAACGAGATATCGCGTTCTCTTTACCTTTGCACGATGTACAAACCAACATACCTGGCTCAATGGTTGATAGATCCAGAATGTTGGTATAGACATAATCGCATGTAAGTGATGACGCACCCTTTGCACCGATCTGTAAATAAAAATATATTAAAAAATTTTGAATATTTTCTAGGATTCTATTTTGAAATTTTGAATATTTTCCAGGTTTCTACTCGTATTTGATGAATATATTGAAAACATCAGACAAAATTATAATTTACAGAATTTTTAAATATAAGGATGGATTGGAATTCGCATTGTTCACAATATGCGCGGTGCTGCAACAGAAAATGCCAATAGCAGTGGGATGGATACACTAGTTCGTTGACCGAGAACGAATTTTTGTTAGTGGAGGCCTTGGGTACGCTAAAGGTATAGAATTTGTAATCAGATTTCGGCTAAACTGAACAAAGATAATCAGGCGTCTAGGCTGTTAAGGAACTACCAACATAGACGAGATATTTTCGAGCGTAGTGGTACCTTTTGAGATAACGTAGTTACGTTGAATCATGCAAAATAACAAGCGAAAATTTCGCTTCTACCGTAAGTTACCACTACCATAGATAAGCTCCTCTTCGCAAAATGTTTAGATATCACCGGTGACCGATTGCAATGTTCTGGACGAAAACACATTTTGAGGAAAATCAAATCAACAAAATTTTTCCTTCTTGGGTTGTAGTGATTTATTTCAGAATAGGAGTAGTCAATTTTTATCTAACCGACCCAAAAACAATACGATTATTTCAAGGTTCGCCAACCAAACGATATACGTTGCGGAAGGATACAAATCACAATCAAATATTCAATCGCGTTTCATTTACCTACGAGTCGCTGTAAAACAATTTCCCATAGAAAACTAGAAACACCAATACCCAAACTGACAGCTGTAAGGATGAGGAAAACCTAAATGCCTAAAATAAGTAATGGGATCAGAATGTTTGGCAAAACAAATGTACCTGACTTTGCTAGAAATGAGGGCTATTTTTTCTCCTAAGAAGTAGAACGCACATCGTGGAGTAAATGTTACCAACATATACACCGAACTCGGACCAATACCAATGTCAGTTAAGAAAAGCGGCGATCTCACTTTCAGCGAGCGAAGTGCCCGTCTTTGTTTCCAGAGCAAAGGAGGTGTTTTACTTTCAGCAATATAATCATTGCTTTATAGAGAAATACGGGGGCTTAATCTTGTTTATCTTGTTTCTATGGCCTTTAAGGAAATTTTTACCAACAGGAGTGGTAGCTAAGGTAGATAAGTGGATGAAAACTTTGCTGCTCCATGTCGTCGCATTGCTTGCTTTTCTCAAGGCTATTTTTGATTTCTTAGCCTGGCTAGCCGAAGCGACGAAGTACAAGTAAGAAAGTCCTTAAAAACGCATAAATATTGCGAAAAGATAAAAGTACGATCCACAATCAACTGTCACGCGTATATCGCTGGTTCCGCTTTAACGTCAATTTCGTACATTTCCCTCTCCTGCATACTTCGACACTGATTAGGTAATCTTAAGATCTGTTTTGAAAAGATCTCAGTAAGACATTTCATGTGACACCCCGACTCGGACTAACTTTGATGAAAACTTTAAGGGTCGCCTATGGGGAGACCTTATAACGCTCTAAAAAAATGTACCACTCCCAAAACATTCAAGAGGGTCATCACTGCCGATCTTTCCACAAATTTTCATGACGGCAGCTTCTATAGTTTCGAAAAAAACTGATGTGACCCATAGGCGGACAGACGGACAAACGTTGTGATTTCAATAGAATTTGGTATTTTAGTACAAACCCTCAAAGAGAACAATATTTGGACACAAATGAGACGAAAGACTCATCCCGCCACCCCATTGCTTCAACATTGCCGGCAAAGCGAAGATGACCTGGATGAAGTGTATTTAAGTCAATAATAATTGTGAAGAGCAAGGAAAAGGGCAAATGTGCTACTTCGCAAAAAGCCAACCGACCCATACAATACTATTTGCATAGGTTCTATATAGAATCTCGCGCACACTTGAAAGAGTCAACCATATGTCTTTCCAAATTAGCGACACGAAGACAAGTTCAGTATGGACTGGTGATAGGGGTGATAGGCGTCGTGAATGTAGAGCTGTTTGCCCATAGGAGTAGAGACAGCCAAACGCGAAATGCCGACTGTTACATCGGTTGTGGTTTATGAATTTGAAAACTATGTCCAATTCTTCTTCTTTGTAGCACTACAGTCCTTCCCGGGCTTTCGCTTCCTGCAAACTGTCTCGGTCCATTGACCGCGTCCTCCAATCTTCAAATCCAACAGCGATGAACTGTCTTCGTCGACCGATTCAAACCAGCGTTTCCTAGGTTTCCCCACTGGTCTCCGGCCCCTTCCTGTGCGCTCCCTGAAGCAAAAAATACCAGTTTAAACCCTGTTTTGAAAAGTTCTTATAAGACCTTTGATGAAATATTTTTTTTCAGGGGCCACTCCCCTATTTGGGAAGACCCCCCCTCTTAAGCACCTTGTAAAAAAATTTCTGTAGTGAAACTTTGAAAAGGGCATCGCTTTACACCTACTCACAAAATTTTAAGTTTGTAGCTTATACAGTTTGCGAGAAAAAGTGCTGTGACACACGGACAGACAGGCGCGATTTTAGTAGGCTTTTGTAAAATTATTTTACAAAATCCTAAAAACGAAAAACCGGCTCTCTCAAAAATCGGAATTTTTCACGAAAGGTGAAAAAAGGTAAACCGAAGAATCGGGTTTTTCACCAAAATCCGCCAACCCTTTCCAAGAAAATGCCTATCGGAGCGATTAAAATAGGGAGTAACGGACGAGATCAAGGATGAGGGGGGCATTAGACACATTTACACCTTACAAACCGCATTAATCGACGAGACATTCTCGATCATGAGTGAATTTTAAGTGCTTGTTTATGCATTGGAAGTATACCTGAGCTACGAATGAATGCAAGAGTGGACTATATTTTTAAACCGGCTAGACGCAACCACTGAAGTGTGAAGATCAGCGCAACATCTTCTGCTGAAGGCGCAAAGACTGTTTGATTTGCACATCAAGACTATGTATGTGTGCTACCAGTGGACAAGTCCTCGTAGTTTAAGTCAGCCAAAGGAATTTACTCTAACTGTCCCTTTAAATATAGTGATTTTAACGTCGTTACTTTTTTATCCGCTGTGGGGTAAAGCAAACGCTACTGCCGTAGGCATCAGATTTGTTATAAAGCAGCGCCAAATGATGAACGCATTTGCAACGAGAAAATCCTAGGGACGCCGAAAACCTCATTCAGGGTTCTGACTGCAAATGAAATACTATAATGAATTATCGCAAGTTAAATTCAGTACTTGTATTGGATTGTTCAATAATTCATGTTTTTTTTTTTTTCATAGACAACTCCATATTTCATGTAGTTGTGATTGCGTGGCTTATATTATTATACAATCTACTATTTGAAAGATTAGACTTTAGACTATCTTCAGTCAAAAACTGAACTTGAAAATGGACAATCAAAGAGCATTGTCGGCATATTTTATTGTTTTACTTCCGAAAGGGCAAAAATACGGTGCAAGCTCGAAAGAAATTGTGAGATGTTCATGGTGAGGACTGCCTTGCTGAACGCCAGTGTGAGCGTTGGTTTGCTCGGTTTCGTTCCGGAAATTTTACTGGTCGTTCAACCACTACTGATGACAAAATAAAGGCGTTAATAATCGAAGCTAACCGGTATGACAACTAGAGAGATAGCAGAAAAGCTCGACATATCGAATCGGACCGTTTGCTTGCACTTACCAACAGCTTTGTTACGTAAACAACCTGGATGTTTGGGTTCATCACGAATTAAAGGAAATCCACCTCCCCAAACGCATTAACATATGCGACTCTTTCCTGAACCGTAACCAAAGCGACCCATTTCTAAAAAGAATCATAACGGGTGATGAAACATGGATTGTTTACGATAACTTAGTCCGAAAACGATTATGGACCAAGCAAGATGAGCCCCCACAATCGACATCCAAAGCCAATATTCATCAAAAGAAGATTATGCTTTCTGTGTGGTTGGATTACAAGGGTATAGTCTACTTTGAGCCGATTCCTAGAAACCAAACCATTGATTCGAATGTCTACTATCGTCAACTATCGAAATTGAAGAAGAAATCAATTAAAAACGCCCTGATCTGGCCAATCGCAAAGGCGTAATTTTGCATCATGATAACGCCAGATCCCACATATCTTTGATAAACCGTCAAAAATTAATGGAGCTCAATTGGGAACTGATGCCACATCCACCCTATAACCCTGATTTGGCACAATCAGACTATCATTTGTTTCGCTCCCTTCAAAACCATTTGAATGATAAAACTTGCCACGGAAACCCTTTGCACTGTCCCATGCGGTCGTTAAGATGCCGCCTGAGCCAAGGTTGTAAATGTTAAAAGTAAAAAATTAATTCAATGAATATATTAAACAAAAAAAAAAAAAAAAAATACTTAAATAAAATCGAGTAACGAAGTTGGGAAATAGATACCTGAACGATTAGATTTGAATTCAAAGTCAAATAAAAATGATGGCCAAGCAAAACTGAGGGGTTCTGGTGGAATGCGATCCTGCAATGAAACAGTTTCTGCTCTACCTCGATGAGTCGCCCGTTTTCATTCCTCCTGATGTAGTGGACACTCGTCAAGGACGCTTGGATGTTTTAATGGACAAAATTATTTTCTCACTCCAAGAAAAGGAAAGTTCATGTACAACAAGTCGTTAGCACTCAACTTGATTTAGTGGATAAAGGCTACATCACGGAGGCACAAAAATTAGAATATCTTAAATCTGAAGCTACTTATAATGAACTTATGGGATTCTGAGAAAGTACATCCAAGATTTTAGGAGATGCGAGAATTAATAGCAAGTGATACAAACCCAGCACAAGCCGCAAAAACATTTGTCGCCATACAATCAGCGATTGTTCATGACGCGTTACATTGGCAAAACCACAAAATTGTCGCTTTTGTCATATGCAACTAAAGAGAATTAGTTGCCTCTATCGTAAACTGTTATGTTATGTATATGATCAAATCTGAGAGACAAGCTTATAAGAATCTAAATTTAATCCAGGAGGAATTGAATGTAGCACCTAAAGCTGTGCTGGCGGATGAATGTCGCCAATATCTTCGATAAATATACAACGCATCGCCGGAGCTATTAACAAAAATATATATTTTCCCCAAGTGCAACATGTCCTGTAGATTGCTTATTCATGGATATGGTTTCCGTTACCCCACCAAACCCTCGCCATGCAAATATATTACGTTCAGAAGTTTTGGAACATCCTCATACAACCGTTTACAAAAACATTGATGTAAATTCTGTATTACGTACGATATTACTTAATATGAAAAACACTGGCGAAGAAATTAGCAGTGAATCTAAAGCAGTATAGGAAAGAGCAAGAGGTTCTAAATCCTATGAAAAATATATCGGGCTTGGCAAGAACTGCAAGCGAATGTTAACAATTTATTGGATGTTTTAGCTACTAAGAGTAATCAGAAAGCTATAGGACAAACGGATTATAGAAAAGAAAGAGGGGTTGCTTCGCAAACACATGATGGGTAAACGTGCGAACTTGTCTGCTCGTACTGTTATTACTCCAGATCCAAATTTATGTTGAAGAAGTTGGCATTCCTGACCTGTTTGCTAGAAAACTTTCTTATCCAGTTCCAGTTGCTTCATGGAATATCTCAGAAATACGCAAAGTTGTCATGAATGGACCGGAAACCCAATGAAGTGACTGTGGGACGTAGGTGCGTACCCGATGAACACCGCACCGCAATTGAAACTTCAATTGCCTCGAAGAGAAAAATTAACGACTCGCTGGTTGGAGAACCTGCGGACAAAGGACGGGTCTCTTTTGGTGGACGATGATCGACAGTACGACGAAATATCAAGGACGTGTATCCTAACCAGCAGCTCAATGGAGGAATAGGAGACAATTCGATGGAATTTTCATCAGTGACGTGGAATATTGGCTGTGGAAGTTTGTCGAGTGGCGCGCTGGAGAGATAACCGCGACGTGACTTCATCCGGGGAGCAAAGTGGTCACCCCGTCCTTGAATAATTGTTCTTTCTACGTAATTCCTATCGGGGAGGCTCCGCTAGGTTAGGATGAAAAGTCTTGATTCCAGCTGTGTCAGGGGTGTTCGGCGGCAACGTTTCTCGCTTGGCGGCAACTTGGGACCAAAGGACAAGCGAGTAGCGCCTCCTACGACCGTCTTCGACGGGCAAACCAGGTCCGAAGTCCTAAGCCGAAGGATCCTCAACGTGGAGGGTAAAAAACTTTCGATTCCGATCAGGCTATTAAAAATGAGTTGGACCAGTTCTTCGCTTCTTAAAACTAAGGCTTCTTCGAACGTGGAATTTTTCAACTTACCGAAAGATGGCACTTTGAAAAACATGAAAAAAACGATATTAATTATCGAACAACCTAGATAATTCATTGGTGAATGCAATAATCACATTACCTATAACCTTCATTAAGACCTAGAAGAAGCTTTGGCGAATTCACGTACACGTGCACTATCAACGTTTTCATGATTTTCATGGCTACTAAAAATGGTAGGAAATGATCTCGGGGTCGCACATTGCTGGTTCTCCAATGATAGGATATTAAATCCCAAAAATGCCAGTAACTGCAAATACACACAGCTCTGCTACCAAATCCTACTTACACCTCCTTTGTGGTGGTCGCTGGTAACTTTTACTTTTGTTAAAGGCTTCGTGAGGGTAAGCTTTCCGCGCTAGATAACGGAATCGACGCGCTAACTCTCCGCCCCCTAAAAAACCCTACATTGTTTTGAAACCTGCAAGAGAACTTTGGAATGGGTTGGACCTATGGCAACAACCCCGCCACCGAAAAATGAACTATGGAATTGAAGATCACTGAATAACCCTGGCGCTATTGACCTTTTATAACAGCCTAGTCAATATCAATTAAACATAGTGGCAATCCAAGAAACGAACGAATTGGACTGGAAGCGACATTCAAGACTTGAGATCACACACAATATTCAAAAGTGGGAAGCCTGCTGCAAAGCGAGAATTCGAAGTAGCCTTTCATGTGGATAGGGAGTTCAAATCGCACATAACCGATTTTAAGGCAATCAATGATTCTTTAAAATTTGGCTGATAAATGTACACGCCCGACAGAAGAAAAGGACGAGAAAACGAGGAAAACGTTCTACAATCACCTGGAAAGACTATTCAACCCATTGCCTATAAATGACGCAAAAATTCTGGTGGGTAATTTCAACGCCAAGGTTGGCAATGAGCTATCTCATCGGAGAACGACTGGAGGATATAGCATCCACGATGAAACAAATGACAACGGCCAGCGCCTAATTGACTTTGCATGCAGCAGGAATCTTGTCATATGTTCTACTTGCTTCCCACATTCACACATAAAATGTCCTGGTTATCACCAGATGTGACAAAAAATTCCCGGAGGGCCTCGACAACCAGCTAGCTCCCATGCTATCAGACACATCGCTGAAAACAAGCAACGAGCTATGGGTGGAAGTGAAAGCGGCAATTAGGACCGTTGCAGAACAGACGATCGGATATCAACCTCGGCACAAAAGAAATGATTGGTTCGATGAGTGCCAGAATGCGTTGAATACAAAGAATCAGGCGTACAAACAATATTTAGATAGGAAAACCAAGACGAAGAGAGAACATTATGAAAATCTCAGAAGAGCAGCGAATAAGATAATTAGAATTAAGAAAAGAAAATACACTGCTTCAACAGTATTCGCGAAGTATGTGTTATGGAAAAACTTCGCGAATATCAAGATTCTAGGTTCATATAAATGAGAGGGTTCCGTTCAAGAATTGATTAAGAAAATATTTAAAATTCACGTGAGGTTTTATTTCGAGGTTTATTATAAAATCTCAGTCAAATTTAACACTAATATCTTACTTACAGTTAAAAGCTAATTTCTCTTTGGCTTGAGTGATATTTGGCTTCTTTTCTACAAAACCCTATTGAAATCGGTGCCTGTGTCCGTCTTTCCGTCGTTTTTCTCCGAAACTATAGAAGCTACATCCATGAAACTTGGTGGAAAGGTTGGAAGTTATTGACTTCTACAAAGTTTTAAGGTGGAAAAAATTTTCAAAGAGTTTTAAGGGTTTTTAACGCAAATCTTCACTACAGACGAGACATGGGTACCTTCCCGAAAGGAAGGTGTCGTCTAAAGAGTGGAGAAAGAAGGAGGAAAATGCGCCAGTTAAAGCGAAGACAATCAGGTCCGTGGGTTTAAGGTTATGTGTACTGTGATCTGGGACCGGCGGGGCGTGCTGTAAGAAAGAAATTCCAATGCATGGAGTAGAATTATGCCCTAAACCAATGGTTAAAATCGTACGAGTGTGTGCAAAGCAGTGGACGGTGAATTGCTTTGAGAATTCTTTCTTTCAAACTTTATTTTTGTAATGCGAGGACCCGCTTGACCGGATTAAAGTATGGGCCGGAAAAGTTGGTTTTACGGCAAACTGAACTAGTTCGTTTTCAGGTGCAATCGTTCTACTGCAACCATTTAACATAGTCAAGTATCTGTATACAAATCTGTGATAAGACCTGTCATGCTATGGGTGTGAAACATGGACCCTAACCCAAGCACACGCACACAACGCCTTTGAGCGACGGGTCCTGAGGCAAATAATCGGAGTGAAGCTAGACGGGGACCAATGGCGAATTCGATACAACCATGAGCTGTACGAAATTTTTGACGAGCCGGAGGTCTCAACGATTGTAAGACTGCGGTAGTCCAACGTTATATCAAAATAAAACATAAGCAACATTACTTGCGTGCTGGCCAACATTCTTCACCAAATAGAGAATTCAAAGGCGGTAAACTACAATATATATTCACATGTGCGTTTAGGCGGTCTCTATTGTATGACAAAGAAGTCCATTATTAACGAACCAACACGGTTACACGATAACCCTCATTGTCAGATATAATTATTAGATATGGCCATTTGGGCCAAATTGAATATTAAATAAGGGGACAGTAAGTGCCAGCTTGTGGTGGCCCTTACCCAATAAAAGCAAGATCAGAGACCTATTCAATAATGAATTTTAAGAACGACCATAAGGATGCTATGATCAGACTTTTGCGTGTGTCTGTATTACCTAACCTAACCTGCTGTAATACTTCATGACCGAACGACCTACTGAGCTACTAGAGTCAATCAAAAGATGCATTTCTAGAAAAATCCAATTCAAAGTATTTATACGTTCCTCCATTGAAGTGTATACCTCAAATTCCACCCGTGGCTTAACATTCGAAGGTGCAGCTAATGATTTCTAGGATTGCCGCACGTGGTAAACCTGCGACCTTGAAATTCCCTTCCCCTTCCCCGGCATCCTTTCCCTCTCTATTGATATATTTACCATCGCTCTAGCTTGTTTCGTTCGCCTGCTGTGTCGTATTGAGTATGACGTGTATTGGTGGTGCTCGTCACGAAATTGGAGAAACGAATCAAGAGCAACGCGTCGCGAGAAAATTTTGCGCCAGTTGAGCGAAACAGCTTCGTCAACGTACGCTAAAATTGTAAAAGTGCATGCTGATAGTGCTCTGTCGTGCCCAAGTGGCATAAAGAGTTGAGGGGCGTGAAAGCGTGGAAGACGAGGCGCAGAGCGGGATACCAGTCGAGGTGTGAACTGACGCGAATGCGCAGCGTGTGCACGCCCTAATCCGCGAAGATCGGCGTTTAACAGTTCGAACGTTAGCCTCGGAACTGGGTATGAACCATGAAATAGTCAGACAAATTTTAACAGACGATTTTGGGATGAAAAAGTTCTGCGCGAAGATGGTTCCAAAGAACCACACCACACCGCCCTCAGCGTGTCCCAGCATTTGGCCTCTAAGGGGATCGGTGTTGTAACAGCCGCCTTATTCGCCCGATATGTCACCCTGTGATTTTTTTGTTCCCTTGAACAAAATCGGTGGTCAAAGGACTCATTTTGAGTCGATTACGGACATCCAGGCGGCCGTGACGAGCATACTCGCAGACATCCCAGTCGTAGCGTTCCAGAAATGTTACGAAGCATGGAAAACGCGCTGGAATCGTTGTACAGCTGCCCAAGGGGACAACTTTGAAGGGGATGGCAGAGTTGTAGAATAATTTTTAAATATACGGTTTTCATGGAATCAGTCATCACTTAATTGGTACACCTCGTATGGATAACCGTTGCCGTTGAAAACGCGCAATTTTGAAGGAGCTCTTGAGCTGCCTCTATTAAATCGGTTATCATACAAGACTTGTAGGACGCTAGGAAAGCCTGGTTGAAAAAATTTCTTGAAAGATAAGTACATACTGCTTGGTATTGAACTTACAAGAAATTACCAAAATTTGGAAGTGGATTCTTCTAACAGCGACCATTTCAGAAAATTATCCATTTAGATATGCAATGCGTTTGGCACCAGATGCGGCTTTTGTCGAAGATATAGTTACTTAGATTAACATAAAGTATTTCTCCATCTACTATATAATTGCTCTGCTATTGTTCAACGGACAGAGTCATGGATTGGACCCGTTTTATGGCCTAGCCATCTACAGAGCCATTTAACACACGTTATAAACACGTGAGAAAGAATTTGCTGGAGGATAGAACATTTTTAAGATATTTGCTTACCACCAGGCTGACGCCTCTATATTTGTCCATTTAGACTGTTGCAGAAAAGAAGGTTTAACTCTTCAAATTCTTTTTAAATCCTCACGGAAATTGCTCGAGAAATTGATCCACGGTTTTACGCTAATTTTTGTTCGGCTAGCAGGCATCTAGCGACGTATGAAATTTCTTTATCCCATGATCTTGAGCGTTATCCCACAAATTACCCCAAAAAGAAATGCTTGGAATAACGCAGAGAAAGTTTGGATATGCTCATTTTCTTACAGGCACTGTTGCTAGTAGGGTCACTGGAAATATATCACTGCTACTGATTAATCAACCTTCGCCATATGAGAGACCTCATCAGAGTTAGTTGGTCCTATGAATCGACCCGACCAGGGCACGAGATGAATGCTTTAACGAACTTTTGTACGATAAAGTAGCTCTTCAAAAATTTTGATTAGCTTTCCTTCATGCATACAACATTCGCACAGTACATTTGTTTTATTCCCTACATTCCCAGTTGCCCTTCAAGTTTCAAATATAGTCAATAATTTAGCTCTAAACTCTTGGGAAGAGTTGTCAGGTCAATAGCTTCTACTTTACTAAATTTACTCAATAATAGCCCAGTAGGGTCGCAGTTTAAGCCTGTACTAATAAGCCTTGGAATCTCAGTCGGCCTCCCTTCACTTATTAAAATATGTATGTATATTTATATTGTTTATAAATTTAAGACTCACCTTAGTTCCTTGATTGCAAGTTGGACACTCAATAATACAATCAACTTTCTTCGAATCGCCTGTCTCATCAATCAGAAGTTTATCAATACAAGATTCGCAGAAGACATGAAGACAAGAAAGTACCCGTGGCGAATTGAGCCTCCCCCTAAAAATGAAATTGAATAAATAACATTACCGCTATTGCAAAACAAAAGAAGATATAAGAAAAATAAAGAAACACTTACTTGCATATCATGCAGGTTCGATCATTTCCATCCGAAAAGGAACCAGATGGTTCCTCGAGCGCCGCTTCACGCATATCACCGCCATCAGCTGATTTAAAAACGTCCCCGAACATGTTTGCCTCGTCTGATGCCATAAGTTGATACAACTTGAGTTTATACAACCAATTTCTGAATTTTCCGCGTTATACTTCGTGTTAAAACAGTCTGTACGCCGGCTTGGATAGAAACAACAGATTTTTTTCAACACTTCAACTTCGCTTTGGACGACGTTTCACCAGTTTATGGATTATTTCGCGAACAATTAAAAGGATTTAAACCCGAATAACAATACGATTCTCAGAGAATAAATAAGGTAATTGAGGGGGGGAGTAATAAACACACGCACCTCCTTGGAAAATATACTTTTCAATGCAGAATGTAAATTATACTTTTCTAATATTTTTAAGTTTAAAATTTAAATATTTGTTTTCATGCAATCACGTGGTTTATAATATTTCGTTATTTTCTATTAAATACTTTTTATTATTCTCAGCAGAGCTTTGCCTTATTGAACTTTTTATAAAATATTTTTATTTTTTCCTAGTTTAGGCCCTAGTGAACAGTCTCACCCAAAGTCTGAAAATAAAAAAAGAGAAGCGATTAGCGAAAATTCATATTGGTTTCCATAGATACTAACATTCGTATTTTTTCATTGCATGTTATGTGACATGTGTGGAATGTATGTTTACATGTCGTTAAATTGGTAGTGACGGTTGCAAAGTAGTCGGTTTTTGCTTGTGTAGTAGAAAAGTAAATGTTTCGTGTGTTATTTGTTATAAATTAATTACTTTCAAATTTTCAACGCGAGCACATTATTTCTTGTTCTTAGACTTATGGTAGAAAAGGAAATTACCTTGATGTTAGAAGCAAGAAATTACTACTGAACTCGGAAGACCGAAAAAAATGACGAGTGTATAAAGAAGATTTATTCAAAACGTTGCCAGTCTATTTCCTGGCACCCCGTTAGTGATTTTATAGGAGAAATTTCGAGGCGATTAGCATTATTTTAAACATTAACTTTAGTCTTAAAAAAGAAGATGAGTAATGAATGAATAATATGAGCAATATACCGACACATTACTGACTTTTCTGAATTTATTTCTTCATTGAGGGTTCTTTATAGTTGGTAATTGAATTACCCATGCTGAGATATACTTTCACTTTGCCTTTAAATTTCATGAGTTTTAAGTATCATTTTTTTAAAAAGTATCATTTGTTTAGAAATTACCACTATTTAACACCAGAGTTTTATTCCAGATACATTGATCAAAGTTATCTTGAAGACGCTTGTGATGAGATAAATCTTCTCGATATGACTGGTATCGTACTTAATAGTACGACTCCAGATAGAAATGGAAACAGGATATGTGATGGATTGCAGAAACTTGCCCTGATTGGAATGATATGAAACACCAACCATTGAAAGGTTAAAAAGATTGAAAAACCTTATCGACCAGTTTTGACATATGGATGTCAGATCTGGTACAACCAGAGTGCTAGTACTATGGAAAAATTAAGAGTTTTCGAAAGGAAATGTCTTCGTGCATGTACTGGTTTGTACAGAAAGCCTGAGACGGATTGGAAACATATATCGAATAGAAGAATTTATCAAACTGCTGAAGTGACGAGGGTCGACGTTAAAATCAAAGCTCAGTAAGGCACTTAAAGTAGCCATGGCCCTACGAAGACTCTTTCATTCCAAATACATTGATCAAAAGGTCAAAATTATCTGTTACAAGACCCTGGTTCGACCAGTTTTGACATTTGGATGTCAGATCTGGTACAACCAGAGTGCTAGTACTATGGAAAAATTAAGAGTTTTCGAAAGGAAATGTCTTCGTGCATGTACTGGTTTCTACAGAAAGCCTGAGACGGATTGGAAACATTATATATCGAATAGAAGAGTTTATCAAACTGCTGAAGTGACGAGGGTCGATATCTTCATATTGAAACTTCTTCGGAATCATATCGCAAGATCTGTGACTGTGAGTGAAAACCCTTGGATTTCACAGCCGTTCCATCCTACAGACGGGTATATAGCGACTTGCCTCGGTACTGGCTTCATTCCTCCAGAAGCATTCGTGTATTTGGACATGAATCGATATGTTTTGGATTCTGACGGCGTCCCAGTCATATATCACATATCGACGGGCCACCGATAAGAAGATAAAATATCCTCAGAATTTGAGTTCACGAGACCAACAATTCCAATGGAGATACTCATTTGCTAGATTCGTTGAAGCTGATCGAATTGAGACGGCGCAATCCAGGTATTGGTGGCTGATCAATGTATCTGGAATGAAAGAGCTTTCGAAGGGCCATGACTACTTTAAGTGTTAAATAGTTAAAAATATTCCGCCTTTAGTAGAACTTTCAAATTAGACGAGAACAAGTGACAGTGTCCCAACAAATCAAGGTGCGTACAATCGAAAACATAGTCATCAATCAATCGTCCAAGGTATTTACGCAAGCTCAACTGAATCTGCTGAACATGGGGCTGAAATACTCCATTAACGCGAAAGCCAAACCTGAAGATATCGTCATAGAAATCGAAGCCGGGATCAATAGACTTTCGAGCATGCATGGACTGACGGCAGAGGAAAAACAAAAGATAAGAGCCAGCACTGCAGATACACTGAGAAAAGAAACTAGATGGGTCGGAAAGCAGGACGAGAATAGGATCATCAAGGAGCTCAAAAATCTACCGGTTTACTACATGAAAGCGGATAAAGGGAATGCCGTAGTGATCATGGACAAGGCCGATTACGACAATAGAATGCGGGAAAAAATAAATACGGGACCAAACTTCAGTCTACGAAATAATCCGCTTCCTGAGTCCATAAAAAGAGTGGAAAAAGTGCTGAAAGAATGTGAACCATGGATTCAGGAAATCAAGAAATTCTTAAAAGTAACCAACCCATCGCTGCCAAGGATCATAGGACTTCCGAAGATTCACTAGCCAGGCCACGAAATGCGTGAAATTGTGTCAGCAGAAAACGCTCCCACTCAGAAAATTGCGAAGTGGTTAGTCAAAGAATTCAATAACATGGACAAAAAATTTGTTACCAGATCAGTAGCATATTCGGCAGAATTTACTTCAAAGGTTTTGTCCTGGGGACCTTTGGAAGATGGGGATACGATGGTGTCATTTGACGTTAAGGCACTTTTTCCCAGTATTCCGGTCAAAGAAGCACTTACGTTACTTGAGGAGTGGATTCTGATACAAGGATCAGGAGAACAATGGAAAGCACGAGCCAACATGTATTTGAAACTGGCTAGACTCTGCATGGGTGAAAGCTATTTCACCTTCAGGGGAGAATTTTTTAAGCAAACACGTGGTGCTCCAATGGGAAACCCCCTTTCCCCGTTTCTAAGCGAAGTTTTTATGGCATTTTTGGAGGAGAAGTTAGCACAAGAAGGTAAACTGCCACATCGATGGGTGCGTTATGTAGACGATATCTTCACGATCATCAAAGAGGATCAGGTCCAGCAAACTCTCACGGCGATCAACTCAATACACAACAACATCAGTTTCACCCACGAGCTGGAGTCGGAGGGGCGGCTACCATTCCTTGACGTAATGGTATGTAGAGGAGCTAATGGATTGGAATTCGAAATATACCGCAAACCAACGGACACCATGCGGATAATTCCTTTCAATTCAAACCATTGCCAACAGCAAAAATGGGCGACATTTAGCTGGCTTGTGAATCGAATGCTCACGCTTCCATTGAATAAGGAAGGCCTGAAAAAAGAAACGTCCCACATTTATAAGCTAGCCGAGTGGAATGGATACCCTACGGATGAAGTCACCAAATTGATAGCCAAACGAACGAAGGAGATCTTCAATAAAAAGTTCACAACGCTAACTGCGGAAGTCGAGCAACGGAAGAGATTGGTTGTAACGTTTGACTCAAGGACGGAAACAATGAAGAGGGCTATGAAGAACGTAGACATCGACCTAGTAAGTAAGTAATACAGATCTTGCTTGGATCAACCAAGGACCCCATTCCCAAAATGGAGCGGAGTGGAGTCTACAAGGTCTCGTGTACGAAATGTAATGGATGTTACATTGGACAAACGAGGAGATCACTAGGTGTCAGATGGAATGAACACTTAAGGGAAGCAGTCAACAAAAACAAAAAGCAGGATGCAAAAAACTTCAAATCAAAAGTAGCGGAGCATATAGTTCTTGAAAAACATGACATCACTGCGGACAACGTAAGCATGCTGAAAACGGTTACACCCGGATGGAAGCTTGATGTAGCAGAAAGCTTGGAGATATTCAATCGGAAGACGCAGGACATTTGGAACGGCGACCCAGGTAACGGATACACCTGGCTATTCAAGCTTACAAAATAATGAAGGTAGTTAAGTAGTAATTAAGGATAAACAAATTTTTGAATGGTAAAGGATCAGGTAATTAGAGATTAAGTAAAAGTACTTTGAGGGATTCGATGTAATTAGAGATTCATATTAATGCGTTGAGTTTAGTATAAATATTAGGACACTTATAGTTTAGGGAATAGTAGTACTGAGGAAGTTCTCAAGTAGAGAACGAAACAATTGTATACTAAATTTAAAATAAATAGTAGAATTAAAGGGTATATACTTTCTTTCATTTTTTTTTTTACTTGTAAGTGTCTTACTGAGCATGATTTTCACATGTTCAGTATAGTACAGATACTGATCGAGATAAACACCGAGGTATCGAACACAGGATTTATGTGAAACCCGTTCAAGACTACCCTCACCAGCCATGATGTGGAAATCTTTCCAATTACGTTTCAGGTCTTGACTGACCCCCTGCAGAGTTGTCCGGAACAAGATTGTTTCACACTTTTGCGCATTGATTTTCATTCGCCAATTGTCAGTGTACAGCTGTACATCATTGAACATTTTTTGGAGATTGCTCTGAATTATTGTAGCTTTTCGGTCTGCCGTATAGATGATCAGATCATCAGCAAACGCTACCAATGATCGCGTTGGCGAGACGTTAAAATGAAGAATTGATTGGCCGTTTAGGCTTGATTTGAAGTCAAAACTTTTGCTTCAACGACCTCTGAAAAAATTTCATTCCCTCTCAGGATTTGGTAGATGAACCAATTCAAAATGTGTTCCAATCAGGGCAGGTTTATGCAATCCATCACATATAATCCTGTTTCCATTTCTATCCAGAGTCGTACTATCAATTTCGATTCCAGCCCTATCGAGAAGATTTATCTCATCACTAGTGACTTCAAGATTCGATACCTTCACTCGAGACTTTTTGCGGAATATTCTATTCACTTTCGCGAAAACGCTGTCTGGGCACCCCTCAATTTTTCCGCCCATTGATTGCTGACCTCACTCCTGAAGTATGAACGGATTAAGTGCCGGACATTCTTCAGGTGTAATTTCAACAAAGCCAACGAGGGATGATTGTAGTCAAAAATCGTCGATGAATATTGTTGACGCGTGTGAGAAGAAGGCTTTTCAATCTTTTCAACTTTGCGGTGGTTGATGTTTCATATCCTTCCATATTGTTTCGATGTTTAATCTTGGGAACGACTTTCTCAACCGTTTCCAACGTCAGCTTCTCTAACTTCGACAAATAGAGATCCATTTCACCGTTAGTTAGATTCCTGTTATTAGGAACCATTGAGCAAGAGTTGCCACCATCAGAATGGGGACAATGCTTCTGGAACTCTCGATTAAACTTCTTTTGAAACTTTCCCCAGTCTGTTTTTTTGAAATTCAACCGATGATTTTCATGTTGAACTGGAATGAGGAAGAAATCATCCCTTTGATGATTGATTTCCATTACGATTGCGTTATGGTCGCTATCGTAAGGAAGCACCTGCAGTTTCCGTTGAGGACTATTAAAGCTGAATTCAAGTCTTGCGGCAGCAATGCAAAGGTCCAAATATGAATTTGTCCTAGGGTATGTTGGGAACTTCGACCCATATAGATTGCACCTGTATTCAATTTGGTTCTGTTATCCACGATTTCAGGAAAACACCTCTTGGGTTATTGGTGGCGTTCAGCCATGATGTATGCTTGGCGTTCAGGTCACCAGCAAGAATATAATAATTATGCAGCCTGTTCAATTCGAGTATTCAAACAAGGAATCGAGCTCATCCTTGAGCTTGAGAACAGTTCCACCAGTTGCAAAGGCAGAGATAACGAAGAGGTTATCCCCACCTGGCAGTGAGATTTTGATAACGGACACCAAGAGATTCAAAGCTTTTGAATTCGACTTTTTCAATATTTTGGAAACAATAGGGTCTTCGAACCAATATCCCGGTGCTACCTCCCCCATCACCTATTACCCTCTCGTTTCTTACGAATTCAAAATCCTTGAATGTCATGGAGTGCCATGAATTGAGGTGGGTTTCAGTGAGAAGCATGATGTCAGGCTTTTGCTTAACAATGAATTCAAGGAGATAATCACGCCGATGTATAGTAACAATGGAGTTAACGTTGATCGAGATGAGACGAATCCTATCCATGGGAATGTGACTGGATGACAAATTATTTCGAGGCATTTGAAACCCCTAAACGATGAAAAACAAGATTAAGTTTCGTATCTTGCTTATCGATTCTTTCCGATAGAGAATTTAATTGCTGTAAAATTTTGAGAAGCAGCTCATCATTACCACTTACATTATTTACAGCGGCTTGTGCAAATGATACTCCGGGCTTGACGAAGTTTGGAGCTAAGACACTGCGGTGTAGTTGTGTTTGCTTTGGGACAGATTTTAATCTCGCATCCTGATATCGGGAGCATCCTCGATATGATGCCGGGTGACCAAAAACACCGCAGTTAACACAGTATAGTTTATCTTTTGGCTCCGTCTGAGCCAATTTGCACTCACCGGGAGCATGCACGTCCTTGCATTTGACGCATCGGTAATGCATGGCGCAGTTGGCAGCCGAATGCCCAAATCGTTGGCAGCGATAACACTGGTTGATTTCTCGTTTCTGGAGGCGTTCCCACCTCACCACTCGGAAATTTAAATATCTGATTTGTTGTAGAGCGCTTGGACTGCTCTTATTTGGTATTTGTACTAAATGAATTAGTCGCGAGTGTTTTAACTGATAAATTCGATTTCTGGTGCTGCTTCCTTGAGCACCTGAAGAAGATGGCGGGATCTTCTCCGCAGTCTAAGTCCTTCAACAAGAACGTCTGGTTCTTCTCGCTTTTGGGGGTATATGTGAAGTGCGGAACCTCCCCAGAATTTAAAGCACTTTTTGCTGATTTGAAATCAACCAGTGATTTCGTTCTGATAGATAACTTTTCAGAATTGATTCGTTTAATTTCAAAATTTGTTAATTGGTTTTCTGCTGCCAACAGCCGAACCATGTCCTTTCCGCTTTGACCGAAGACATTAATTGGCGGAACTTTCTCTGTATTCTTTACTTTTTGAGGAGAACCAGCAGAACTACGGGCTGGTTTCTTCTCCTGATTTTTATTTTTTAAATCGAGTATAAAATTATCATTATCTTTATTAGCTCCATTATTTTCATCTACCTCCATATCCTGTTGGAGTACGTCCAGCACTGCAAAGTAATTCTGGCTGTCGTTAGTGCCTCCAGCACTTAATACTTCTTTTGTGGTGATTGGATTAACAGCTTTCTTCTGCGTTGCTTGCGTGTCGATTTTTCGTACCGGTTCAGTATCTTGCATTTTCTTCGCTGTCTCGAACATATTTTCGTACGTTTTGATTCTTAATTTTAATTCTTAGATTTCAGTTCGAAGTCGACTCACCTCCTGCCTATCCTCGACCACTTGTGTCTTACGGCCACCATCTGTGGAGTCCTGGGTTGTGGTGTGTCTTCGCTTGTTGACATTTGCCGCCAATTTCACATTGTCACTCTCCCCGGGGCCCCCCAACGGAGAGAAGCCGTCGGGCTCCTCCATACAGCAGTCCCGAGTTAGTCTTCGGTTTGTTTCCTGTTGTCGATTTATTGATTCCGTGGGTCGACGCCTTCGACGATAAATGCTTTCCCAATATAATCAAAACTTGCTTTTGACTGGCTCGTAAAAAATTATTTCAATTTTTTGAAACTGACTTGTGAAAAATTAATTTTTTCAGCCTTTTAGATCATTAGTTGTTATATGATCCAGACAGGTATTTGAAACTGGGCGAGTAATTTTGTTATTTACGATTACCATTCCATTTGTTTCTAGCGTATCCTTATAAAGCCTTGATTCTGGTGATTCCATTAGAACATCAATGTTTGTGTCCGCTACGGTGATTAAATTTTTATCAGTTGAGAATAATGTATCTGGTCCTGTGCAAAAGTCTTGCGCATTCATACGATTGGGGTTGTAGTACGTCCCTAATTTTATTTTTTTACCTGCATGGCGTACTTCAATTATTATAACGTTATATTTATCAGGCGTCACTCTCTTGGCAATGAAATTAATTGTATTTTCAACATATATTGTTGTGCCTCCACGAGATTTAGTTCGAGTGGTTCTTCGGACGGACTATAAGCCTGTTCAGTTATGATACGTGCTGGTTTAAAAATCAGAAGGTATCGCAACTGGGTGGACGGACACACGGCCAAAGTGTGATAATGATCATATCGCATTGTGGAGTGCCGATACATTAAATCATGATAATGAGATACTCTATATCTAAGCGAAGGCCCGAAAGGGGCTGTAGGGCTACGAAGAAGAAGAAGAGGACCAATGTGGAGATTGGCCAGTTTGGCTGGATAAACACGTGTGATATGCAAATTTCCAGAATATAGTAGATTTACACAAACAAATTGCGAAAAATGTTGGGTTTTACAAGAAAAATGATTTGAAAATATTCGTTTATTATATTTTTGCTACTATTGACGTAATGTTGCATTTCCGCAAGAATTTGTTCTTTAAGAAATATGTGTCTTTTCTTGAGATTTTTAAAATTATTTTTATCATTAACTCTTCCCCATTTGCCACTTATTATTTGTATGTTTTACTAAAATTGCGAACTTGCACCGTAAATGGTAATTCATTGCCTGGAAGATAGACCTTAAGAAGCGAAAGTGCAGATCGCACGACCGTTGTGCAAGCGACGAAGAAAGAGTGATGGAGCGAGCGGTAGTGAATGGATAAAAAAAAAGGCCATACATCCATCCTTTATAAATGGCCAGCTCATTCTGAATTATGCAGTTTTATCATCTTGGAGATTTCCGGCTCAACAAATATTTCATTTCTCATTAAGCCCTAGAAATTTATCCTCAAGCCTGTATTATGACACGCCTTTTCAAAAACTTGTATACTTGGAGGTTCCTGTGTGGCCCGTTTTCAGAACCATTAGGATTGCGAATAGCATATCAAATTTATTTCAAACCTTGCTCCCAGTATTTTTATTCTAATTCTTCCAAGAATCAACTCCAATTATCAAGTAAGCATAAACCAGAAATTTGTCTAGAATTATAATTCATTATCTCAAATAAAATTAAAATAAAAATTATTTTTTTCGAGCGTATAGGTTTAAATATCGAACATTTTAATTTTTTTCATTATCTGCCAAAAAAACTAAGATTTATTATTCTTACTAATTACTTTGTTAGTCCGCCTATATGAGTAAAAACTTGATTTTCAAAGTCATCTCGAACGTAAAATGCATCGTCGATTGACGTTACAAAACAGTAGACACTTGGCGGTCAATAAGCCCGAGTAGATGCAATGCATTATGTGAGTTCTCACTTCTAACGTCGGATGATAGCCCTCGAGTGGCTTCCGAATATTACTCTACTCATGTAAACATCTATGACATTGCGTAAGTTCCTTCGTTGAGTGAACGAACACGTGGACGAAAAACGGATCGATAGAACTCAGTGCAAAGGTGCACACACTGCGCTGCCCCACTTTACGGTTCAGTTAGTCGATGCGTAGCACTGCATAGTTCCACTGCTGCCTGCTGGACAAATTTATGAATGAAGTGCTCGGTCTGACGTAGACGATTCCAAGCAAGGTTACAACCACTACAGCATAGATCAAACAAATTACTTCTACTCACTGCTAGAATTATGCGTGATGGGCAAATCAATATTTTGTCCACATTCTATTTATATTCCGACTGTATTATGAAGTAAATAGTTTTATCGGATGCATCTTTATTACCGACTGCCTCGCACAGCATTTTTCCAATCAGCAATCGTAAAAACGAGGCGGATTTTGTTAGTATCCACATCTCAGAGATTAAAATGCTGTGATTGCTGTTTTCGTTTGACGTATCTTTCGCCTTTCCGTTCCACTATCAAGTGGAATCTCAGCCACACAACCCCTAACACCCATTTGGATTCGTTCTCGCGTGTCACGAGCGCTGCTCACCTCCCCGTTTTCCCGCCTCTAGAAGTGAGATTCGAAAACGCGCGGAATTCAACGAGGAAGCGACGACCTGACCACACCACTCAGCCTCCGCGCTGTACGTGCGGCTCAACAATCGTCGGCCTGTAGCCGCGTCAATCCACTTAATCGAGATAATTTCCCGCAACAACGCAATTATTTACAATCAACCAAGTGGTCGTTTGGATTATTTTGCTTTTCCGCGAGCGAGTCCAACTCGTCCGACTTGCAGCGACTTTTCACGCGGAGAATTCTGCAATGCCACAAGGGGTGCAAAGCGCGAAACTGCCACCTCGCTCCAGTTCAGTAGGTGGTAATCAGGGTCGCTCAGAACTCGAGCCACCAAATCTTCGTGTGGACGAAAATGCGCAATGCGGATAAGTCCCGTCTCGTACCACATATCGAGACTGCCCTGCTTCTCCCCAAATGTCCTTGAAACTTCTGGGAGCTGTCGTAAGGGAATCTTTCGCCTAAATTCCTCAATGTCAATAATTCAGCTTATCCAATGCAGTAAATATCCGTTTTGGACCCGTATATCCGAGACTTCCTCTTCAATTAATTCCAATTGCCTGCTTAATTGACGCGAACACTGTGGGGCACAATTACCTGCTGAAAATTTTACTCGCCCGTCCACTATTACATTACATAGTTGACGGATATCCTCTTATTCGCAATCTAATCAATGAACAAGTAACGATCGCGATTCTCGTCGGCGAGAAGAAAACGCGAAAAATTCTTTGCCACGGCGAGCATGGGCTGTCGTCTAGACCCCGCTCTTTCGCGACGATTTTCTCCGGTTTACAACAATTCCACAACACACTAGAACTTCCCAATGGCTTGCAAACACATTCAGGCACAATTACAAAGTATTTTTGCTTAAATTAACACTCACCTCAGCCATCATAAGATTTTTTCACGGAAAATGGCGTAGAGACCACAAAAGTCAACTCAAGTGTGCACACAAAAATGCGCCGGTTGATCGCTTGCTATCTTTCCAAGTAGCAAGAGGAACGAAGTAGTGCCAGAATGAACTTCGAATTATGGTAATGCCATAGTGGAATAGTTTAATTTCAGAATTCTAGCAACGGAAAAACAGATGAATTGTCAGGGCATATATAATTACTTAAGTGCATATGCTCTGGTAATGTTTTAGATAATCTATTTAATTCAGTGCTGGCAAAAATTTAATCCGATTGGCGATTAAGAATTAACGAATAAAAAGTTAATCGAAATTGATGATTAAGGATTAATACTTTCAATCATCAATCGTCGATTAACGATTGATTTAATCAAATCGTTAATCATGATTACGATTAAGTCACTGCTTTTCGTCGTTTACAGTATTATTTAGTTTAAAAAAGCTAAATTAGCTTATTTTTAAATGATTTCAAGAAAGTGGAGGTTAGGAATGATTGATTTTTTTTGCATATTTTATCAAAGAAGGTTTAGTGTGATACGAAGATAGAACATATCTACTAAATAGCAGCTGCAATCAGAACAAATTTTATTTCTTACAGTACTAATGGAGTAGAGAGAATTGGACTAAAAGTGCGAATGTATGGTAAACAAAAACTTGAATTTGCTTGCAATTTCACTAGCAAAAGGCAAACTTTAATCCATCTTTTACACGTTTATTTGCCTCGCTTTTCAATTTGACAGCTCCTCAATTGCAGGTGCTAGTTAGCATATATGCTCTGACAAAAAGTAAAGACAACGTACATAAATTGTTTGTAAATCATTTATTAAATCACGATAAACGGTATTTCGAATTTTCCGGTAACTGAACAAAAATTAAACATTTTCAAAAAAATAAAAAAAATAGTTTCTTATAGGATATGTACATAAATGCTCTTAGTATTAAGTATAATATTTATTATCATTTTTTGCCATAATTTAAATTACATTTCATAATTACTTTTTCTTCGAATAAATCATCTGAAATTTTGTGCGATCCAGGTACATTCACCATGGTCGCAAATGAAAACATTCTCTCTACAGAACCTGATGATGGCATATGTGTATTGTACTATATATTATAAATAAATTTTTCAAAGGTGATTAGCAATTTAAAAGGCTAGTTAATTCACAAATTTTTTCAGAGAAAAAATTGGAAACTATTAAATCGGACCTCTGTCGAGAACTAACAGTTTCAAACTCACTGCCAGAATCTGAGTTAAAATAAAAAAAAAATCGTTCTCTTTCTGCTTATTTTTATCTCCCCTACTTTGATTTTCAATTTGTTAAACTTTTTCAGATAATTCTAAACATAAAATTGTTTTCAGCCATCTTAAACATTTTTTTTTGGGTGTCAGGGTCAACACATGTCAACCACCGGCTCTCAAACTTAGGATAAGCTAAGGATGCAATAGCAGCATTTTTTGCACTTTCATTAGAGAAACTTAAAAATTCTTTATAACGCTTTTCCACACTTTCCGAATATTCTCGTACCAGAGGCAGAGCATATAAACTAACTAGCACCTGCAATCGAGGAGCTGTCAAAATGAAAAGAGAGGCAAATAAACGTGTAAAAGATGGATTAAAGTTTACCATGTGTTGGTAAAATTGCAAGTAAATTCAGGTTTTTGTTTACCATACATACACACTTTTAATCCAATTCTCTCTACTCCATAAGTACCGTAAGAAATAAAATTTGTTCTAATTGCAGCTGCTATTTAGTAGATATGCTCTGCCAGAGGTTTGCAATACTCCAGATTTTGACGTTCCAGCTTCTCTAACTTATTTCTCACAGAAATTAAACATGAAGCAATATTCAATAAAATGTATCACCCTGCAGTATATCCAAAGCATTCGCCAATGGCGCTGCACATTGCAAATATTCGTCAATATACTGGTAATCAGCATCTTTGTGGATTTTTAATCTCAAGTGCCTTGGCTAGTGGAAAGCTGTCGCTTCCTACTTTCGAAATATATTTAATTGCATCATAAAGACTGTTCCATGGGGATGGATCGTAGTAACTTTGCGTATAGACGTCTTTTAAATCGCTCCTATCAAAAGTTTTCAAAAATTAAATTAATTTTTTAAAAACGTTAGTCCGAAGTTAATTTTTATCGGAAAAAATCTTATATTGTCGATGTAATCGACTCAGGAAATTTCTATCGAATATTTTTACTTCGATTGGTAACGAAAAACAAATTTCTAAAGAAAACTTCGCTGCTGGTATGGAGGAGCCCGACGGCTTCCCACCGTTGGGGCAACCTGGGGAAACGATGAATACGAAACTGGCGATAATCACCAAAAGAAAACATAACGAAGAAAACTCCGCAGATGGAGGGTGCAAGCTGCAAATAATAGCGGACAATCAACAAATGGCCAAATTGCAAAAAAAAAAGATGAACTAAGGCAAGAGATACAGTCCCCTCAAGGATCTCTTCAAGAAAGGGATGAAGCCTCAAAAGACGCAGCCGCAAAGTCAATGGCAACAGGTAACAAAGCCGAAGAAAAGTACAAAGCAAGCAATTCCAGAAGAAGTTCTAAGTGCTGGTGGCACCAACGAGAGCCAAAACTATTTTGCAGCGCTGGAGGGATTAACCGAAGATATGGAAATTGAAGAAAACATCGGAGGTAATTTTAATCAAGATAATGAATTAAATTTTATTCAATATTTAAAGAACGAAAATAAGGAGAAAAAAACCAGCCCGCAGTTCTGCTGGTTCTTTTGAAAAAGCTTCCAACAAGACAGAAAAAGTTCCGCCAATCAACGTGTTCGGAAAAACCGGGAAAGATATGGTTCGGCTATTGGCAGCCGAAAATAAACTGGCCAATTTCAAAATCAAAAGAGTTAATGCCGAAAAATTAACTATAAGGACGAAATCACTGGTTGATTTCAAGTCAGCCAAAGATGCGCTGATTTCTGGGGAGGTTCCATACTTCACCTATACCCCAAAAAGTGAAAAGAATCAGACCTTCTTGTTGAAGGATTTGGACAGCGGAGAGGATACGGTCGATCTTCTTCAGGTGCTCAAGAAAGCTGCACCAGATATTGATTTTGTTTCAGTCAAAGCCTTTGCGACAAGAAGGTCGACCAAAGAAAGGAAGAATTTACCACTTTACCTGGTACAAATTGCAAATAAGAGCAGTCCAAGTGCCCTTCAACAAATAAGGTACTTGAATTTCAGAGTGGTGAGGTGGGAATACCTCCAGAAAAGAGGTCAACCAGTGTTACAGGTGTCAAAGATTTGGACATTTGGCTGCCAATTGTGCCATGCACTATCGTTGCGTTAAATGCAAAGACGTTCATGCTCCCAGTGAGTGCAAATTGGCTCAGACGGAGCCTAAAGAAAAATTGTACTGCGTTAACTGCGGTGTTTTTGGTCACCCAGCATCATATCGAGGATGCTCCCAGTATCAAGATGCGAGAGTAAACTTTGCTCCAAAGCAAACACAAGTACACCGTCATATCATACCTTCCAACCTCGTCAAGCCCGGATTATCATTTGCACTCGCCGCTAGAGGACCAGCAGAAAACGCTGGAAATAATGTAAATAATGTAAGTGGCAATAATGAGCTGCTTCTCAAAACTTACCAGCAACTTGATTCTTTATCGGAGAGAATCGACAAACAAGATTCAAAAATTAACTTTGCTTCTCAGCGTTTAGGTCTTTCAAATGCCTAATAACAACTTGTCATCCAGTCATATTTGCATGGATAGGCTTCGCCTCATATCGATCAACGTCAACTCTATCGTTGCTATACATCGACGTGATTATCTCCTTGAATTCATTGTTAAGCAAAAGCCTGACATCGTGCTTCTCACCAAAACCCACCTCAGTTCATGGCACTCCATGAGATTCAAGGATTTTGAATTCGTGAGAAACGATAGGGTAACAGGTGATGGGAGAGGTGGCACCGGGATATTGGTTTGAAGACCCTATTGTTTCCAAAATATTGAAAAAGTCGAATTCAAAAGCTTTGAATCTCTTGAAGTGTCCGTTATCAAAATTTCACTGCCAGGTGGGGATAACCTCTTCGTTATCTCTGCCTATGCAACTGGTCAAAATGTTCTTAAGTTCAAGGAGGAACTCAAATCCTTGTTTGAAATACTCGAATTGAACAGGCTGCATAGTTATTATATTTTTGCCGGTGACCTGAATGCCAAGCATACATCATGGCTGAACGCCACCAATAATCCAAGAGGTGTACGAGTATTCCTGAAATCATGGATAACAGAGAACCAAATTGAATAAAGGTGTAACCAATATGGGTCGGAGCTCCCAACATAACCTTGGACAAATTCATATTTGAACCTTTGCATTGCTGACGCAAGACTTGAATTCAGTTTTAATAGTCCTCAATGGAAACTGCAGGTGCTTCCTTATGATAGCGACCATAACGCAATCGTAATGGAAATCAATCATCATAGGTATGATTTCTTCCTCATTCCAGTTCAACATGAAAACCGTCAGTTGAATTTCAAAAAAACAGACTGGGGAAAGTTTCAAAAGAAGTTTAATCGAGAGTACCAGAAGCAATGTCCCTCTTCTGATGGTGGCAACGCTTGCTCAATGGTTCCTTATAACAGAAATCTAGCTGACGATGAAATAGATGTCTATTTGTCAAAGTTAGAGAAGCTGACGTTGGAAACGATTGAGAAAGTAGTTCCCAAGATTAAACATCGAAACAATATGGAAGGATATGAAACACCAAACCATCGCAAGGTTGAAAAGATTGAAAAACCTTCTTCTCAAACGCGTCAACAATATTTATCGAGGATTTTTGGACTACAACCATCCCTCGTTGGCTTTGTTGAAATTACACCTGAAGAATATCCGGAACTTAATCCGTTCATACTTCAGGAGTGAGGTCAGCAGTCAATGGGTGGAAAAACTGAGGGGTATTAGCCCACAGGACCCAGATGGCGTTTTCGCGAAAATGAATAGCATATTCCGCAAGAAGTCTCGAGTGAAGGTATCGAATCTTGAAGTCGCTAGTGATGAGATAAATCTTCTCGATAGGGCTGGTATCGAAATTGACAGTACGACTCCGGATAGAAATGAAAACAGGATTATATGTGATGGATTGCAGAAACTTGCCCTGATTGGAACACATTTTGAATTGGTTCATCTACCAAACCCAGAGAGAAGGAACGAAATAACTTCAGAGGTTGTTGAAGCAAAAGTTTCCGACTTCAAATCAAGCCTGAACGGCCAATCAATTCTTCATTTCGATTAAACATTAACATCTGACCTCATACCAGCTTGAATCTTATTGATTATTTTGTCAGCTATGAAGACTTGTGTTTCATATTTCGCAAGATAAACAACAAGAAATCATGTGGTACTGACGGTATTCCAAATGTAGTTCTCCGACATTTGCCTGAGGTTGGTATTAGGAACTATTGCATATTGTTCAATAACATATTGAACAAATCATATTTCTCAAATGAGTGGAAGAAGGCTAAGGTGTTTCCGATATTGAAGAAAGGAAAAGAATCTTCGTGCCCGAAAAGCTATCGCCCAATCAGCTTGCTGCCTAACATCAGCAAGGTGTTTGAAGTGATACTCAACAGAGCATGAAACGCCCACATTGAGGAATATGAGTTCATGCCAAATTGCCAATTTGGTTTTCGTGCCAGGCATTTGACCACACATGCAATAACGAAAGTAACCTCAGACATCTGTTGGAAACTAAATGATAGACAATGTGTTGGAGCATGTCTCATTGATATGGAGAAAGCCTTCGATACGGTGTGGTTAGATGGACTAGTTTTCAAACTTCTTCAGGACAGGTTCCCCAGACACCATGTTGCCATGATGTGCACTATGTTATACGAGAAATCATTTGTTGTAACTGATGGAAATCTGATAACAATACTAGAATTCAAGGTCTTGAATGGTCTAGGGCAGGGAACAGTAACTGCGCCCCTGCTTTTCTCAATATTCATTCGCAAGCTATTTAACGGCTTTGACTTTAATGTCTCGCCAACGCGATCATTGGTAGCGTTTGCTGATGACCTGATCATCTATACGGCAGACCGAAAAGCTACAATAGCTCAGAGAAATCTTCAAAAAATGTTTAATGATGTGCAGCTCTACACCGACAATTGGCGAATGAAAATCAATGCGCAGAAATGCGAAACAATTTTGTTTCGGACAACGCTGCAGGGGGTCAGTCAAGACCTGAAACGTAATTGGAAGGATTTCCACATTATGGCTGGTGAGGGTAGTTCAGAACGGGTTCCACATAAATCCTGTGTTCGATACCTCGGTGTTTATCTCGATCAGTATCTGTACTATACTGAACATGTTAAAATCATGCTCAGTAAGGGACTAAAAGTAGTCATGGCCCTTCGGCGACTCTTTCATTCCAGATACATTGATCAACAATTCAAAGTTATTTGTTACAAGACCCTGGTTAGACCAGTGTTGACATACGGATGCCAGATCTGGTACAACCAGAGTGCTAGTACTATGGAAAGATTAAGAGTTTTCGAAAGGAAATGTATTCGTGCATGTACTGGTTTGTACAGAAAGCCTGAGACGGGTTGGAAGCACTATATATCGAAAAGAAAAATTTATCAAAATGCTCAAGTGACAAGAGTCAATATCTTCATATTGAAACTTCTTCGGAATTATATCGCAAGATCTGTAACTGTGTGTGTAAACCCTTGGATTTCACAACCGTTCCACCCTACAGACGGGTATATTGTGACTTGCCTCACTACTGGCTTCGTTCCTCCAGAAGCATTCATGTATTTGGACATGAATCGATATGTTTTTGATTCTGTCGGCGTCCCAATCATATATCATATATATAGACGGGCCACCGATAAGAAGATAAAATATCCTCCCAATCTGAGTTCACGAGACCAACAATTCCAATGGAGATACTCATTTGCTAGATTCGTTGAGGCTGGTCGAGCTGAGATGGAGCAATCTAGGTATTGGTGCCTGAATGACAATGTCTAAAATATTCGTGTTTATTTTCTGTTTTTGTGTTTTTTTCTCGTTACTTAGTTTTTAGTTTCATCTCATTATTGCTACATCTAGTGTTGTTGTTTATTTGTATTAGAAATTAGGTAGTTTTTTTTATTGAACTTATTTAGAATTAGGGTGTAACATATTAGGTATAGGATATAAGTTCACTGTTGTGTTAGTAATATAAGTAATTTTTGAATAATGCTGGATGGTTTTTTCTCCTTTTTCCAATTGAATCAAAAAATATGTAATAATCTTAATTAATTTAAATTTGCAACTGTATTTTTTTTCATTAAATGTGTTTAACTGATAACGTATAAATTTAGAGAGCCATTCGGGCCATTAAGTTTTTTATAGTTTTATTGTTTGGAATTTGCTTTATGTTCTTTTAAAAATTTATAACGATTGGTATTAAATAAAGCGCTTTTGACTTGACTTGAAAGACTGTTACATCTTGCAGCTCCTGGACGAGTTAGTGTATGCCCGAGAACGCCTTGCATAATCTCTGTAGAATTTGGTCACCCATCTGCACTCCAGAGTTCACTACATTTTCCCATAATATCAGTATATGTTTTCCCCAATAATGAAGATTTATTAGATAATATTTTTTGCACATCAGAACTTGAAAATGTGCGCATTGCAACACAAGTGAAATGGTAGTGAAGTATTTTCTGACATTTGGTTCATTGGATGCATGTCTTCACTTTCCATACAAATCTGGTCTTCATCATGATCTGCCGCATCGTCACTTTCGCTGTTTTCATCGTACTCTTCATTGGCATCGAATTCTAAAGATGTTTGGTTTATGCCAAATTCTTTAAACACTTTGACAAAATTTACACCGTTGTCACTCACCATTGATGTAAGTTTGGAAGGGTCAAGATTGAATTCTGAAAATATTTCCAATAATATGTCTTTTATTCGGTCCTGCATATGTGCTCCCCTCAACCGTCAACAAGCTATAGCAGCTGAGTGTCTTTCCAAATCTGCATCAATTCAATGCGCAGTTACGCCGAGAAAACTTTTTCTTTACCCGACCAAATATTGGCGGTAGTGCAAACGTAATTAACTGATGCAAGTTTTTCTGTAATTGCAGACATTCGATCATAAGACTGTTTGGCAATTTTTTTTTCTTAGTGATCGCCTTCCAAACAACTTCAATCCAATATTTTTAATATTTAAGTCTCTCATCAGTTTTGTAAAATACGGATTCTGTATGGCTCGTAGAAGTGTTAAGGAATGAACGAAATAATTAGTAATATTAACTCACAAAATAAATTAAAAAATGTTTGCTACCTTTACCGAGCAAATTTTTTTTTTACAGTATATACGTGTTTCGAGACTTACTCGGTCTCTTCTTCAGTACAAGTGATTATTTACTACCTAAGCTATCCACTTACGTACTATGGCCTTTTAACAAGGGTTAATTACATATTTTAACAACATACAAGCACAGTAACCTGCATCGCTATTCAACCTTAATCCTAATGGTATTTTATTGATCTCTATACTTTCGATAACATCTAATTGTGAAAATTTAGATACTACTTTAATTACATCTAGATCCTTAAAATTAATTACATGTTTGTTTTTCATAATATGTTCAGCTATTGAGGATTTAAAATTATAATTCATGGAGTTACATTTATTTTTAGAAATATAGCAATTAGCTTCATTAACATGTTCCTTAAAACTAGTACCAACGATTCTGGTCGTTCGCCCAACATACACTTCAAGACACTCAGGATACATAATTTTGTAAATACCGTTGACCTCATCGATTGTTTTACCATCTTTTTCACTGCTGATTCTATTTTCCACCATTGTTTTTCTGCTATTTCCGCATGCTTGGATACTATATTCGCCAACTTTTTCGCTTTTTCCGTGGATATATCTGAGCACGAAATGCTGATTCGTTTAGTTTCCGCTTTTTTGATTGCTGTGTCTTGCTTGAATAATGTTGATTGGCATTCGAGGTATTTTCGTCGGATCTTCTTATCAATGATGTGCCTTATTTGTTCCTTTCTGAAGCCGTTCTTTGCCGCTGTCTCTTCAATGTAACACCGTTCTGCTTCATAGTCTTTGGGTGACATCGGAATACTAATAAGCCTATGTACCATATAATGATATGCCGCCATTTTTTTTGAGGTACATATGGTTTGAGTCATTGAACATTTTTTGGAGATTTCTCTGAACTATTGTAGCTTTTCGGTCTGCCGTATAGATGATCAGATCATCAGCAAACGCTACCAATGATCGCGTTGGCGTTAAAATCAAAGCCGTTCAATAGCTTGCGAATGAAGATTGAAAAGAGCAGAGGCGCAGTAACTGTTCCCTGCTGTAGACCATTCAAGATCTTGAATTCACACATTGTTGTCAGATTTCCATCATTTACAACGAACGATTTCCCGTATAACATATCGCACATCATAGCTACAACGTGTCTGGGGAACTTGTCCTGAAGGAGTTTAAAAACTAGTCCATCTAGCCACACCGTATCGAAGGCTTTCTCCATATCAATGAGACATGCTCCAACGGATTCTCTATCATTTAGTTTCCAACAGATGTCTGAGGTTACTTTTGTTATTGCATGCATGGTCAAATGCCCGGCATGAAAACCAAATTGGTAGGCCGGCATCAATTTCTCAATATGGGCGTTTAATGCTCTGTTGATTATCCATTCAAACACCTTGCTGATGTTAGGCAGCAAGCTGATTGGGCGATAGCTTTTAGGGCATGAAGATTCTTTTCCTTTCTTCAAGATCGGAAATACCTTAGCCTTTTTCCACTCATTTGGGAAATATGAATTGCTCAACATGCTGTTGAGCAATATGCAATAATTCCTAATAGCAACTTCCGGCAAATGTCGGAGAGCTACATTTGGAATATCATCAGTACCACATGATTTCTTGTTGTTTATCCTGTGAAATATGAAACACAAGTCTTCATAGCTGACAAAATAATCAATAAGATTCAAGCTTGGTATGAGGTCAGATGTTAATGTTTCATTAAAATGAAGAATTGATTTGCCGTTCAGGCTTGATTTGAAGTCGGAAACTTTTGCTTCAATGACTTCTGAAAATATTTCATTCCCTCTCTCAGGGTTTGGTAGATGAACCAATTCAAAATGTGTTCCAATCAGGAAGTTTCTGCAATCCCTCATAAATAATCCTGTTTCCATTTCTATCCGGAGTCGTACTATCAATTTCGATACCAGTTCTATCGAGAAGATTTATCTCATCACTAGTGACTTCAAGATTCGATACCTTCACTCGAGACTTCTTGCGGAATATTCTATTCACTTTCGCGAACACACCATCTGGGTCCTGTGGGCTAATACCCGTCAATTTTTCCGTCCATTGATTGCTGAACTCACTCCTGAAGTATGACCGGATTAAGTTCCGGACATTCTTCAGGTGTAATTTCAACAATGATGGATGGTTGTAGTCCAAAAATCGTCGATAAATATTGTTGACGCGTTTGAGAAACAGGCTTTTCAAGCTTTTACAACCTTGCAATGGTTGGTGTTTCATATCCTTCCATATTGTTTCGATATTTAATCTTGGGAACGACTTTCTCAATCGTTTCCAACGTCAGCTTCTCTAACTTTGACGAATAGAGATCTATTTCATCGTTAGTTCGGTTTCTATCATTACGAACCATTGGGCAAGAGTTGCCATCATCAGAAGGAAGACATTGCTTCTGGTACCCCCGATTAAACTTCTTTTGAAACTTTCCTCAGTCTGTATTTTTGAAATTCAACCGATGATTTTCATGTTGAACTGGGATGAGGAAGAAATCAAATCTTTGATGATTGACTTCCATTACGATTGCGTTATGGTCGCAATTATAAGGAAACACCTGTAGTTTCCGTTAAGGACTATTAAAGTTGAATTCAAGTCTTGCGTCAGCAATGCAGAGGTCCTAATATGCATTTGTCCTAGGGTATGTTGGCAACTTCGACCCATATAGATTGCACCTGTATTCAATTTGGTTCTCTGTTATCCACGATTTTAGGAATACACCTCTAGGATTATTGGTGGCGTTCAGCCATGATGTATGCTTGGCGTTCACGTCACCAGTAAGAATATAATGACTATGCAGCCTGTTCAATTCGAGTATTTCAAACAAGGAATTGAGCTCCTCCTTGAGCTTAAGAACAGTTCTACCAGTTACATAGGCAGAGATAACGAAGAGGTTATCCCCACCTGGCAGTGAGATTTTGATAACGGACACCAAGAGAATCAAAGGTTTTGAATTCGACTTTTTCAATATTTTGGAAACAATTGGGTCTTTGAACCAATATCCCGGTGCCACCTCCCCCATCACCTGTAATCCTATCGTTTCTTACGAATTCAAAATCGTTGAATGTCATGGATTGCTATGAATTGAGGTGGGTTACAGTGAGATGCATGATGTCAGGCTTTTGCTTAACAAGGAACTCGAGGAGACAGTCACGTCGATGTAGACTCACAATGGAATTGACGTTGACCGTGATGAGACGAATCCTATCCGTGGGAATGTGACTGACAACTTATTTTCAGGCATTTGAAAGCTCTAAACGCTGAACAACAGTGTTATTGTTTGAATCTTGTTTATCGATTCTCTCCGATAAGGAATTTAATTGCAGATAAATTTTAAGGAGCAGCTCATTATTGCCACTTACATTATGTATTTTATTTACATTGTCTGGTGGTCCACTCGCAGCAAGTACAAATGACACCATCGGGCTTGACGAAGTTGATAGGTATCACACTGTGGTGTGCTTGACTTTGTTTTGGAGTGAATTTGACCCTTGCATCTTGATACCGCGGGCATCCTCGATATGATGCTGGATGACTAAAGACACCGCAGCTCACACAGTATAATTTTTCTTTTGGAACCACCTGAGCCAATTTGCACTCGCCAGGGGCATGGATATCTTTGCATTTAACACACCTATATTTCATGGTGCAATTGGCAGCCAAATGCCCGAATCTTTGACACCTGTAGCACTGGTTGACCTCGCATTTCTGGAGGTATTCCCACCTCACCACACGGTAGTTAAAGTACCGTATTTTTTGTAGGGCACTTGAACTGCTTTTGCTCGAAATCTGGACTAAGTAATAAGGCAAGTTTTTACGCTCCATACTCGACCTTCTTGTCGCGAATGTTTTAACGGAAATAAATTCTATTTCTGCTGCAACTTCTTGAAGCACCTGAAAGAGATTGATTGTGTCCTCTCCACAGTCCAGACCCTTCAATAAAAAGTCTGGTTTCTTTCGCTTTTGGGAGGGTATGTAAAATGCAGAACATCTTCAGAATTCAACGCACTTTTTGCTGCCTGAAAATCAACCAATGACTTAGTTTTAATTGTCAATTTATCGGCATTGACCCGTTTGAATCTCAAAATCATTGTGCTTATTTTCTGCTGCCAAAAGCTGAACCATATCTTTGCCCATTTGCCCAAATATATTGATTGGTGGGACTTTTTCTTTCTTTTGATTAATCCTGACGGACGGACCAGCAGACAATACTTTTGGTGTTTTCTCCCTATTTTTAATTTTTAAGTATTCAATAAATCGATTATCTGGCTTAGTAATACAATAATCAGAAGTTTTATTACCTGTATCCTCTTCAATACTCATGGTATCTTCCACTCCAGCTAATTTGTGCTGACGTTTGCTTCACCAGCACTAAGGACATCCTCTTGATCAGTTTTTTGTTACGGTTTCTTGGATTTCTTATCTTCAGTCGTTTTTGAATTTACCTCTTTTTCTTTCTTGCTGATTTCTTTTGCTTTGTTGAACGTCAATATTCCAACGAGTGCTTCTAGTGATTTGATCCGAAGTCTTCGTTTTCTTGCTCAACCTTCTCAGCTTTCTCGATAGCTTTGATCAACTGCTCCATCTCGATGACCGATAAAATTTGGGGTTTTTCTTCGTTGTTATCCCATCTTCGTTTCAGCTTTTTTTCGCCCGTCATCGTTGGCGATGGACACGATCGTTCTGGTTGATGGCTGAAGCCATCGGGCTCCTCCATCTCATTGCCTTTGCAGCAAGACTAGAGGGAATGTTCTTAAACCGGGACTTCCCTTGAACGTATTTCCACTTTTGATGCTTCTTCAGGAAATAAATTTCAGGTATTCGATAAATGTTCGAATAATTCGACGGTGATGGTTTTCAATTAAAAAAATTATTTGCAAATGACTTGTGAAAAATTAATTGATTTTAAAAATCAAGGACAGGAGCGATTAAAAACACGTCTACACGCAACGAGTGGTAGACGTAGAATTGACGTCTTGCCGTCATGATGCGCGATATGTCATACGGGAAATCATTTGTTGTAACTGATGGAAATCTGACGACAATGCGTGACTTCAAGGTATGAAGAATGGTCAACAGCTGGGAGCAGCTATTTCGCCTCTGCGTTTATCAATATTCATTCGCAATCTGTTGAACGGCTATGATTTTAACGTTTGCTGATGATCTGAACATCTGTTCGGCAGACCGAAAAGCTAGAATAGTTCAGAGCAATCTTCAAAAAATGCTGAATGATGTGCAGTTTTACACCGACAATTGGCGAATGAAAATCAATGCGCAGAAATGCGAAAGAATTTTGTTTCGGACAACGCTACAGGGGGCAACTCAAGACCTGAAAAGAAATTGGAAGGATTAGAGTTCAGAACGGGTTCCACATTAGTCATGTGTTCATGCTCAGTAAAGCACAAAAAGTAGTCATGGCCCTTCGACGACTCTTACCTTTCAGAAACATCGATCAAAAGGTCAAAGTTATCTGCTACAAGACTCTGGTTAAACCAGTTTTGACATACATATGAATGACAATGTCTAAATTATTCGTGTTTATTATCTGGTTTTGTGTTTTTTATTGCTACATTTTGTATTTTTGTTCGTTGATTTTAAAAATTAGGGATAGTTTCTAATATTTAAGATGGGTATATGTTATTTTTATTATATTAGGTTTAGAGGTAAGGCTTGAAGTTTAGGCTAGGAATATTGTGGTAGCATTTTATTACAATGGTATAAGATAAGGCTTTTCATTGAATTTGATTAGAATTAGATTATAACATACTAGGTGTAGGATTAAAGTTCACTGTTGTGTTGAAATTATCAATAATTTTTGAATAGGTTGTTTTTTCTCCTTTTTCCAATTGAATCATAAAATATGTATTAATTTTAATTGATCTGAATTTGGTTATATATTTTTTTATTAAATGTTTTCGATTGATAACGTACAAATTTTGAGAGCCATTTGGGCAATTAGGTTTCAGTATTTTTATTGTTTGGAATTATTCTATTCTTTGAAAATTAATAACGATTAGTATTGAATAAAGCGCTTTTGGCTTTGACTAAGCACAACGACACACACAGGAAGGTCAGTAAACTCGCGATATTGGAAAGTGTCGTTGCGTGTGATAATAATGCAATCATAGAATTAAATGCTATAAAGTGTAATTTACAATGAAAATAGAAAAGGTGCTTGTGAGATCAAAAGAGCAAAATTGGGATACATAAAACCTAATTCAATTAATTGACAGTATTTATTTTGTGAAAAATCATAAAAGAAGGAAAAGCTGCGCACCATCTACGTGCAACAGTATAATATCTATATTTTGTTCAGTAATTACCAATTCGAATTTTTTTAAACTTTCAATTTTTATTTGCCTTTTAAATTCGGCGCTCAATTTCAATGATCTTATCGTTTAATCTTTACTTGCTACATTGTACTTTATCCGTTGTTGTGTTGTCAATCCATACAAGGTTTTCCATTTAGGAACTATAGATTACATAAATTATACGATATTGCCAACTTGCGCTTAGTTCCAAAGCAAAAATTCTTTTTTTTTATGGAAAATTACTTTTTTTGATTAAAAGCTGCTTTTCTTCATATTTTCTTGGGATTAAAGCTTAATCTTATCTGTTCTACTTTCGGCATCTATTTAGCTGACTCTTGTTAATTAGTGAATCAAGATCTGGTCGTTGCCTTACAAATCGATGACGCGCAATGTCACTAGTTGTTGTTTCGTAATTGAAGTTCTTTCTTTGATTCATTGTATTTTAAAATGTTGCTTTTACGATTTTCTTACTTTTCATGTATCAATTACAGAACCAATGTAAAAACGACTCAGCCGCTAAACTTCAAAGAGATATTTAAGATAGTAAAATGGAGAATCTCTAAGTCTTTAGTGAAGAGCCATAAAACGCATATATACAATGTTTTGGAAACTATGCGTAAAACGTTCAGCGTTCTTCTTTCCGCGTTGTTATTAAGAGAATCTTTTTATGACGATAGGGTCTGCTTGCACTAGTAGGTGAATACTTGTACGTTTAATGTTAGGTGTGACATTCGGAACGGCCAGACCATCCCGGTCGAACGCGTATACAGACCCAAATGACTTTACTTTCTCTCTGAAAAATAGAAAATAAAAGCACTCATGCTGGTTTTCTTATAAATAAACCTATTTTGTATTAAAACCACCCAAGTATACAACGAAAAAGCATCCATAGAGATGCCACATTCTCTAAGATCGTGTAAACAATAATAACAATAAGCGATTGTATTATACAGCGAGCAATGCAGCAATTGCACGAAATATTCTTAGCTTAAATTCGAATACTAGGAAATTCTTGTTCCTATCCGTTCCATGAAATGTACTTGTTTCGATTGTTTTTTCGCTCTCATTTCCCTCCGTTTTTCTCTGATCAATTTATTTGCGGACTCTGTGTCGAAATCTTCCCAACCAGCGGGTTCTTCGTCGTTCCAGTCTTGCAAATCAGCCTGAGATTGAAAAGAGAAATTAATTTATAAAAAATATTTCCTATATGAGTGAATCTTCAGATTGCATATTTACGGCAATAGGAATGGGTACGTCAGTGGTTGCTTTCAGGCGAGAAAACTCAATGTGGGCGGGATCTGGATTTGTATCGATAAGAATCTTTGTCTGAGGTTTTATCTCCGGTGTCATATCCTGCAAATATCAATCATTAATGTTCCATATCTGCGTTAATCACAAATTACCTGGAAAAAGTCTGGGTCGGGTTCAGGCTCTGGTGGCGTTGGAGGGCGAACTAATTTTTGTCTATATTGTTCTATGTGCTCTTGCACTGTTCGTGGCGAATCATCCCACGAGTTCCAGTCTCTTTCTAGGCCCTAGAAAATGATAATCGTTACCAAAACATGGATGTTATAATCGCACGGTTTCGGACTTGTGTACTTCTGCCGGTATCGTTGATAACATTCACACTTTGTAATATCTCACACTCGGAATCCGATGGTTTTCGTCGTCGTGAAAAGCAACAGAGGCCTCTACGGAAGGCACCAATAATTCCCAAAAGTATAATTTTGATTCGACCACATAATTGACTAAAGATCATTTCACTAATTACAGAGTGGATCACTTAAAAATTGTAGTTTTCGTGATCCCTAAGTTTGCTGAGACGACAGCCAAATCTGACAACAAGCTGACAGCCGAGAGTTTTGACAGCTGGATTTATGGAAAGCCTGCGGTCAGTTTTCGTGCAGTTTTTGCTAGAATCAATGCACAATATAGCAGCAGTTTAGGCTGAGGGGCAAAGCAAAATTTTTAATGTCAATTTATTAACAATATTGGTTATAGCACTCTTTTATCGATTGGTTACCGCTGCACCGATTGCGTTCAAATTTTGTATTCCGGAGCACTTTTTAATTCTAAAGCCGAAAAGGTGAGGAAAAATCCGATCCAACACGTTTTTCAATATAATTTTATTAATTTTAGTATCGAACTGACAGATGAGCACTACATTTATTCGTCAATTGACAACCTACACATTTATTCAATTGTGATCAGATGTTGTCATATAACACAATTGAAGAAATGGGATGAGAATTGTATTTCAACAACATTTTGGTGGAATTTAAGGCATTAAATTATAATATTTGAAATGGCAGATCCCCGATGCTGCTGTAATATATTGTGCAAGGACGGGTTCTAGAAGAGCAGCCTTCTTTTCTTTAGAAGGACACCCTTCTATTCTCTAGAGGAGCACCCTTCTATTCTCTAGAGGAGCAACCTTCTATTCTTTAGGTGTGTATTCTATAGAAGGGCATCCTTCTATTCTCTAGGGAAGCATCCTTGTACTCTTCCTTCTACTCTATAGAAGGGTACCCTTCTATACTTTATGAAACCCTTCTATTCATTTGAAGAGTACCCTTCTATAGAATAGAAAAGTGCTCCTCTTGAGAATAGAAGGGTGCCCTTCTTTTCTTTAGAAGGGTACCCTTCTATTCCTTGGAAGGGCACCCTTCTATTCTTTGAAAGAGCACCCTTCTATTCTTTACAAGGGTACCTCTTTAGTTTTTAGAAGTTATTTTCTTCAATTTTGTTATATGACAACATCTGGTCACAATTGAATAAATGTGTAGGTTGTCAATTGACGAATAAATGTAGTGCTCATCTGTCAGTTCGATACTAAAATTAATAAAATTATATTGAAAAACGTTTTGGATCGAATTTTTCCTCACCTTATCGGCTTTAGAATTAAAAAGTGATCCGGAATACAACATTTTTACGCAATCGGTGCAGCGGTAACCATTCGATAAAAGAGTGCTATAACCACAATATTTGCAGAATATTTATTGTTCATCCCTTAACCAGCAACATTGTTAAGTAAAAAAATATCTCAAAGCCTCAAACGTATTTCAATCTTCTACTTTTTCGTAGCATTACAGCCTATTTCGGGCCTTCACTTTCTGCAATAAGCGCCTTAAACTTGTAATGATTTTAATATCGTTCGTTTGAGAAAGATTTCCCCAAGGAAATCTAAACCGACCTCTCATTGGTTATAGACGTGAAGTCTTGGAACGTGATAACAGACTGTGCCTATCAGGTCGGCAAGTCCGGACACTTAGTCTACGCCGAGCTGGCTGCTGGCTGGCTGGTTCAGAGAGGAATTTTGGTTGCATGTCTTCCGCGAGCAGACGAAGTCCAAATTACAAAAATCAGCCACCGGTTCAAATGACCGATTTAAAACGCATCGAGCAACTTCCACTGACTCTGCTTTAATTTTCTTTACTTTCGTTCCTTTTCCTTTTGATTGAAGAAAAAGAACCACACAAAACCGTTAACCATAAATACGCGCTCTTGCCCGAAATAACCTACTCGAATCCGAACCCGAAACAATTTACTCTAACAAAAAATTCAAAACTCAAAATATGGCGCTGGGTACCGACCGCAACACGAAACCGACGAAACCCTACTTCCTCGGCGGCATTTCGGACTTTCGCCCGCATAACCTCCTGAAAAAGAGCGGGTTTGCTGAGAAGGAAGGACTTTATTAAGTTTGCAATTCATAATCATCTTTATTCAATTCCAACTTTTACCAAAAATACGAATGCTTTACTACTAAATAATAGACGATTTCAAAAAAAGATTTTCTTCGTAACAAAATGATTGATTTGATAAATTTCTACCAACACGTTTAATTCGAATCGATGTTTTCTAAAGGCCCATTTACACGCTTGCCAATTCTCGACCAGGTTTCACATTCACAAGCATGTAAATGGGGTGTGTGCCTTATCTTGTGTCGCCTTGTAAGCGATCGGGGTTAAAGTTTGTTTTTTGAGACAGATCAAAGGAAACTAACAGCAAGGGTTTGAGAGGTATTTACACGCTTGCGTGTGTTTAGTTGCACTTCAGAAGTCGTTCTGAACGATTTGGTATTGTTGGATCGCGTATAACTCGTGCTGACGTGATATTGTTAGTATTTTTTGCAGGGTCGGATCCAGAATTTTTTTCCGGAGGGGGTCACAGGATAGAACAATATAAAAAATAAAAAATAAATAGCAAAATATTATATATAACAACAAATAACAAATTTATTAGCTTCAATACATTACACTTAAACCAACTCCATACAAAATACTAGAAATAAACGAAAAAAAACTGAAAGAAACTTGTGGATAATTTGTTGAAACCTATTTCAGAAATAAAGAGAATGGATAAATAAGAATAAACTAATTTACGCTTCTTTCAACTATTTCAATCGAATATTTGTAAACAAATCCAAGGGAATCTTTTTTTCATACAAACATCCTAAACGCACATGTTCTTCGTAGATAACCAACAATTAAATTTCATAACTCTCATTCACTCCTTGCAAAGAATAAAAACAAAACACGATTGCAAAGAATGTAAACAAAACATTTCGAAAACAAAAATCAACCAGCTCATAATTGCGAAATTCACGTTTGTGCCTACGCTGTTACGTTCTCGCAATTGCGCATCTATTTAAAGAAAATGGCACACCTAAATTAAGTTTTCACGGCATGTATTTTCGGTGTCTTGAAAATTTTTTACCGTCATTTCGTCTCGTCTCTGTGATTATCATCGGGATCTCGTATAGATCAGCTTTCCCGAAAGTTCGTGAAAATTGATGCTACAACGAGTTCTTACGCGTGAACGTTACAGTTTTCTGCCAATTTTGACGTGAATTTCAGTAAATAATCCGCGAAATAAGTGAAATAAATGCAATAGTGGCAACGCATTGAATTGACTTCTTTTGTTTTTGCCGTATACTATATGTATGTACTCGTATGTATCTCATTGTTTTGTTAAGGATGCCATGGATAGTTTAATACGACGATACTTGGTGATATCGCAGTGAAATTTCAATTAGTAGTGCGGATAAATCACATTGATTTGTCCGGGAAAGTGTTACAGTGAAATCAAAAAGTTTCTATTTTAAGTGGGATCCAGGCAAAAGCTTAAAATGCAAAAACAACAATACAAACCGAATTTTCCGAATTTTTTTTTATAGAAATTCTCGTAAATATTTATCACATCTTTTTTGTTTCCAGTTTTTCAACACTTTTCATTGATTCCTTCCAGTTGGCTGGTTTTATAGTTAGAAATTCTGGTTCTTAATCCAGTAACGAAGAAAATTAAAAGTTTCAATTTGGCGAATGCATCATGGTAAATATCAATACAATTGTATATGAAACAGCATATTGAGATTGACATATTGTTTCTAAAAAAGGCGACGATTGACTCTTTCTTTTCTAAAAGTCAGAAACCGGAGTCTCAATCTAGTTCTGATGCATCATCGTCGGCGAAAGAGTTCATACCATCAGCTAGTATTTCGAGCATCACTGATAGGCTTGAAAATGTTCTGTCCACTTCCCATTCAGCGAATACTACGCATACAAACGAACTGTGCTGCAAGCCTCATTTTGCGTCCGATAAAGGCTCTTACGTAAACCAACGCAACATCAACGATTTTACTAAGGCGGATTTACTGAAACATCACTGGGAACCTCCTCCCGATTATATTTTTCCTCATAATGTCGTGATGAAGAATGGGAAAGAAAGGAAAAAGTACGCTTAAAAATCTCATCTAGAGAAATTCCCTTGGCTGGTTTTGTCTCATAAAGATCAAGGTCTTTATTGTAAGTATTGCATAGAATTCCCCTCGAGCTCAGGAGGAGGTTACCTAACAAACACTTATCTGAAGCGTCTAGTTCGAGAGCCGCTGAAAAATTTTGACGACTTACTTGGTGAAAATGGAGCGCTTTCTGTTCACCAACGAAACCAAAATCACCAGAAAGCGGTAGAAGCTGGCAAATATTTTCTTCAGGCTTTTCACAATCCAGCATCAGAAGTGGTCAACCAGGTCTATGTACAACGATATGCGCAGGTTAAAGAAAATCGAGAACGATTATTGCCTATTATCAAAAAGATCATTTTTTGTGGTCGGCAAAATATTTCTTTACGTGGACATAGGGATGATGGATTGCTCTTGGATAGGACCGACGGAGGAGACAATCTGGAGGCAAATGATGGGAACTTTAGAGCTCTCCTTCGCTTCAGAATTGATTCTGGTGACTCTTCTCTCCAGCAACATTTAGAAACCGCAGGTGCAAACGCAACGTACATTAGTGAAACCACCCAAAATCAACTGATAGAAGCCTGCAAAGAGGAAATTCAGCAAGTTATCCTGAATAGAGTAAGAGTGGCAAAATTTTTCTCAGTTATATTTGACGAGACGACCGATAACTCACACACTGAACAGCTCAGCTTGTCACTTCGCTACGTCTGGAATAGAGTTGCCAGAGAAGATTTTGTTACATTTTGCGACGCGTACTCTGCGATTCGTTCAGAAGATATGGAAGGTAACGAGCGTCGTTTAACTAGAGTTGCGGTGGCACATATTGTCATAGATTTGTGTAACAAATTTGACTTGGATCTGCAATACTTGGTTGGAATCGGTACAGACAGTTGCTCAGTGATGGCATCTGACTTGAAAGGGGCATGTTACGAGTTGATGAAAGTAGCAATTCACGCACGACGTTGTCCTTTCAATAACCATGTGTTTAACAATTCTTTATTAAAATCATCGGATGTCACAAACTGCCGAAACGCTTCAAGGACAATGAAAACCATTGGAGCTTTGTCAAATGCTTCTTCAAAAAGACACGGTGTCTTCGAAAACAAGCTTGGTAAAAAATCTCTTCAAAGTCTTTGCGAGACACAATGGGTTGAAAATCACGTAGGACACCTGCAGTTTCAAGGTGAACGAATAATAAAAATTTGTGAAGCACTTGAAGAGATTTCAGCATGGCGGGATGAGAAAAGTGCATCTCCTGCTGCTAACCTTCTCCATGCTCTTCTTAATCCAATGTTCCTGATTTCAACTGCTTGCTTGAATGATGTTCTTGGTATGTATATGACATATACTTTTTTCATTTTTTCAGTTGAACAATTTGAAAAAATTACGCAGACATATTTTTCTCTGTTGAGGAACGACTTGATTCAAATTTACTTTTCAAGAAATTACTCAATTTAATTAATAAAACAAAAATAATCATTATAAACCAAAGAAGAAAACTAGTTTACAATAATTTTGTTGGTTTTTGTATTTTTCAGGAGTAACTTTACCATTAAGCCGAATACTCCAAAAACCATAATTAGATCTGAAGAAAGCAACCGATTTGATAGCAGATACTTTGATTATTCTTGAGAAGAAAAGAAGCGAGGCTGATTCCGTTTTTCAACAGCTGTATACTGAAACTGAAAATCTCGCTAAAAAGTTGGATGTGGAGATGAAAGCACCTCGTGTTGTTTCTCGGCAAAAACATCGAGATAATCATCAACCAAATCAAACCCCGGAGGAGTATTTCAGGAGAGGGATTTTCATTCCTCTATTGGACAACGTTGTAACAGACCTCAACGAAAGACTCTCCACAGACTTGATGAACCTTTTTCGGTTGAGAGTGTTTCTGCCTCGGACTTCATACACAGTGGAGGACATTGAAGACGTTTGCCATGCAGCGGAAACGTACCAGAAGCTTCTGCAAACTCCTGTCTCGGGAGTCATTGCAGAATTCAAATTGTGGGTAGCCAAATGGAATCGGATTGTCGAAAACGGCGGTGAACTCCCCGATTCACTTCCTCTAGTTTGTGCTGCGTGTGATGAAGAAATTTATCCATCCATTTGGAAACTGCTTGATATTTGGCATACGCTTCCTTTGGCCGCAGCCACTGCAGAAAAAAGTTTTTCAACTCTCCGTTGCCTCAAAACTTGCCTGAGATCAACTATGGCAGAAGACAGACTCACTGGGCTTGCATTGTTACACATTCATCGCGACATCGAATTGGACATCGATGCGATAATCAACAGATTTGCGAAACAAGAAAAAAAAAGTGAATTCGAAGTGTCAAAACAAAGAAGTGTCAGTTTCAGCTCTTTGAATTTCTTGGCTTAAGTGAAGTTATAAATCTATCATAAATTATAATCAGCTGTGTGAAATAAGTGAAGTGGTTACTAGTGTCGCTCTATCAAGTTTTCGAGATAAGTAGCGATCTTTCAAGTCATCAATTTCATTGATTCAATTTTTACTTAGGCGAACGAAATTAACGGAACCGGGAATTCTTGCTTTGGTCTAGGAGTGAGATTTCCGTGTAGCTAAATTTATTCTAAATATTTTTGAATTTAATTTTAAATTTATATTTTGATATTTTAAATTATTTTTTTTTTGCAAGTACGGATTTCTACGTTTTTTCACTAACTATATTAAATAAATCAAGGATAATAAAATTTTTTATAAAAAGCAAATAATTGAAAAAGTTAAAAATATAATGGCTACTAAACCAGATAATTGTGGGAAGTGTAGGAAACCCGTGGAGGATCTCCACTCGGCTATGGGGTGTGATGGCTTCTGCCTCAAGTTGTTTCATTTGAGGTGTCTCAAAATGTCGGAGGAGAGATATCGGGCTATTATGGACATCACCGAAGATGTGATTTGGATGTGTGCCGGATGTAGAGCTCAGTACCGTAAATCTAAAGAAGACCAACTCTTCCAACAAATGAAAAATTTGCAAAGCCAAGTCGAAGAGATGAGCTCAAATGTCACCTTATTAATAGATAAATCTACGTCTGCGAGCAAGCCCTCATAAGCCAAAATTATTAAAAATTCTACTTCTCCTCCAACAGTGCATCGATCTAATACAATATCGCAAAAAGGGATTATAATTAAGCCTAGAAATCACTCTTCATCAGAAAAAACACTGATTGATTTTAAGTCGAGGATCAGGCCATCAAAATGTAAAATTCCTCTACAGCTAATGAAGCCTATTCGTAATGGTGGGGCGATTATCAAAACATCGACAAATGAAAATGCTACTTCGCTTTTTAATATAGCAATGGATGCAATGAAAGAGGAGTATGATGTTGCTGAGACCAGATTGCGACAGCCTAGACTTGTCATCAATGGACTAGAAAAACAAAATGCAAATAATGAATTAAGAAATGAGATCCAGGCATTAAATCCCAATATAGAGGAGCGTGATTCTATGGAACTTGTACATGCTAGGCGAACAAGAAACGGAAGGTGGTTGCACATCATCCAGGTAAACGGGAGCATGTATAAGAGGCTTGCGAAGAGATACATTAATATAGATTATGGATCGTATTTTGTGAAGGAGGACTTCAACGTAACGAGGTGTTATAAGTGTCAAAAATACAACCACAAAACATCAAAATGTGAAGGGGAGCAAATATGTGTAAAATGTGGAGGAAAGCATGACCTAAAGGATTGCAAAAGCACGATTGAGAAGTGCTCGAACTGTATTGGTAACAATAACAATGCAGATCATTCTCACAGAGCTGACTCTGTAGAGTGTCCGGAGGTTCAACGCAGAATATTGATCGCCAGGAGGAGCACTGACTACAACTTTGATGATTGCTAATCTTTCTAATCAATCAAGTGGAACAAATTTAACACTTATGTATGCTAATATAAGAAGCTTAAGATATAAGCTAAGTGATATTCAGATTTACCTGCAGCAAAATCCTGACATAGATTTGATTATTCTAAACGAAATCTGGATTTACCCAGAAGAAGCACGGTTTTACAATATTGAAGGATATAATGCGGTATTCTCCTGCAGACCTGGAAGAGGTGGAGGTACAGCAATGCACGTAAAAAATACAATCAATTTCATTACCAAGAGAGTGACGCCTGATAAGTATAACGTTATAATAATTGAAGTACGCCATGCAGGTAAAAAAATAAAATTAGGGACGTACTACAATCCCAATCGTATGAATGCGCAAGATTTTTGCACAGTACTAGATACATTATTCTCAACTGAAAAAAATTTAATCACAGTAGCGGACACAAATATTGATGTGCTAACGGAATCACCAGAAACACGGATTTATAAGGATACGCTAGAAACGAATGGAACGGTAATCATAAACAACAACCAAATTACTCGCCCAGTGTCAAATACCTGTCTGGATCATATAGTAACCAATGATTTAAAAGTCGCTGAAAGCATGACATACATATTTGAGGACTGGCAGGAACTGGATCATCGTGTGTTAAAAATTGCTATTCAAGAACAAACCCTGAACAAACAGAAGCCGACCTACAAAGCGTTCAGATTTCTAGACAAGGAGCTCTTTAAATCAAACATACGAGAGTTACTGGAAAAGCGGAAACCAAATAGTATTATTGAACTCAAAAATATCATCATATCTGCTAAGCAAAGTTCTACAATTGAGAAAAAAATCAGGTGTCGACAACGGACTTGGATAACGAAAAATGTAATTTATGCAAGTATTAAAAAAAGTAAGGCATACATGGACTACAGGAGGAACAGTGGAAACCGGGCTTTCAAGTTTGTGTATATGCAAGCGAAAAAAGAATCGAAACGACTGGTGAAAGAGGTTAAATTCTTATATTTCTCAAGAAGAATGGAAACAGCGGCTGACAACTCCCGCGAAGTATGGAAAATAATAAATGAGGTAAAGGATAACTCTTCGACCCAGGGTATATCACAAAACTTTCAACTGAATCCTGATGGGCCCTCTAACACATCGTGTCCACGTGACGCGGCGAACTCATTGAATAACTTTTTTTCAACAATTGGTGGAAGAATCACTAAAGAAATCGTTGCCAGTTCAGCAGGCAATGTAGATAATACAAATATCGCAATAAATTCCATCTTTCACATTCATCAAACAAATAAAAGGGAAGTCTTAAATGTCATCAATGAATTGAAAAAGAATACGGCGCCAGGCATTGATAGCATCACGATGAATGAGATTAGTATAATCAAGGAGGACATAGCCCAGATTATGGCAAATTTTATAAACGTGCATATTAGGAATGGAACTTTTCCGGAAGAAGAAAAACTTGCAAAAATAGTTCCTATATTTAAGGGTGGTGATCATCTTGACCCGAATAACTATCGCCCGATTGCGCTGCTGATGGGATTTAGTAAGATATTTGAGAAAATACTAAACAATCTATTAACATCATTCTTAGTTGAAAACTCTATCATAAGCCAACATCAGTTTGGTTTTCAAAAGAACAAGAGTACTTTGGATGCCCTACATTCTGTCACACGTTTCATCAATCTAGGACTTTACAGAGGTGATTATGTCATCGCAATTTTTGTGGATTTGAAAAAAGCATTTGATACAGTTGATCATGATCTCTTGCTTCGTAAACTTGAATCGTACGGTATTCAGGGTAGTCCTAAGCAGTTGTTTAAGAGTTACTTGGAGGGAAGATCGCAGAGAACTTTAATCCACAATGTCCTGAGCGACCATGCACCTACCGAAACAGGAGTTCCCCAAGGCTCAATACTGGGCCCAACTTTGTTCCTGCTATACACAAATAATCTAAATACATGTGGGCTGACAGGATATCACACATTATATGCTGATGATACAGTTCTACTTTATTCAGGACGAGACAAAACTGCCATTGAGTACACTATCAACGACGATCTAGGAAAATTCCATCAGTGGTTAATTGGAAACAAACTAGTATTGAACACATCAAAGACAAAATATATTGTTTTTAAGCAAAAGAACAAAGGAGACATAGATGTCGAACTAAATATTAACGGCGAAAAATTGCAAAGAGTGCTAGAAATGAAATATCTTGTTCTTATCATAGACCATCGTATGACCTGGTTACCACACATATATAGCTTAAGAAGGCAATTAGCCCTAATAATAGGATTGTTAAGAAGATATGAGGATTTTCCAATGCACATCAAGAAACTTGTTCTAAATGCGTTTGTCCTGGCGAAATTGCATTATGGAGTACTTATTCGGAGTCAATCAGCGAAGCAACATTTAAACAGTATATTCAGGCTGCTGACCAAAGCGTATAAAAACATTCTGAAGCTGCCAATGCTTACTCAAACTAGTTTGGTTTACCAATTGGCAAAATCATTAACCTTTAGTCAAATTATTATTATGGAGAAAGCGAAGTTTATCTACAGAAATTTAAAAACTAATGGATCGGAACGAGCGCCATTAATTAAGGTATCACAGATCAACCCATATAATGCGAGGAATGCAAATCAATTCGTAATACCTTTTGCCAGACTGGATCGACTAAAGAACGATGCAACGAATGATGCTCTGCGTATATATAACAATCTACCAGAAATTGTTAAGGAAGCAAACTCACTTTTGGTATTTAAGAAAAGACTAAGGGAGCGTTTAATGAGCACTGATTGAAGCGTGGACCTGTAATTCTGCTTTTATGAGCTCAGTATCTTAGGGCGTTCTTTTTGACCCTATCGGCGAGATACTGACAGTTACTCAGAGTTTTTTTTTGAATGCGTCGTATGATATTGAATTTTTCTTATCTCTGAGATCTGATTATGAGTTTTTGGACTAGATGTTCACGAAAAGGACTAGATCACATTATATTGTGTGCCCCCTTATACCGATGTGTTAAACATTGTCTGGGTGGCACAAAGGACCAAGCGACGTAATGTGAATGCAGATCACACGAGCGTTGTGCGACGAAGAAAGAGTGATGGAGAGAGTGGTAGGGAATGGAGGTAATTCAAAAAAAAAAATTGAAAATTAGATTTTGTGTTATAAATGATCTTCCCAGTTGGAACTTATAAAAATGTACACAAATCACAAGTATTGCTACAAACCAAATACAGAAAAAACCAGTATTCTATAAAAAGTTTAGTCGTTATTATAGCTATATTTTGTTTCCAATGTTTTTAGTTAACAATATGGTAAGTTGACTTTGGTCGTTTGGTGTGTTTCTGGTTTTTGATTTCACAAAAACTGGGTTCATTTTGGTCGTTTGATATTTTTTGTTTTGTTGTTGGGTTTGCGAATAATTCATTCAGCTCTGTTTTTTTAAATGCATGCTGATTCTGGGGGGGGGGTCATGACACCTGTGACCCCCCCCCCCCCTTGGATCACCGCCTGATTTTTTGTATCGTAGGGTTGCGTAAATGACTAATTGGTCGAATGAGGAAACTTTAGCCTTTCTCGAGGCATACCAATATGAATCTTGCGTTTGGAACTCAAAAGATTCCATGCATAAAGACAAAAAGAAAGTGGCAGATGCATGGTGTCGCCTAAGTAGTGAAATGAAGAAGACAGCGAAAGAGCTTAAAGTAAAAAAGGAGATTTTGATGACGTCATTCCGCAAGCACTTCAAAAAAAACAAGACCATTCGCTCTGGAATAGGTAGGTAATTACTTCTTTACTTTATAAATAGAAAATAAAATGTACTTTCTCTTTTAAGGCGCTGAGGATATATACCAGCCAACCCGGTTTGCCTATTATTTGATGGAATCGTTTCTCAGGCTGGTATATAGCTGTAATGAAGCGACCAATACAGAAACGGTAAGATTTTCTAATTTACGTTGACTGCCAACTACGAGATAACTCGTAGATGGTGTTATTTTTTAGAATGCCAACTACGAGTTATCTCATCGTTTGTTTACTTGCGATTTTTTTTGCAGGAACGATTAAACTTGATTGATGGCTTCTGAGAAAAGAGCGAAAAATCAATGCTGGCTTGCATGAACAGAAAATTTACTAAAAATTAAATAATATATTAAATAATATCGTCAGGGATAGTACAGACCCGCGTATCTAGTATATCAAATATGCGTGTGTCATATCTAGAATTAATTCCTATAACTTTCTTTTGACACCTTAAGAAATTATTCCGAGAAAATCAAGTGTTAAATGAACAAAAGCACCATTTTTTTCAGTAGTCATTTATTATGATCATTGTTGTTTTGGTGTAAATATAATTAAGGTACAAATTTTAATCGGATATACGTAAGTTTATATATAATAGGTAGGCATCTACGTAATGGTGGTTTCTGAAGTATTTTTAGAAAAATATGAGGCTAACTCTTCTCTGATTTGTTCGGCATTCAGCGGTAATCTTCGCGGCGTAGTTAGAAGACTTTGGAAAGCATTATATTCATTATCATATCGCCGCCAGGACCCAGGTGTTACTAAAGTGCCATTATTGTCGTATTCGTCAACTGAGCCTGGAGGTGTATATCTGTTTGAAGACGTTTTACTCTTTCTTAGAAAGTTATGCAGCAATACATAGGTTACAGTAATTTTTGACATAGTGTCTGGGTTTAAATTAATAGGACGTCGATAAATTCTAAAAATTGAGGATAAAATTCCAAATGTATTTTCCACTATAACCCGAGATCTAGACAACAATTCGTTGAATTTCCTTTTCGGTGAACAAAAGTCATGGTTTCCAGGAAAGTGCATACTTAGTGTAAAAGCACCATCGGCTAAAAACACATGGTACATTAACAACCGACCCCGGCAGTGGACATGGTGGTGGAAATCAATTTTGTTCCTGCAGATTCTTTTCCATAATAACGAGTTCTTAAAAACATCGCCATCACTAATTCTGCCTTGACTTCCTATATCCATTGATATTGATTCTCCACTAATGCCAAAAGAACGATGCTAAACGTTTTCTTATAATCAGAATATTCAAATCCACTATGAACTGGGCTTTCAATAACTACATGCTTGCCGTCTAGAGAACCCAAGCAATGCGGAAACTTGCGTCTGCATCCTACTTCTATTGTCATCCGTCCTGCTGCTGCAGAGGGCAGCTGAAATTATAAGGGATTAAATTTGTGAGTAAAGTAATAAAATAACTGAGTGATTTCGTCTTGAATATGTCAATGTTAAAAAGTACACTATATAGTATGATATTTGTAGATTTTAGTTTTAAAAATATACTAAAATGAAATAAACGTTATTTTTATTTTCAGCAGTCACAAGGAAGTTCTAATGAAATTGCTAATGAATCTGGAGACTGGGAGATAGACAACGATATTTTATTGCTAGACGATGAATCACAAAATACATATTTATCTACGCCAACGCCCACACATAAAAGTTCTCGTCGTCGTCCTGCACCAAACCAGGCTGAGCAGAAAATGGTTGCTGCGATTGGAAAGTTATCAAATGCTTTGTGCTGGCGTTTAGAAACTCCACTGCCACCCGAAGATGATGGATGCGCCCTGTATGGTAAGCTTCTAGCCAAACAGCTGCAAGAACTACCAAAAGTACAAAGAAAGATACTTATGCATCAAATTGATGGATTATTTATGAATTGTTTACATTTAAATGAAGAAATATCACCGCAACAATCATCATTTTCATCCGATCTAAATATTTATCGGTCTCCGTCAATATCGTCTTCAGACGCTGCAGCATTTTTTCATCAACTTCCATCGTCCCAGTCATCTTCTTCACAACACTGTACGAATTTTGAAGCTTCAAAACACTTCCTCTCAAAATGTCGTAGCTCTTCTGAGCTACCACAATCGCCTCGAAATGCGGAAGAAAATGGCAATGTCGAAACTATATATCAACCAAACCCTTCAAATATTGAAAGCTCAATTATGAATATCATTTCTAATGAAATAATTGTACCCTCATCAGAGCCCAATATTATAAAGGAAGCGTTATTGGCAGCGATTGAAAATTACGAAGAAAATGACAATTAAATTTTTCTGAAGTATTATTGACAGTCGAATATGACGAAAACGATGGTCAATTTTTTGCATTCAAAAACCTCTTGAAAGACTTTATTATTTTTACGTTTATGTAACAATAAGCACTTATTTTAAATTATATATTTACACATTAATAAAAATTCACGTCGAACAAAATTTTAAATGTGTTTTATTTTGCTACCTTACCTTAGCTTAATCGTTCAGAACTTTATTCAGAGCTTGGAAAACATCACGTACGATTTTTGATATAACCGGGGTAGAAACTTTGAATAATAGGTGAACACTTCTATATGACTATCCAGATGCTAAAAACCGCAGTGTAATTGCAAGACGATATTTCGTTGTATAGCTTCCCTGAAGTTTGTATCTTTCTTGGTTACTATAGGTGAAGTTTTTCCCAATAAAAATTCAAAATCAGAGTAGCTCATTCGGCGGAAATTATGGCATTCTCCGGATGGTTCACATAAACGCTCATTGAACTTATTTTCCATAAAATCTCTGTAATAAATGAAAATCGCATGATAAAAATAATATAAAGCATCTGTTTTTTCTTCTCTTCTTAATTGTAATCTATCTATTAACAAACAAAAAACAATCAAATTTCATAGTTACCAGTTACGATTTCTATGTATTTTCAACATCCACGAACTTTTTGCCTGCATTGCGTCTCTTTATTTTTACAATACCAATTCGCTAAGCCTAACGTTATAGCCGACACGACTCCTAATTCAACGTCTGACATGTTCACAGCTTGCCTTCCCATAACACACTAACGCACTCGCAAGCATGGAAATGGCATCCAATTATTCGTAATGTCTTGTACAGTGTTGGCAGTTAAACATCCGGCAAGCGTAAAATGAGGCATAATAGGGAAAATAAATTAATAAGAATGCAGAACAAAAATTAGCAAATAAGAGATAAGAAAAAGAATGCGCAAGTTTGTGAGTGAGTAAAAGGAACGCGATTGATAGATTACATATATGCTAAATGTATGTGTTTCTGTATATGTATTATTGTTCTCATAAGAGCTGTTACATTACTTTACTAATTACAAGGCGCCATGATAGTATTGGCTTATGCCAAGGCCTTCTGTTAATAACCATAAATTATAATGGCAAAAGTCTAGGGAGGATGAGGCGTGAAGAGACTATTTATTGCAATTAAAGTTACAGAGAAAAATAAATATGCGATGGACCAAGAAATATCCTGTGAAGATTTATTTTCCTGCCTCCGAAGGTACTCAAAGAATTAGAAATGATGGGGAGACATGATTTAGGAGAATTGATGTGGTGGATGTATCAGAACTTCCCAGCCAAGCTCTGTCGATTTTTGCCGGGTCATCAAAGATATGTGTGGTCTGGCATTGTCATGATGGAAGACAACGCCCGTTCTATTGATCAATTCTGGCCGGTTTTTTTGAATTGCTAGTTGCAATCTGGTTAATTGCTGACATGCCAGGTTCTAGGTTCTACATGATATACAATTCCCTTCCAATCCCACCATACATACAGCATTACCTTATTTGGTATCAATCCTGGCTTTGAAGTCGTTTGTGAAGATTCACCTTTTTGACCATGATCTTTTTCGAACAGCATTCTCGTATCTTACCCATTTTTCCTTGCCCGTAATGATTTGTTTCAAAAATGGCACGATTTTGTTGCGTTTTATTAGTATTTTGCAAATGGGAATTCGGTCGATCAAATTTTTTTTTGTTAATTCATGCGGCGTCCAAATGTTGAGCTTCTTTGTGTATCCAGCCTTACGCAAATGATTCAAAACAGTTTGCTGATAGATGTACAGTTCCTTAGCAATGTCATGACTGCTTATGAGTCAGCCTTCTTCAAATTATTGTAAGATTTCATCGACTTTTTCAGTGATTGGTCGACCTAAGCGAGGTGCATCTTTGACATCAAAATTTCCAAAACGATCGTGAGCGAGCCATCTTTTGGCTGTGGCTTTTGATAAAGTATCCTGACCGTAGACACTACAAATTTTTTCACGAGCCTGCGATGCATTCTCACCTTGATCGTATTGATATTATAAAATATAACAATTTTTTTTGACACTAATGACGAAATACAAAACTGTCCGTATGAAAATTGTAGAGTGGAGTGTCACCTTTCAAACGTATGTCAGTTTGACTCAATCTGATTAGTATTGCCCGATATATGACAACGAACACCATCTAGTGACAAAAAAGGCTCAATACTTTTTACACTATCCAATATATTGATCACTTGTTATTTTTTATATAATTTTTTCCCACTGATTTACTTTGTCGTAGATTAGGAAAGTATAAAAAGGCATAAGAAAAAGTATATATACAAAACAAACTAACAAAAGGTTTGTGAAAAACTTTTGTTTTTTGTAAATGCACAATAAAAATTGGAGTTGCCTTTCTTTTTTTGTATGTAGTTTTCATTTGTTCAGCTCTATTTTTGATACATAGCCTCTAAGTTTGTGTATTTTTAAAAATTTACAAAATAAACTTGAAATTGTTTATATTACATGGCGCTCATAAGTTTAGAAGAATAATAATATATATATTCCCTAGCTACACTATAATACTAAAAATTATATGTTGTAATGGCATGCCCCAAGTATAGTATATTTAATAAAACAATAATAATTGTCTATCAGATTACAGGGACAGTGGCTCAATTAATCAATATCCCCTTACTGCATTCTACAGTTGATGAGGTATTTAGCCCAAGTGTGCGTTATTTAAATTTCCGCCAATTGTATGGTAATTTGAAAATGCAACATTTCACTCATTTCAACTTTGAATAAGGGTATTAGATGATTTAAACAAAAAAGGAAAAAAATTTGGTGCACAAAATCCCTTAAGATCTACTTAACCTGCCTAGGATGTACAATAGAATTTTTAAGATTGGATGCCCTAACTATAACCTATTATTTTATTTTAACTCAAAATTTCGAAATAAAATCAGTGATTTTTCAAGCAACTCTCATTTCCACACAGTATTTTAAAAAATACCTCTACACTACACGTTAGATATTTCCTCGGACGACACCTGACGGAAAAATCGAGTAACCCTCAGCAACTTGTTTATTAATCGAAACATACAAGAATATTATTCTTGTCTCATAATCTCAAGGGGTTTTATTATTGCGACTTTATTGGTCTGCTGCTAAACAATGCTTTAAAGTATAAATCGAGAAGTTGTGGCAAGAATCCTTTATTTAAATGGGTTCCCCGGTTATGATCTAGCCTGTTTTTTACAATCATATCAGAATCAGGACACTAAGAATTTACATTTTTTTTCGAAACTCAGTCAAGTGTTGGTTTTAGGTAAATTTTATCCTCGCTGATAAAATTTTATACTTTGCATGGGACTAGCCCTTCGCTAAACTTATTCATAAAGTAATTACATTTTCACATCAACAAAATACTTTCCAATATTGTTTTATGCTCTATCCTTGCGGATTTCGTCGAGGACTACTCGCTAAGCTTAACTAGTTTACAATGAAGATGATTCGTATAGGTGAGCTACCAATGATTGAAAATGTATGGCAGGCAAAAATAAAAAAAAATTCTACATGTTCTGGAAATCATATTCTCTCTCAAGTACAATGAAACGCTATTACTCCTATAACCATCCTCAAAAAATAGAACTGTTGCATGTTACATGACGGATTTCTTTAGTACCCTTGTCCAGATGAAATCATAATGGATGATATGTACCCTGATTGGAGCATTCCTCGAAATGAGCGACTTTTCTGTGCATGAATCATTAAAGCACTTTGCAGCAAAAGACCAACATAACTGCTTTTCGCTGAATACACGTGGTCACGAGCCAAATGGAATTTTGTGGGGACACGATTGACCACTGCTGAAATTCTCAGCCTTTTTGACTTCTCGCACTGCACCAAAATTTGCACTGGGGTTCTCGCTCCCAAATCCAACTGAACGAAGAAATCAAATTAAGGTTCGATACATGCAGAACCTTGCGGCATTATAAATAAACTATACCTGACAAAAAGCGTTGCAAGATCGAACTCAAAAACAGTTTATTTTAATGCTTTGGTTTATACACTTTTCACTCAAAGTTTTATATTGTTTTTTAGAGCAATAATACAATAATAGTTCCATTTTAAATTCATTCCTTGATGCTCACATCGAGAAAATTCGCAGTATGGCGCGTCCCTCTTGCTTTGCTACAAGTTTTTCCCGACAAACGTCAAGTCATGGTTCAGTGGCAGCGATTCAAGTTTTAAAGTCACTCACGACCTGTCAATGTCAGTGGCGTAGGGTATATGGATCGGCTGGTCGGCGTCAGTGGGGTGGGGTGTAGGGATCTGCTGGTCGCGTAAGTGGCGTAGGGTGTAGGGATCTGCTGGTCGCGTCAGTGGTATAGGGCGCCACGAGCGAGGTTATCATAAACTTTCAACAAAATAGACTTTATATACCTTGCCAACGTCAAGTCTCGGTTCAGTCGCAGAAATCTCTCATCCAATCTTATCAGCTGATACTGAAAAAATAAAAAAAATTAATTTCCTTTTTGAAGCGCTATTTATTTTTAATTGTATTGTCCAGATACCGGACAGTTAGCTCCATGATATTGCACGAATGTAGGTATATGATGCATTAGCTCAAAATGAACGCAGCATCGCGAGATTGCATAATTTAAATCAGCTGTGACAACTGTTAAGCGAAGATTTTGTGATGGCAGTTTATTCAGATTGTGTGTGCGCGGCTTACTTGTGGGATGCAGTTATTTTTAAAGGTTCAGAAGTTTACTGTATTTATTAAACAACTCTTTGTATTACCGATTTAGTTTGTAAATTAAGTGTGTTTTTTGCCTTCAATTAGACTTTGTGATTGTGACATGTTGAAATACTGCATGAAGACCATCAGGTAGTACCGGACTCAATTTTATCGGGTGCCCTCGGACACTTTTCGAGTGAAGAGAATATCTTTTTTTTTACTATTCTAATGCCTATTTTTTTAAATTTCTCTACTGTTAGGTAAGAAAAGTGTATAGGTAACATCATTTATTCTATTGCAGGTTAATTCAAAATGCCTAAGTTCAAAAGAAGGATCGCATAGAGGCAACTGGGACGAAAATTTAATGAAACAGGCTATAGTAGGTGTTCAAGAGAAAAAATTATCACTTAGAGAAGCATTTCGCTATTTTATTGTGCAGAGAGGTATCCTTCAGGATCGGATTAAAACTTTTAAGGGTGGACAAGAGGCTGCACTTAAACCGAAATTGGAGAGATTTGAGAACACTTTCTCGGAAGGTCGTTTAATCATATTAAGGAGCTTGAAAGTTGCCTGATGCCACTTACAAGGGTCGAGTTTTTGAAACTGGCGCTCCAATTAGCCGAGCATTTGAAAATTCCTCATAGGTTTAATAAGGAGAAGCAAATGACTGGAAAAGATTTTTATTGCACCTTCAAGAAAAAATTTCCCGGCGTCGTTCTCAGATCTCCAGAATCGACCAGTATTGCGAGGGCTGTTGGGTTCAACAAGCCTCAAGTTGACCGTTTTTATGATCACCTCCAGGATTTATTACAGAAGTATAATTTTTCTGCGTCTAAAATATACAATGCTAATGAGACCGGAGTATCCACACTTCATAAAAATGAGAGGGCGATTTCTACTAAAGGAAGAAAGCAAGTTGGAAATTGACTTGTGGTGCGAGGGAGTATAACATCACATTGATGTTTGCTATGAGTGTGACAGGCCATTTTATACCACCAGTTTTCATTTTTCCGAGAAAACGGATGGACAAAAATTGTCGATTAATGATTGATGCACCGAAAGTGGCGGGATGAATGGTGGGATATTTTTAATATGGCTCAAGCATTTCGAACAACATGCTCAGTCCTGGATTTCCTGTACGTCGTCTAGATTAGTCCATTCAATAGTATGAGATTCCTCAATAATATGTATGGCAAATGATGATCTTGCTATTTCTATTCCACCTTTTCTGATGATCTTTTCTGCCTCCTTAATATGTTTTTGGAATCTTGTTTTTGCCATGCGTTTCATCTGTCCAATGTATACCTAATCGCATTTCGGGCAGCTTATCCCGTAGATTCCACTATTTTCCTCCTTTTTCTTTCCATCCTTAGTTAATCCAAGAATTGTTTCAACGCTGTTTTTTTCTGCTAGTACTAGTCTTTTTGTAACCTACAAATAAGTGATTGGCATCCATTTTGTACTTGTCGTCGTTTTCGTACACATGGTGAAGTGAGCCCATTTTGCTTTTGTTATTTCTTCATTTTCCGAATACATTGCTCGATCAAATTTATGCTGCACCCATTTTTGCTGGCCGTGTCCGCGATGTATTGTTTTTCTCGTTTCATACGCTGGTTATTCAACGGTACCGTTATCATTCGATGGATTATACAATTGTATGCAGCCATTTTCTGTCCATAAGAATGGTTAGAAGACGGATTCCAACAAGAAATGGATGTCGACGAAAGATAGAGAAGAACCAGCTCGCAGTTCTGCTGGTCCTTCTCAAAAAGTTACCAAAAATACAGAGAAAGTTCCGCCAATTCACGTGTTCGGTTAAAGCGGAAAGGATGTGGTTCGGCTATTGACAGCCGCAAATAAATTAACTGATTTCAAGATTAAAAGAATCAATGCCGAAAAATTAACTATCAGAACGAAATCACTGGTTGATTTTAAATCAGTTAAAATTCCCTAAGTTCTGGGGAGATTCCACACTTCACATATACCCCGAAAAGTGAGAAGAACCAGACCTTTTTGTTGAAGGGCTTGGACTGCGGAGAAGATACCGTCGGTCTTCTGCAGGTGCTCAAGGAGCAGCACCAGAAATTGAATTTATCTCCGTTAAAATATTCGCGACAAAAAGGTAGACGGTAGAAAAAAAAATTTACCACTTTATTTAGCGCAGATTTTAAATAAGAGCAGTCCAATGCTCTTCAACAAATAAGATACTTGAACTTCCAAGTGGTGAGGTGGGAACGCCTCTAGAAAAGAGAAGTCAACCAGTGTTACCAGTGTAAAGATTTGGACATTTGGCTGCCAACTGCACCATGCATTATCGAAGCGTCAAATTTAAGGACGTGCATGCTCCCGGTGAGTGCAAACTTGGCTCAGGCGGAGCCACAAGAGAAATTATACTGTGTTAACTGCGGTGTTTTTGATCACCCGGCATCATATCGACGATGCTCCCGATATCAAGATGCGAGAGTAAAATTTGTCCCAAAGCAAACACAATTACACCGCAGTGTCTTAGCTCCGAACTTCGTCAAGCCCGGAGTTTCATTTGCACTCAGCGCTAGAGGACCAGCAGAAAATGCGGTAAATAATGTAAATGGCAATAATGAGCTACTTCTCAAAATTTACCTGCAACTAAATTCTTTATTGGAGAGAATCGATAAACAAGATTCGAAAATTAATCTTGTCTTTCATCGTTTAGGGGTTTCAAATGCCTCAAAATAATTTGTCATCCAGCCACATTTCCATGGATAGGATGCATCTCATCTCGATCAACGTCAACTCCATTGTTACTATACATCGACGTGATTATCTCCTTGAATTCATTGCTAAGCAAAAGCCTGACATCATGCTTCTCACTGAAACCCACCTCAATTCATGGCACTCCATGACATTTAAGGATTTTGAATTCATAAGAAACGATAGGGTAATAGGTGATGGAGAAGTTGCATCGGGATTTTGGTTCGAAGACCCTATTGTTTCCAAAATATTGAAAAAGTCAAATTCAAAAGCTTTGAATCTTTTGAAGTGTCCGTTATCAAAATCTCACTGCCAGGTAGGGATAACCTCTTCGTTATCTCTGCCTACGCATCTGGTCGAAATGTTCTCAAGTTCAAGGAGGAGCTCGATTCCTTGTTTGAAATACTCGAGCTGAACAGGCTGAATAATTGTTATATTCTTGCTGGTGACCTGAACGCCAAGCATACATCATGGCTGAACGCCACTAATAATCCAAGAAGTGTAGTCCTGAAATCGTGGATGACAGAGAACCAAATTGAATACAGGTGGAATCTATACGGGTCGGAGCTCCCAACATACCCTAGGGCAAACTAATATCTGAACAACTGCCTTGCTGAATTCAGCTTTAAGGTACCTCAACGGAAACTGCAGGTGTTTCTTTACGATAGCGACCATAACGCAATCGTAATGGAAATCAATCATCAAAGGGATGATCTCTTCCTCATTTCAGTTCAACATGAAAATTATCGGTTGAATTTCAGTAAAACAGACTGGGGAAAGTTTCAAAAGAAGTTTAATCGAGAGTACCAGAAGCAATGTCCTCCTTCTGATGATGGCAACGCTTGCCCAATGGTTCCTAATGACAGGAATCTGACTGACAGTGAAACAGTTCTCTATTTGTCGAAGTTAGAGAAACTGACGTTGGAAACGATTGAGAAAGTAGTTCCCAAGATTAAACCTCGAAACAATATGGAAGGATATGAAACACCAACCATTGCAACGTTGAAAAGATTGGAAAGCATTCTTCTCACACGCGTCAACAATATTTATCGACGATTTTTGGACTATAACCATCCCTCGTTGGCTTTGTTGAAATTACACCTGAAGAATGTCCGAAACTTAATCCGTTCATACTTCAGGAGTGAGGTCAGCGATCAATGGGTGGAAAAATTGAGGAGCATTAGCCCACCGGACTCGGATGGCGTTTTCGTGAAAGTGAATAGCATATTCCGTAAGGTCTCGAGTGAAGGTATCGAATCTTCAAGTTGCTAGTGATGAGGTAAATCTTCTCGATAGGGCTGGTATTAAAATTGGTAGTACGACTCCGAATAGCAATGGAAACAGGATTATATGTGATGGATTGCATAAACTTGCCCTGATTGGAACACATTTTGAATTGGTTCATCTACCAAACCCTGAGAGAGGGAATGAAACATTTTCAGAGGTCGTTGAAGCAAAAGCTTCCGACTTCAATTTAAGCGTGAACGGTAAATCAATTCCTCATTTCAATGAAATATTAACATCTGACCTCATACTGAGCTTGAATCTGATTGATTCTTTTGTCAGCTATGAAGACTTGTGTTTCATATTTCGCAGGAGAAGCAACGAGAAATCATGTGGCACTGACGATATTCCAAATGTAGTTCTCCGACATTTGCCTGAGGTTGCTATTAGGAACTATTGCATATTGTTCAATAACATGTTGAGCGATTCATATTTCCCAAATGAGTGCAACAAGGCTAAGATGTTTCCAATCTTGAAGAAAGGAAAAGAATCTTCATTCCCTAAAAGCTATCGCCCAATCAGCTTGCTGCCTAATATCAGCAAGGTGTTTGAAGTGATACTCAACAGAGCATTAAATGCTCATATTGAGAAATATGAGTTGATGCCGAATTGCCAATTTGGTTTTCGTGCCAGGCATCCGACGAACGAAAGTAACGTCAGACATCTGTTGGAAACTAAATGATAGAGAATGCGTTGGAGCATGTCTCATTGATATGGAGAAAGCCTTCGATACGGTGTGGCTAGATGGACTAGTTTTTAAACTTTTTCAGGACAAGTTTCCCAGACACTTTGTTGCCATGATGTGCAATATGTTATACGGGAAATCGTTTGTTGCAGCGGATGGAAATCTGACAACAATGCGCGAATTCAAGGTCTTGATTGGTCTTCAACAGGGAACAGTTACTGCGCCTCTGCTCTTCTCAATCTTCATTCGCAAGCTATTGAACGGCTTTGATTTTAACGTCTCGCCAACGCGATTATTGGTAGTGGTTGCTGATGATCTGATCATCTATACGGCAGACCGAAAAGCTACAATAGTTCAAAACAATCTCCAAAAAATGTTCAATGATGTGCAGCTATACACCGACATTTGGCGAATGAAAATCAAGGCGCAGAAATGCGAAATAATTTTGTTTCGGACAACACTGCACGGGTCAGTCAAGACTTGAAACGTAATTGGAAGGATTTCCACACCATGGCTAGCGAGGGTAGTTCAGAACGGGTTCCACATAAATCCTGTGTTCGATACCTTGGTTTTCATCTCGTTCAGTATCTGTACTATACTGAGCATGTCAAAATCATGCTCAGTAAGGCACTAAAAGTAGTCATCGCCCTATGAAGACGCTTTCATTCGAAAAACATTGATCAAAAGGTCAAAATTATCTGTTACAAGACCCTGGTTAGAGCAGACCAGTACAACCAGAGTGCTAGTACAATGGAAAGATTAAGAGTTTTCGAAAGGAAATGTCTTCGTGCATGTACTGGTTTGTGCAGAAAGCCTGAGATGGATTGGAAGCATTATTTGTCGAATAGAAGAATTTATCAAACTGCTCAAGTGACAAGAGTCGATATCTTCATATTGAAACTTCTTCGGAATCATATCGCAAGATATGTAACTGTGAGTTAAAGCCCTTGGATTTCACAGCCGTTACACCATGCAGACGGGTATATTGCCACTTGCCCCGCTACTGGCTTCGTTTCTCCAGAAGCATTCGTGTATTTGGACATGCATCGATATGTTTTTGATTCTGACGGCGTTCCAGTTATATCACATATACGAGTATAGACGGGCCACCGATAAGAAGATAAAATATCCTCCAAATTTGAGTGCACGAGACCAATAATTCCAATAGAGATACTAATTTGTTAGATTCGTTGAAGCTGATCGAGCTGGGACGGGGCAATCTAGGTGTTGGTGGGTGAATGACAATGTTTAAATTATTCGTGCTTATTTTGAGTCTTTGTATTTTTCGTTACTTAGTTTTTGAGTTTCATTTGGATATTTGTTAACGGACATGTAGAAAACGATTCCAATATATTTTTGAACTTTTCCAGAATTCGCATTGAATCTCATGCTAGCATTTTTTGTTGTGCATACAGCTTTATTTGAACTATCACAAGATCATCATTTACAAAATAACGGAAGCAATCATATGAAGTAATTAGTATTTTGATGTCACCTGGAAGCTCTTTCGTTCCTTAGAAAAGTACATTCATGTACATTAACTTACTTTTTTTCTTCCACTGTAGTTTTAAAGCTGCTTTCTGCTTTCCAATGACGAACTATTTCCGTTAAACTTACCCGTAGTAGGAAAATTTGGGTCATCTTCTTCTTCTTCAAGTTTGGGCGAGTCAAATTGAACCCGTTTTCTTCTTTTGTCACACATTTCTTTTTGCTTCATGGAAGCAACGTTCAAAGTAACGGGCTCCGTTGTCGAACTGCTAGGCACAATGCTTAAACTTCCTCAAAATGCAAAATTGGAAGTGAACTTTCCAGAACAAATAGGATGATTTGTTGATTCGAACTGAGGACTCAAATCATCCGCTTCACTATTTAGTTTGATTCCTTCCTTCATTAAAAACACAAAAAAAAACAACACATCATCACAGGTGCTTTTTTCATCCGATGGGAAAGTGTAGTGAAATCAGGTATAGAAAATGTCCGTAAAAGTCTCCAGCGATGGTTTGCTGCCTCGGCGGAAGAGGATGATAAGATCCGCCGAGACTGGCCTTGTCTGGAGACGTGTGCATGCGCTGGCAGGCTAGCGTTGCGGTGTCGTGGGGCGGGTTCTTTCCCCCTAGCACAAGGATCCACTACAAAAATATTTCGCACGAATTAACAGGTCAGCATGCCGATCAACTGGTGTCGAGGCCGGGGTAACTACTAAGGGTTGAAATTGCTATGTTTAAAGAACAAGTTGGGCCGAGCAAAAACAGACGGACTGGCGGAGATCTCATCGCTACCGACGATTCTTATGGCCCACAAATGAGAGTGGGGCATCCAGATGGAGGTGGTGCCCCCTCGCGCCCTCCCAACCGGATCAAGATCCAAACGTAGACGTGGCCATATATTTCCCGTTTGAGTGGAAAACTCATACAAACATAATTTGCATGAACTTTCACATCAAAAGAGAAATATAGACGTGACCAATTTATGTTACAGAATTTTGTGATCGAATCACATAACCCTATACCATAAAAGGGTACGCGAGCGGAAGGCCCCTCCACCCAGCAAGATTCCCTGTTAAACAAAAAAAAAACGGAGGAGCGCGCTCGATGGCTAGCCTACATGAGCGGAGAAGCCTGCCATCGATGCGGGTCCTATACCCGCTCAGGTGGAATGGATGGAAAGGCCGAGTTTTTTATGTTTAACTATTTATTATTATTTTTGTTCCCAATCAATTAAATTCATAGTTCATTATTTCAAGAAGACTAAAGATTTCTCATGATATTTTAATAATAATTTTTTTTTATATCTAACCTAGGCATGGCCATAACGCAGTTTGCGATAATACTAGCTAAAAGAACTATAGCAATATATAAAAGATCTAAATATGTATGAATAATGTAAAATGTTGAATGTATATATTTATATATTGTATATATATATATATATATATATATATATATATATATATATATATATATATATATATATATATATATATATATATATATATATGAAAGATCTAAATATATACTTACAAAAACATAATATAATATAAGGAAAATACAAAATGTGTACTCGCCGGCGATATGGTGAGTTGCAAATAAATGAATTTCCTGAAATTTAATGTTTACGACCTCTAGTCTTAATGCCACTACGTTTTATCAAAAAAAATCCTAATTGGCTGCACCACCCGGAAAGGCAAACTTCTCGTATGTAGCTTAAAGTTTCGAAAAAGAATTTGGCTTGCCCACTACTAGACTTCTTGCTGCATTTTTTGTAGTATCGCATGGGTATTTATTAACATAAAAAGAATCTGCCGACATTCGTATTTAGAGACCCTTTATAGAGGCGCAAATATTTTGTTAATTAAATTGAGTTCCACACGTATGGATTACATATTAAAAATCGGCGGATAATACATTGTTGTAAACATATAAATACAGGTTTCGCCTTTCTCACATTTGCTGTTTACACATTTCACAATGGTTACCACACAAAGGCTTAAATAGCTCAAACAGTTAATTTCAAAAGATTTCCATAATAGTTTAATCAGCACTTGCGTTGCCATTAATAAATACATTTTCAATTCTTTCCTGAACTATCAGGGGCCGTCATTTTGATTTTTATTGATAACGGCTGCTTGAAAATATTAAGCTGTAAATTTTCGACTTTTTTAATTGTCATTCGATTTGCATAATTAAATTAGATTAACTTGCCATTATAACTTATAATTTCAAGTCTCACCGGAATCTGTCGAGAAACTTGACTGCTAGACGGCTGCAGAAATAAAAAAAAAATTTAAGTCACCCCCCTGTATGGGGAGGCCCCCCTTAAATACCATAAAATATTTTCTTGCACTGCAAGTTTCAAGAGGCACCACTTTTGACCTACGTAATAGGGGTACCGGCTAATTCGTGCGGTTTTCTAACAGATGGCGTAACTTGATTTTTATTCCTGTGATTCACCTTTCCAAATATGTGTTGGAAAGCTACTGTCATATAATTTAAGAATCAGTATGTGTCACTTAGCTGAAACGTAAACAACAATACTTTTTTTAATTCTGAAAATGTCGAATTTTGTGCCGAATAAAGTGTTTTTGCGGGGAGTACTTCTTCATTGAAGAAAAAGGCTGCCGAAAGTCATCGTATTTTGAAGGAAGTGTATGGTGTGCATGCTCTAGCTGAGCGTACGTGCCAGAAGTGGTTTACACGGTTTAAAAGTGGCAATTTTCATTTGTAGGACGATGAATGGCCCGGACATTGCTCGACCAAGATCCATCCCAAACTTGCAAAATCACTTGGCGTCGTTTAACAAACCATTTCCGATCGTCTAAAAGCAATTTTTCACAATTAAGCTTCAATTTTCCGCACGAATTAACCGGTACCCCTATTGGAAAATTTCCTCTTTCTAGCTCATGTGGTTTGTGAGAAAACTTGTTATGAAGCACGAACAAACGGGCGGACGGACGGACAGACAAGTCGCGATTTTATAATTTTTTAAGGGTATTGTTAAAAATATTTTACAATATCTTAAAAATGGTCTGGTTTATAAATACTTCCAAGTTAAGTCATTTAAAACGTTTCCATGAATAATATTTATTATTTCAGTTGCTACTAAAATAGCAAATTGTGCTTTCCTTCAGACCTTTAGGAGCCGCCATTTTGAATGTATGCATTTGATTTTGGATTATTTTAAATCTTTGCGTGCTAAGACCTCATCAATCAATACGCCAAATCTCGTTCAAATAGGAGTTTCACTTTAGACAGGGCCAAAGTATTCAATTTTTAGTGAAAATGGCAGCTAAAAATATTGGGTTTTAAAATTTCGACTTTTTTATCTTTTATTCGATTTTAATAATTTTTTGCAGAATACAAGAATATAGTACAGAGATTCATAATCTCAAGTTTCATCAAAATCTGTTGGAAAATGTGACTGCTAGAGGGCAATAAAAACCTGAAGAAACGCGTAATTAAACGGCCGCCATTTTGAAATTTGCATATTAATGCTCGCTAAAATGTCAAAAACTCTAGATTCAAGTAATTCTTATCTCAAAACCAAGTTTCATGTACAAAGGATCAAAATTGCGAGTTTTAGAAGCCTTTGAAATTTTGAGTTTCAACTGGCCACCATTTTGTTTTTTGCGTTCTGATCTCCAGTTTTTTTGCCCAACTCTTTAGTTACTTATAGCTTCTATCAAACTATCGAATTTCATTAGCATTGGTTGATAGCTTGTGTCAAAACTACAACATTTATTTTGTACGTTTTCAACGTTTGAGCGGCCGCCATTTTGTTTCTGCCGCACCGACATGGATTTTTTATTGTGAGATTCATCACATACATCAGTGAGCCTTTGTATCAAATTTCATCCAAATCGGAGCTATACTTTGGTCAGAGCAGAAATCACGATTTTTCGTCTAAAATGGCCGCCATTTTGTTTTCGTCTAGCCGATATAGCTGGTTCACGAACTTAACAGAGGTATTTAATTAATATAGCCTTGCTGAAAATTTGGTGAAAATCGGAGTAAAATAGCAACCTCTGGCGTGGTCACGAATTTCGTTATATCCCATATATATATATATATATATATATATATATATATATAAGATACTCTCCGCAATAGGTAAATTTCTCTCGAAAAATTTACCTAAAGTAAAATTTTGTCAAAGCACGTAATTTCAATATCTGAACGCATAAACGCCACAATATGCAAAAAACGATTTACTAATCTTTTGTGTACCGGGCATGAATCGGATTTTTCTCATAATTAATCAAAACGACTTCTCACTACAACTTTATTAGCTACGAAAACCTTAAATCTCATATCTAGCTTCATATAAGATTAGATTAAACCGCCTTTAGGAGACTCATGCCATCACAAACTAATCAATTTATGCTATTGGCACGCATTAATTGGTTTACTATGAGCAAAATCTGCACATCGCAAGGTTGATCCAAATTTCTTATTGATGATCAATTTCCTGCAGCTAACGCTAAGTCCTACAATTGCGATCTCAAAGCTCGAAAGCATTAATAACGTGTAAAAATCATTTCATATGTTTCCTCACAGATGGCAGAACTGATTACTATTTGATTTCGCGAGTAACTAACGTGCATAGCAGACTCTCTCACTTGTCGATCCGTCCAACACTTGTCTTTTTCTTCTCATGTAGCAACCGGTAAAAATCCCATCAGCTGAGTTCGATCAGCACAGTTAGCTTGCCTTCCGTGATGTAATACACCGTTGGGCTGTATTAGATCAGCGTTCCAGAACTCGAAATTTTATGTGCCGATTTAAACTTTTTTTTTGTAAAACAAAATTTAACTGAAGTAAAGAAAATTTAGCAGAAGTAAAGAAAATGAAGTTTTTAAATAGTAATAAAAGTTAAATCTCGTGACGAATAGAATTAAAGGGAAACATTTAAATCTTAATATAAAGGAAAATTGATATCAAATAATATTTAATAAAAATAATAAGAAGAAACAGTATTCCACAAATTACGATTACGAATAAAAATAATTAAATATTTTTTATTTTTCGAATCTGCCACATAAAATTTTGAGTAGGGAATAGGCAAGTTTTCGAGCAGTTTGCTTGTGTGACTGCTCCATTAATACAAAAGAATCGGTAAGATTTCGAATTACTGACAATTTGAATGTTGTTCTTTAACAAAACGCTATCGCCTTAAATTTAGAAATTTATCACGAAACAAATTCGCTTAACATTCAAACCCTAGATGAGCTTTCATATTTTCTTGCAATAAATTTGACTACTGAATGCACAAAAGCTGTAAAGTTACGGTTTTTAGGTGTCTGATTGATATATTTGATAATCACGATGGAGTTCACCTCATTGAAAACATTCTAAGGTACATACCTATAATTTTTTGGAGTTCTTTGCACTGGGAATCTATAAAATATTTCACGTTAAAAACAGCACAAAAAACAATTTGAAGTTTTTGGTATTAAAAACGCAAGTTACAGTCTATAATTGCCTCGTGTTCTGTCACCGATACCACTCTGAGAACAAAAAAAGTGTATATGTACAAGTTTGCTACGGACATGCTAAGCTAGACAAGAGCGTGTGAGAAAATGCATATCATGCTCTTAGGCTGGGCGCAAACGTTCGGATTCCGGATTAGGTTTCCTGATCAGGAATTCAGATTCGGAATTCCATGAGACTAGCGCAAACGTCCGGTATTTTTATTCGGAATTTTATGCCGCCAGTTTCTCTAGTGACACGCTTGTAAAAACACGTAAGCATAGACGACGACGAATTAATTGCTGTTGCACTTTTACTAGCCCTTAACAAGGAGAAGAGGAATCGTCGTTACTGGGTACATCCGTTGTATACTCGGAGATTAACAGACAGTCAATTTTATCTCAAAAGAGCACACCCAGATGAATTCTTCAAATATTATAGGATGTCAATGAAATCCTCTGATTAGCTTCATAATGGCATACGAGAGAAAATAAACAAGCAAAATACATGCATGAGATTGTGTTTGGACACGGAAGAAACGTTAACAATAACATTAAGGTATGTATTTATTTTAAATCAAACGGTTGTATGTATAAACATTACACATTAATATTTACTTATGTAAATTTTAAATAATTATTAATATTTTCGGTATTATCATGAGAACCTTCAGACTGGAGAATTAAAAACTGCGCAGCCTCGTTATCTTCAACACTATTCTCTGGTACAGAACACTCGGGATAGTCTTGCACGGGATTTTGCTGAGTATTTAAATGGGCAGGTGTGACATTAGTAATTGAGCGAATAAAAAGCTTAGGTTTAGAGGTACTCGTCTGTTGGGAGGATGAATAAATGTTTTTTTTAAGGTTTAGATGTAGATGGACTTTTATAATATATAGGTAAATTACGAGGTACATATACGTTTCGTGAAGATGGTATGTAAGTTGGTGATGGAGATGAAATGTTATAAGGCGAGGTTTGCGGTACAGGAGTATATGAGTGGACAGAACGAGGGCTTGAAAATGACCCTGAAGAGTTATCACAGTACGTGTACTGAGACTGCGGTGACGGTTCTTTCCCCATAGTGACTTTTTTAACCAATTGCAGCATTCCTAGTTGAAAATCAATTTTTTGATGGTGCGTCATTTTTGCCATACAGCTTCTGAAGCTTAACAAAAATTTGGTGTCATCATCTTCTTCTTGATTCTTCGTACTGGATGAATTTGAATTAGATTTTTGCCTTTCTTGCAATATACGTAGTATTTGGGTTGAGACATCCTTTTTTCTTTTCTGTGTAACCAAAGGCACAGGTGAAGTCAGTACTGGTGTCTCAATAGAAGTAATATCTTCTGTTTCATTATCTTCATTTGCTGATTGTTGTTGTTGAGTACAGTCAGAATCATTTGGATAGTTTCCTTCTGAATCTCTTTTGGAAAATATGGGTGTGAGAAAGTACAAAAATTGACTATAAATATATGTTTTGGGCTTTTTAGCAGCACTGCCAGTAGAAAATTTTTTTGATTCTTGTAATTCTTTTCGGTAATAATCTCTAATATTGGTCCACTTCCTTTTCAAATCGGCACCTGAAATACGTTAAATATAAAATTTTAAAATCGATACAAGTAAAAAATCGGCCAAGTGAGAGTTGGAGTAGCGTACGTAGGGTTCCGTAATATTATTGTATATTATCTATAGCCCCCTTAAATAGGTTCTGATTTTATAAAATTTTTAGTATTTGTTGTTATAGCGGCCTTTGAGCCCTACCTGATAAAGTCAAAATTTTCTAACTGTATCGCCTGCTTATACAATTATCGTAAAAATTAATTTATATTTTGTTCTTTATTCAGGTTCCTGGCAACTGGTTGTAATTTTGAAGAATTAAAAACTGATTATTTGGTTGGAAGCCGAACTGTCTCTGCGCTCGTTGACTAGTTCAACGAAACGCGTCGTGCATTTCTAAAATAAATTATTGATACTAAATTGCAAAGAAATTTTTAATTTTTAATTTTCTTCTTTTTTTCTTTCCTTTTAGTTCAGTTGTATATTACTAAGCATGTAAGCTCTTACTATAAGTTGCTTAAATGCTTAAAAAATTTGTTATGTTGGGATTAAAACTTCAACAATCTTAGGAATATGTATAATTCGACCAATTTATTATTTCATCCAAATTCTCTTAATTTTTTGCTGAACCACTTATTTTTTTGATGTTCTATTCCAATTATCTTGTCTGTAAGACATTGAGTCCTGTTTAAAGTCTTGTAACAAATGAAAACCTTATTGAAAACTCAACTGTGTCCATCAGGTTAGGTGTCCGGTTATTTATCATAGCAGTTTTCTCTTTTCAGTGTGATAAAATTAAGTGTCAGATAGGGTGAAGTCTCAAAAGATTCTTTTCATCAATTCATCAGTAGTATTCAATTATTGCCTCAGATGAAGGGCCTTCAAGAGAATTTTTGAAACAGAGACTAAAATTGTACAATAATTTTTTCTTTTTTTCGGATCATTTACGATTGACGCGAAAATCTGAAAAAAGAATTACTTTGTAAGTATAAAAGCAAAAATAACCACCGAAATCTGAATTTAGTAATAAGATGTGATGCTGTCGTTTCCGATGAAGTGTGTAGCAGTAGTTTCGAATACATTACGCTTTCGGGCTTGTCATGAAATAATGAAATTTGCTTGAATCTTTAGGTATATTGATTTAATTACTATAAAATACTTCCATAGGCCTCGATGGTTGTAAATAGAAATAAAGGAACTAATACTGAAGTAAAAAGAATAAAATGAATTGTTAAACCCTATACCTTTTGGCCTTTGCATTTCGATTTACCGGACAGGGTATAGGACTCGCATCGACGGCAGGCTCCTCCACTAACATGGGCCAGCCATCGGGCGCGCTCCTCCGTTTCTTTGTTTAACAGGGGCTCTTGCCGGGTAGAGTGGCCTTCCGCTCGCGGTTCCATTTATGATATAGAGTTATATGCTTTCATGACTCCCACTAATTCAAATTTAAATTTTATATATTCTTTTCATTCATTTGAAAATTTGAAAATCAATCGCTAATTACCTTATACAATTATTGTATTTCGGAAAATATTTATGTCTTAAAGATAAGCAGTGGCGACCAAAATACGAGCAGAACAAATTTGAATATAAAGTATTCATGCAAATATTCACATACTTACAAATATTAGCTCAAAGTAAACTTTTACAACTCTATCTGGTCTTTCCAAATACTTTTCAAACTTTTGATTTAACTCTTAACTTTTCCAAGTGAAGTGTTGCACCTTTTCATCTCAAGAGAGTGAATTTCTCTTTTACTTTCAAACAAATATCTAAATCAATTTGATACCAATGAGAAGGATATTTTTCTTATCAGTTTCCACAAAGCTGGCAAGAATTTTTTCTACTTTTACGCAGTATATCGTTCTAAGAATTTCTCAAGATTTTCAAATGGAAACGAGTAGGTAGTTTTACACTATTACTACTGTTTTCGAGGAGAACTTTTCAAGCTTCTGGTGCAAATATATCTGTGTAGGTATGTTTTGATTTATTGTGAGCCAGATAAGATGGCATTGAGAAGTTTGAATAAACCGAAAAGGTTCAAACTTGGATATCAATTGACTGGGATATTGGTAAGTTAAAAATTTAGAAAAGTTTTGGGAATCTTGGAATTGATGACTTTTATTTAAATTTCGTCTTTTACTTCACGAACTTGGTAACGATTTAGAAATCTGATGTTTTTCAGAAAATATGGATTGCTTTCTTTACAAGCATTAACGGACGTTTCACCTTCGAATGCATGAGTCTGCCTTAAGGCGCTGTTCATTTAAAGAGTTGTTGCGCACCCATAAGGCTGGGCGCAAACGTTCGGATTCCAGATTAGGTTTCCTGATCAGGAATTCAGATTCGAAAACCTAAATGCTCTGCTTACATACAAAATGTTCAACAAGGCGCATACTTTTCTTTTTTTTCCGAACGGAATTAAAACCTAACGTACGGTTCGGTGCGTTCGGATCGTAGAACGGAAAAAACCTAATGACGTCATCCCGAATGTGGCACTCGCGTACATTTTGGCTCGTCTGCCGTACACGCGCGGAAATTCCCATTCAGTTCAGCGCAGAGGTTCAGCACGAATTGGATCGTAGTAGTCTTTGCGTATAGACGTCTTTTAAATCGCTCCTGTCAAAAGTTTTCAAAAATTAAATTAATTTTTTAAAAACGTTAGTCCGAAGTTAATTTTTATCGGAAAAAATCTTATATTGTCGAAGTAATCGACTCAGGAAATTTCTATCGAAAATTTTTACTTCGATTGGTAACGAAAAACAAATTCACAAAGAAAATTTCGCCGCTGGTATGGAGGAGCCCGACGGCTTCCCACCGTTGGGGCAACCTGGGGAAACGACGAATACGAAACTGGCGACAATCACTAAAAGAAAACATAACGAAGAAAACTCCGTAGATGGAGGGTGCAAACTGCAAATAATAGCGGATAATCAACAAATAGCCAAATCGCAGAAAGAAAATGATGAACTAAGGCAAGAGATACAATCTCTCAAGGATCTTTTCAAGCAAGGGATGAAGCCTCAAAAGACGCAGCCACAAAATCAATGGCAACAGGTAACAAAGCCGAAGAAAAGTGCAAAGCAAGTAAATCCAGAGGAAGTTCTAAGTGCTGGTGGCACCAACGAGAGCCGAAATTATTTTGCAGCGCTGGAGGGATTAACCGAAGATATGGAAGTCGAAGAAAACATCAGAGGTAATTTTAATCAAGATAATGACGTTAATTTCATTCAATATTTAAAGAACAAAAATAAGGAGAAAAAACCAGCCCGCAGTTCTGCTGGTTCCTCTGAAAAAGCTTCCAACAAGACAGAAAAAGTTCCGCCAATCAACGTGTTCGGACAAACCGGGAAAGATATGGTTCGGCTATTGGCAGCCGAAAATAAACTGGCCAATTTCGAAATCAAAAGAGTAAATGCCGAAAAATTAACTATAAGGACGAAATCACTGGTTGATTTCAAGTCAGCCAAAGATGCGCTGATTTCTGGGGAGGTTCCACACTTCACCTATACCCCAAAAAGTGAAAAGAATCAGACCTTCTTGTTGAAGGGTTTGGACAGCGGAGAGGATACGGTCGATCCTCTTCAGGTGCTCAAGGAGGCTGCACCAGATATTGATTTTGTTTCAGTCAAAGCCTTTGCGACAAGAAGGTCGACCATAGAAAGGAAGAATTTACCACTTTACCTGGTACAAATTGCAAATAAGAGCAGTCCAAGTGCCCTTCAACAAATAAGGTACTTAAATTTCAGAGTGGTGAGGTGGGAATGCCTCCAGAAAAGAGAAGTCAACCAGTGTTAGTGGTGTCAAAGATTTGGACATTCTGGCCAATTGTGCCATGCACTATCGTTGCGTTAAATGCAAAGACGTTCATGCTCCCGGTGAGTGCAAATTGGCTCAGACGGAGCCTAAAGAAAAATTATACTGCGTTAACTGCGGTGTTTTTGGTCACCCAGCATCATATCGAGGATGCTCCCGATATCAAGATGCAAAAGTTAAATTTGCTCCAAAGCAAACACAAGTACACCGTAATATCATACCTTCCAACTTCGTCAAGCCTGGAGTATCATTTGCACTCGCCGCTATAGGACCAGCAGAAAATGCTGGAAATAATGTAAATAATGTAAGTGGCAATAATGAGCTGCTTCTCAAAATTTACCAGCAACTTAATTCTTTATCCGAGAGAATCGACAAACAAGATTCAAAAATTAACTTTGCTTTTCAGCGTTTAGGTCTTTCAAATGCCTAATAATAACTTGTCATCCAGTCATATTCCCATGGATAGGCTTCGCCTCATATCGATCAACGTCAACTCTATCGTTGCTATACATCGACGTGATTATCTCCTTGAATTTGTTGTTAAGCAAAAGCCTGACATCATACTTCTCACTGAAACCCACCTCAATTCATGGCATTCCATGGAATTCAAAGATTTTGCATTCGTAAGAAACGATAGGGTAATAGATGATGGGGGAGGTGGCACCGGGATATTGGTTCGAAGACCCTATCGTTTCCAAAATATTGAAAAAGTCGAATTCAAAAACTTTGAATTTCTTGAAGTGTCCATCATCAAAATTTCACTGCCAGGTGGGGATAACCTCTTCGTTATCTCTGCCTATGCAACTGGTCAAAATGTTCTCAAGTTCAAGGAGGAACTCAATTCCTTGTTTGAAATACTCGAATTGAACAGGCTGCATAGTTATTATATTTTTGCCGGTGACCTGAATGTCAAGCATACATCATGGCTAAACGCCGCCAATAATCCAAGAGGTGTATTCCTGAAATCATGGATAACAGAGAACCAAATTGAATACAGGTGCAACCTATATGGGTCGGAGTTCCCAACATACCCTAGGACAAATTCATATTTGGACCTCTGCATTGCTGACGCAAGACTTGAATTCAGCTTTAATATATCTCAACGGAAACTGCAGGTGTTTCTTTACGATAGCGACCATAACGCAATCGTAATGGAAATCAATCATCAAAGGGATGATTTGTTCCTCATTCCAGTTCAACATGAAAACCATCGGTTGAATTTCAAAAAAACAGACTGGGGAAAGTTTCAAAAGAAGTTTAATCGGGAGTACCAGAAGCAATGTCCTCCTTCTGATGATGGCAACGCTTGCTCAATGGTTTCTAATAACAGAAATCTAACTGACGATGAAATAGATCTCTATTTGTCGAAGTTAGAGAAGCTGACGTTGGAAACGATTGAGAAAGTAGTTCCCAAGATTAAACATTGAAACAATATGGAAGGATATGAAACACCAACCATTGCAAGGTTGCAAAGATTGAAAAGCCTTCTTCTCACACGCGTCGACAATATTTATCGACGATTTTTGGACTACAACCATCCCTCGTTGGCTTTGTTGAAATTACACCTGAAGAATGTCCGGAACTTAATCCGTTCATACTTCAGGAGTGAGGTCAGCAATCAATGGGCGGAAAAACTGAGGGGTATAAGCCCACAGAACCCAGATGGCGTTTTCGCGAAAGTGAATAGCATATTCCGCAGGAAGTCTCGAGTGAAGGTATCGAATCTTGAAGTCACTAGTGATGAGATAAATCTTCTCGATAGAGCTGGTATCGAAATTGATAGTACGACTCCGGATAGAAATGGAAACAGGATTACATGTGATGGATTGCAGAAACTTGCCCTGATTGGAACACATTTTGAATTGGTTCATCTGCCAAACCCAGAGAGAAGGAATGAAATATTTTCGGAGGTCGTTGAAGCAAAAGTTTCCGACTTCAAATCAAGCCTGAACGGCCAATCAATTCTTCATTTCAATGAAACATTCACATCTGACCTCATACCGAACTTGAATCTTATTGATTATTTTGTCAGCTATGAAGACTTGTGTTTCATATTTCGCAGAATAAACAACAAAAAATCATGTGGTACTGACGGTATTCCAAATGTAGTTCTCCGACATTTGCCTGAAGTTGCTATTAGGAATTATTGCATATTGTTCAACAACATGTTGAACAATTCATATTTCCCAAATGAGTGGAAAAAGGCTAAGGTATTTCCGAAGGAAAAGAATCTTCATGCCCTAAAAGCTATCGCCCAATCAGCTTGCTGCCTAACATCAGCAGGGTGTTTGAAGTGATACTCAACAGAGCATTAAACGCCCACATTGAGAAATATGAGTTGATGCCGAATTGCCAATTTGGTTTTCGTGCCAGGCATTCGACCATACATGCAATAACGAAAGTAACCTCAGACATCTGTTGGAAACTAAACAACAAAGAATGTGTTGGAGCATGTCTCATTGATATGGAGAAAGCCTTCGATACGGTGTGGTTAGATGGACTAGTTTTCAAACTTCTTCAGGACAGGTTCCCCAGACACCTTGTTGTTACTGATGGAAATCTGACAACAATGCGCGAATTCAAGGTCTTGAATGGTCTACAGCAAGGAACAGTTACTGCGCCCCTGCTTTTCTCAATATTCATTCGCAAGTTATTGAACAGCTTTGATTTTAATGTCTCGCCAACGCGATCATTGGTAGCGTTTGCTCATGATCTGATCATCTATACGGCAGACCGAAAAGCTACAATAGTTCAGAGCAATCTTTAAAAAATGTTTAATGATGTGCAGCTCTACACGAACAATTGGCGAATGAAAATCAATGCGCAGAAGTGCGAAACAATCTTGTTTCGGACAACGCTGCAGGGGGCCAGTCAAGACCTGAAACGTAATTGGAAGGATTTCCACATTATGGCTGGTGAGGGTAGTTCAGAACGGGTTCCACATAAATCCTGTGTTCGATACCTCGGTTTTCATCTCGATCAGTATCTGTACTACACTGAACATGTCAAAATCATGCTCAGTAAGGCACTAAAAGTAGTCATGGCCCTTCGGCGACTCTTTCATTCCAGAAACATTGATCAAAAGGTCAAAGTTATTTGTTACAAGACCCTGGTTAGACCAGTTTTGACATACGGATGCCAGATCTGGTACTGGTTTGTACAGAAAGCCTGAGCCGGATTGGAAGCACTATATATCGAATAGAAAAATTTATCAAACCGCTCAAGTGACAAGAGTCGATATCTTCATATTGAAACTTCTTCGGAATCATATCGCAAGATCTGTAACTGTGAGTGAAAACCCTTGGATTTCACAGCCGTTCCACCCTACAGACGGGTATATTGTGACTTGCCTCACTACTGGCTTCGTTCCTCCAGAAGCATTCGTGTATTTGGACATGAATCGATATATTTTTGATTCTGATGGCGTCCCAATCATATATCACATATACCGACGGGCTACCGATAAGAAGATAAAATATCCTCCGAATCTGAGTTCACGAGACCAACAATTCCAATGGAGATACTCATTTGCTAGATTCGTTGAGGCTGGTCGAGCTGAGATGGAGCAATCTAGGTATTGGTGGCTGAATGACAATGTCTAAATTATTCGTGTTTATTTTCTGTTTTTGTGCTTTTTCTCGTTACTTAGTTTTTTAGATTCATCTCATTATTGCTACATCTAGTGTTGTTGTTTATTTGCATTCTAATTTAGGTATAGGTTTCAATATAAGGTAACGTTTTTTTTGTTTTTATTTTGATTGAACTTATTTAGAATTAGGGTGTAACATATTAGGTATAGGATATAAGTTCATTGTTGTGTTAATAATATAAGTAATTTTTGAATAATGCTGGTTGGTTTTTTCTCCTTTTTCCAATTGAATCAAAAAATATGAAATAATCTTAATTAATTTAAATTTGCAAGTGTATTTTTTTCATTTAATGTGTTTAACTGATAACGTATAAATTTAGAGAGCCATTCGGGCCATTAAGTTTTTTATAGTTTTATTGTTTGGAATTTGCTTTATGTTCTTTTAAAAATTTATAACGATTGGTATTAAATAAAGCGCTTTTGACTTTGACTTTGACTTTGAGGTTCAGCACGAGCTTTGTAGAGAGCGGAGGTTTATTTATTGTCCCGTCCTCAAAATGTGTGAAGCCGAAAATATAATAATGGCGGTGGAACAACATCCATGCGTATGGGATATTAATAACGCGGACTACCATAATAGAGACGTAAAGGACTTAGCTTGGGAGCAGATCTGCAAAATGGTTTTCAATGATTGGGAAACCTACACAGACAAAGCAAACAAATGTAAGTACCTATTATAAAATTTCTTTATTGTTGAATTATTGTGGGTTAATTATTCTTTCGCTATACTGATATGTTACTTCTCCTGCCGGCGTCATGAAGTACTCAGCAACGTGATCTCTTATAGTTCTGCCTCGATTTGTAGATTGATGTGAAGAACTAAATGATAAGTCCTCGAAGTAATGCGTTAATGTATCTTTAAAGTTATAACCGTCGCGTCTGCGTACAAAATTATGCAAAACGCATGCTGTCTTCATTACTACAACAGCAAAATCTGGTGGAATGGTCATACTCGTATGGGAAATTCTCCACTTGTTTGAAAGAATGCCGTTAGCACATTCTACAATACGTCGAGCTCGAGTCAGTCGATAATTAAAGACTCGACGTTGATTATTGAGGTTACATCTTGGATAAGGTTTCAAAAAATTATTGTTCAGTGGAAAGGCCTCATCGCCTAGAAACACATATGGTAGAGCTGGTCCATTACTTTCGGGCAGAGGTTTTGCTTCTAGCAAATTAAGGCGATTTTCTTTTAACCTTTTCCCAAAAACCCAATTGTTGAAAATATTACTATCAGAAAAAAAAGAAGAAAATCAAAAATTATAAATTTCTTTGCAATTTAGTATCAATAATTTATTTTAGAAATGCACGACGCGTTTCGTTGAACTAGTCACCATTGTCAAGTGCAGTAACAAAATTGAGCTTAAGCTTACGTATTTATTGCATAAACATGAATAGAAAAAACATTTACTAATTACTTAGGTTAATGTCTCAAATAGCCTGGATTCGAAAATGTCAGTTTGCTCATTAAGAACAATTAAATCATTAATTCTAAGATGCCTACGTATCTCTAATGCTTCCAAAATATTTAATTTATCGGACTTGGGTAGGTTATGGAGAATTTTGAAATGTTCAACGGAAGGAAATTGATGGTTGGTTTCTAGGAAGTGATTTGCGAAATTAGAATTGGTTTTTTGATGAATGAAGGATTTAAAATGCTCGTTGAACCGAACTTTGAAGGATCTACCTGTTTGGCCTATATATCCACTATTACATTCACCACACGTAATTTTATAGACCCCAGATTTGTCAAATTTATTTGTGGATTGTTTAGCATTATAAAAAAGGGTTGATAATTTTTGGCAAGACTTGAAGGCAATTTGAAGATTATCCCAAACCAAAATTTTAGAAATATTATTAGATATTGGACAAAAATAAGACAGGAGAAAAAATTTTTTATGGGCTTTTTCTGCTAACTTCGCGTAGATTTTACAAAGTGACTGTTCCTTCTCTTTTTAGGGTTTTGTAAAATAATTTTACAAAACCCTTCTAAAATCGCGTCCTGTCTGTCCGTCTGTCTGTCCGACCGTCCGTGTGTCACAGCAGTTTTTCTCGGAAACTACTTAAGCTAGAAGCTTCAAATTTTGTATTTAGGTGTAAAGTGATGCTCTCTTCAAAGTTCATTTGCAAAAAAGTTTTATAAGGTATTTAAGGGGGTCTCCCCATGTAGGGGAGTGACCCCCGGAAAAAAATTCATTGAAGGTAGCCGATATGGGTATCAAATGAAAGGTCTTGATGAGGACTTTTCAAAACAGGTCTTAGTTTGGCAAAGTTTGCTTCGAGGGGCGCACAGGGAGGGGAAATACGCGAAAACTTTGTGTCCTCCCCTCGCGATTGGACACCTGTGATCCGAAAAATCTGAAAAAAATCAAGAATGTAGGCGTTGATGAGTACAACAACAACAAATACGTGAGAAGTCGCAATTCACTCAACTTTGTTAGTAATAGTATGATCTATCGATTCTATGTTTTCTTGAATAGAATCTTAACGGTAACCTTAAATTCAATGAAATTCAGTACATAGATGACTATTTATAAGATTGATTAACTCTGCAAGTTTCATAAAGATTGAATCATATTTAGCGAAGTTATAGCGGTTTGAATTTTCCTGTATTACTATGGAACAATATGCGCTCCATGTATTACTATGGCAACATATGGCTATGGAACAACATGCGCTTTTTACCGACTCAGACACTACAGTTTTGCTAGGATTTGCTTGAAATTTTCAGGAATGATAGGTGTCATGAATACCTTTGAGAATCAGTTCAGCTAGTGGTAATCGTAAAACAAGAAAGTGGCTGTTTTAAATGCGAAGATTGAATAATTTTGAGTTATTTTTTCCCAACTTCAACATTTAAGGTGCATGCTTTGAACACTTGATTCAATTTAATGAATGACTGAAGATGAGTACTTACAATTTACACTCATAAGTGAAACAAGTCAAGGAGGCGGCAGGGAGCTTCTAGCAAAAGGGCTTTGTAACAAATCTAGGATTCGAAAAAATTGGCTATTAATCGATGATAACAGTACAGGGGAGTGGCCCCTGAAAAAAAATTCATCAAACGTAGCCGATATGAGTATGAAATGAAAGTTTTCATGGGAGTTTTTCAAAACAGTTCTTAAACTGTTAGTTTTTGCTTCAGTGGGGCACAGGGGGGAAATACATGAAAAATGTGTTTCCTCCCTCGCGAATGGACATTTTAAATAATTATCAAGGGAGATATTTATGAGTATAACAATTTCGAATTTCATAGTTTCTCCAATAAAATCGTCATTGACATGCTTCTTAACTTTATTCAATCTGGTAACTGCATTTTGAAAATTGAATACAAAACCCTTCTGACATGAGCGTAGGTCTGTTTACCCAACTTGTTTATTTATAAGATCATCAATAAGTTGCTTAGAAAAACCGTTGTTACGAGCTATTTCTTCGATTGTTCGAATTTCGCCAGTCAGATTTTCTCTAGAAAGTGGTATGGAAAAAGCACGGTCAACCATTGATCGATATGCTGAAATTTTATGGGACCAAGTGTGGCATGAGTCGGCTGGGATAGTTGCATCTGAAAAAGTAGGTTTCCTAAAAATGTTAAATTCCAGGCTGTTGGAATTGTTTCTGGTGATGGTCAAGTCTAGAAAATTAATTTTTCCGGTTATTTTCAAGTTCAGCTATAAAGGAGATAGATGGGTGTATGCTATGGCAAAAGTTTAATAGCTGGGTCAGTTGGTGATTATTGCCTAAAAAGCCAATAAGGACATCATCAAGATACGTTGACTACCAGAAAATTACTTGATTCGCGAATTCAGATTTTAAAACGGCGGTTTCAATATTATCCATGAAAAGGTCTGCCATAAGAGGACTTAGAGGAGAACCCATAGCTAGCCCTGTTTCCTGTTTGTAGAATTTGTTTTCAAATTGAAAATAGTTTTCTCTAAGGCAAAATTCCAGGACATTTCTGATTTCCATTTCTGTGAAGGGGTCAATGTTTTTGGATGCCAAGAAGTTCTTGGCTATATCTAAAGAATCTTTGTATGGGATATTTGAAAACATGTTATTTACGTCAAACGATACGAGAAAACAGTCATCATGAATATTGAGGTTGGCTAGTTTGTTGACCATGTCTGAAGAGTTTTTAATGCTATGAGAAGCGTTGAAATTCGTGACACCTTTAAAAATTTTATCAATAGCAATTGCTGTTTGTCTCAAGGGGCTGTTTGCAAACGAGACAACTGGTCTAATGGGACTTTTTTCTTTATGTATTTTAATTAGACCATAGAGTTTTGGGGACATAGGGTTCATATTAATTAGTCGGAATTTCTCGTTTTCCAAGAAGATGTGCTCAATGCGTTTTAAAATGTCTTTAAGGGCAGTTTGAATTTTATTTGTGGGGTCTTTTTTGAGTATAGTGATATTTTCTTTTTCTATGAAATCAAGGATTTTTTCGTTATAATTTGCTTTTTCGATAATGACAGTGGAATTGCCTTTATCAGCTTTCGTGAATATAAGATCGTTGTTTTTAATTATGAGTGAAATTGAATTTATGGTCGCGGTAAGGTTTGAATTTGAGGTATGAGGAAATTTTTTATAATATTTTTGATTTTTTCTTTCTTTAAAACTGAGTCCGGGTGGTTGAAAAGTGCTACTTCAGCATCGGCAATTAGGGTTTCTTTTACATTTTTAAGGTTTGTATTGGGGTTGTATTTTGGACTTATCTCTGTCTCTGAGAAAATAGTGTGTGATAAGTTGATGACACGACTAAAAAATTTTTTCGTTTGAGGATGATTGTCATTTTGTGGAGGACGGGGTTTTTGGAGATTTATTAATTTTGTTAATTTGTGTTTTTGGTTAACAAATTTGTTATAAATAATTAAGCTAATTTTACATCTAACATGATCATCCAGTACATCGAATTCGGCCGGATGGAGTTCGAAGGTCAGCTCGGAGGGCAATATTTTGATGTAGTGCAAAATTGTATCCCTCCTGACGAACCATGCTCGGGCTTCTTCCTTAATCCAGATTCTTTGGGCTGCTTTGGTTGCTTTTTCTGCGGACACGCTGTTTGATACCGTCTTTATGTTTACATAGTTCGGAACAATATTCGCCTTAAGACACTGTTGGTTGAACCAAATATTTTGAACCACTAAACGATGCTTGAGCCTGAGTTTGAAGTACATATTACACTGTTTAGCTATGCTTGTTGATTTCAAAAGATCTATGAAATTAGTGGTTACTTTTTGATACATTCTGTAAAAAAGAAGAAAATTAAAAATTAAAAATTTCTTTGCAATTTAGTATCAATAATTTATTTTAGAAATGCACGACGCGTTTCGTTGAACTAGTCAACATTGTCAAGTGCAGTAACAAAATTGAGCTTAAGCTTACGTATTTATTGCAAAAAAATGCCTTAGAGAAAACTATTTTCAATTTGAAAACAAATTCTACAAACAGGAAACAGGGCTAGCTATGGGTTCTCCTCTAAGTCCTCTTATGGCAGACCTGTTCATGGATAATATTGAAACCGCCATTTTAGAATCTGAATTCGCGAATCAAGTCATTTTCTGGTACAGATACGTTGATGATGTCCTTATTGGTTTTTTAGGCAATAATCACCAACTGACCCAGCTTTTAAACTTTTGCAATAGCATACACCCATCTATCTCCTTTATAGCTGAACTTGAAAATAATCTTATAAATAAAAAAGAGAAGGAACAGACACTTTGTAAATCTACCCGAAGTTAGCAGAAAAGCCCATCAAAAATTTCCCCTCCTGTCATATTTTTGTCTAATATCTAATAATATTTCTAAAATTTTGGTATGGGATAATCTTCAAATTGCCTTCAAGCCTAGCCAAAAACTATCAACCCTTTTTAGGTCTTTGTAAAAAAAATTTTTACAAAAACCTACTAGTTTCGTGACCTGTCTGTCCATCTGTCCGTCCGTCCGTCTGTCCGTCTGTCCGTGCGTCACAGCTGATTTCCTCAGAAACTATAAAAGCTAGAATGCTCAAACTTTGTGAAAAGGTCAGAAGTGATGGTCTCTCAAAAGTTAAGGTCTTAACAAAAATTTAAAATTTTTTTAAGGGGGGTCCCCCCTAATAACGAATTGGCCCTTAAAAATTTTTTTTAATCAAAGGTAGTCGAATGGGGTATTAAATGAAAGGTCTTGATTAGAGCTTTTACAGTCTGAAATAAAAAAATCATTTGATGAATTAGGGGGTCCAGGGGAAGGCAAAATGTACCAAAAATTTGTGTCTCCCCCCTCGCGATTGGACACCTTTCAGCCGAAAAATCTGAAAATTATCACGAACTTGGACCTTTATGAGTACAAGGGCAACAAATACCTTAGAAATCAAAATTCACTCAACTTTGTTAATAATAGTATGATTTATAGATTTTACATATTTGCCCATAAAATCAAAACGGTGCCTTTAAACTTCTTGAATATAGACTGATATAAGATATATATGTTCACAAAATTTAATTGAGATCCAATCATAATCAAATGAGTTATAGCCATTTCAATTGTATGGAATTACAACAACAATAACACTTGTTTATTGTTGATATAAGGCTTTCCAATAAGAGGTGTTATTTTGATATTAAAAGAAAAATGCCATTTTTCATACGAGTGACCGGATGTTTATTTCATCATAAAGAAAAAGATATGCCGTTAATAGCAAAAAATAACATCAGGCAAATAATCACCACGACACGCTTACAGGACCATATCCTTTTCATGAAATTTTCCATGACCAAATCGCAAAGTGGCTGCCCTATGTCCTCGATAACCTCACGACTTTCATCTTTGAGGTCTTGAATCGACGCTGGGCTATTAGCGTAGGCTTTCTTTTTCACGTGGCCCCAAAGGAAGAAGTCGCAAGGTGTTAAATCACAAGATCTATTCAAAATAACACCTCTTATTGGAAAACCCTATATATATTTAAAATTGACCTAGGCACTTTTATTTTCTTTCAATTTTCATGAAAATTTCAGGAATAGTGTTTAACTTAAACATGTTCAATCGGCCGAGCATTCAGAAAAATCATTTAGGCTAGATCAAAATGGTGGGTGCACTGTGCTTATGAAAGAAACTGTGCATGTTTTGCATAAATTTGAACGATTTGATATCAAGTATTGGACGAATAATTCAAAGTATCGACTCACGCCATTAGTAAACTTGTTTCTAGCTCTAGGATGTTTACAAAGACCTTCTGGTAGGAGCACTCTCCTGCTTACTCAACTTGTTTATAATGCTAAACAACCCACAAATAAATTTAACAAATCTGGGGTCTATAAAATTACGTGTGGTGAATGTAATAGTGGATATATAGGCCAAACAGGTAGATCCTTCAAAGTTCGGTTCGACGAGCATTTTAAATCCTTCATTCATCAAAAAACCAATTCTAATTTCGCAAATCACTTCCTAGAAACCAACCATCAATTTCCTTCCATTGAAAATTTAAAAATTCTCCATAACCTACCCAAGTCCGATAAATTAAATATTTTGGAAGCATTAGAGATACATAGGCATCTTAGAATTAATGATTTTATTGTTCTTAATGAGCAAACTGACATTTTCAAATCCAGGCTATTTAAGGCATTAACCTAAGTAATAGGTAAATTGTTTTTTCCATTCATGTTTTTGCAATAAATACGTAAGCTTAAGCTCAATTTCGTTACTGCACTTGACAATGTTGACTAGTTCAACGAAACGCGTCGTGCATTTCTAAAATAAATTATTGATACTAAATTGCAAAGAAATTTTTAATTTTTAATTTTCTTCTTTTTTACAGAATGTATCAAAACGTAAGCACTAATTTCATAGATCTTTTGAAAGGAAAGAAGCTATTTGTTGTTCTGGTTCGCAGCAAGTGGAATTTAAATAGGCTATTACAAGGAGCGATGAATAAAACACGTCTGGTTGTGGCGATGGACTGTAGAAGAAGAAAAACTAAGCAAGTTTATTCTCGTGTCAAACAATTTCGGTACATTAGTTTATTAGTACATTAAGGTGGGTTTCATATTTCAACACCCCAACTCATTCGGACAAAAGACAATTTGATTCAATAGATAAAAATAAATGCAAACTGATTCTACGTTAATTCAAGTAATCAACTCCATTCTACGTTATCTCAAATGATCAAATTGACAAATTACTTCAAACGATAATCAACATTGATTTTACAATAGTTCATTCTTCATCGTTTCATCTCCTATTTTGTCTGGATGCCCATTCCATGAACACCCACGTTCAAAATCGGTCCGACGACGGCCTTCGTCAAACAATCTGCAATGTTGTTCTTTGATGGTACGTATTTTACATCGATGATTCCAGCCTTCACCTTCTCACGGACGTGATGGAATCTTACATCGGTGTGTTTGCTACGCTTTCGGAACGCATCGACCTCGGCAATCGTTATTGCACTCATGTTGTCACATCTGATCACCACAGGATCTTCCGTTCTCTTGAATTCATTGCGAAACATTTGCAACCATATGGCCTCACAAGTAGCAAACGATAAGGCCATATACTCAGATTCAGCTGTTGAAAGAGCCACGGTATTCTGAAGCTTACTGACCCATGAGATTGCTCCTCCAGCCGACATAAACACGTATCCACAGCAGGAACGTCGCTTATCGATGTCGACACCCCAATCAGCATCTGAGTAACCATGAAGTGGTTGGTTACCCGCACGATACACAATACGATAATGCATAGTACCCTTCAAGTACCGCATTATGCGCTTCACTGCGGTCCAATGAATCCGCCCATAGCATGAGTTGAATCTGCTCACGTAGTTGACAGCAAATGCAATGTCTGGTCTCGTTCCATGAACCAAATATAACAACGAACCAACCGCTTGTTGATATGGAATTCATATCTGTTGACAATCTTTGACTTGGATCACTTGGAGTAACCGCTGGCTTGCAGTCACTCATTCCAAAACGCTCGAGAATGGTTTCGATATAATGACGCTGATGTATAGCGATTCCATTCTTGACGTACTCGATGGAAATGCCAATATACTGTTCGCTCTACCAAGGTCTTTCATCTTAAACTCGGTACTAAGAGCCTTCTTCAGTGCCTCCATCTTGTCGCGTTGCTTCCAAATAATCACAACATCATCCACATACACTGCCAGAATCACTTCCAGCGATGGCAAGAGGTAGATACACGGATCAAGCTTTGAATTGGTTAGCCCAATCCCGATGAGAGCTGCATCTAACTTTAGGTTCCATTGACGGCCCACTTGCTTCAAGCCATACATCGCACGACGATTCAACCTGCAGACCCGTCCGGTCCCGTCATTGAATCCCTCGGGTTGGTCGATGAAGATCTCCTCGTCGAGATCCCCTTGAAGGAATGCGGTCACCGCCTCCATTTGGTCAACATTGTAACCCTCTTGAGCGGCCATGGCCAGCAGATAGCGAATTGACCCATAGCGTACAACGGGCGAGAAAGTTTCCTCATAATCTATGCCGGCCTTTTGGGAGCAACCCTTTGCCACCAACCTCGCTTTATGGCGAACAACTTCATCAACTTGAAGACCCATTTGGTCTTGATTGTTTTTCGGTTGACTGGTAGCTCAACCAAAGTCCATGTTCGGTTCTCTTCGTGTGACGCCAATTCTTCCGCCATCGCCTTCTCCCAATGTTGACTCCTGTTGCCTTTGACAGCTTCATGATATGATTCGGGCTCATCGATTTCCGCTACAAAAACGAAATTCGCCTCCACATTCCTTGATTTCGGGGGACGCGTTGAACGCCTTACATCCCCAACTGGAACTTGTAGTGTACTGGGTGGGACATAGTCCTCGTCCGACCCATATTCAGACTGCGATTCAGCTAGTGTTTCGTCGAGCCCGTAGGACAAATCACTTTTAACATTCGTTGTTGATTCATCGCCGTCGCCCACAATAGACTCATTCCGGGAAGTTGGTGAGCGAATTATTGATGCACCATCGACAGCTGACTCTGTCATGGGAGACTCGACTTCATGATTTTCAAGCCCTCCGGTCGACTTTTGCTCTTCGACTTCCCCTAGAATGAAATCATCGAGAAGATTAATTTGAACGTCATCATTTACCTTCAGTTCTGGTGCACTTTTGAAGACGACATCCCGACTCGTAAGAAACTATTCGAGTCTCAGGATCAAAACAACGCAAACCTTTTTGCGTATCGGTGTATCCAACGAAAGACATCCTTTTCGATTTCGCATCCAACTTTTGCCGCTTCTCCTTTGTGACATGCACCATCACCAGCGATCCGAATAATTGCATCGACGAAAGATCGATGGCTCCTTCTCTCCAGAATTGCTCCGGGACCTTGTTCCCGAGCGTGCGATTCGGTGAACGATTTGTAACGTACGCAGCCATATTAACCGCTTCCGCCCAAAGCGGCTTCTCCAAGCCCGCATCGAACAGCATGCACTTTGCACGTTCTATGAGCGTTCTGTTCATACGCTCGGCCACGCCGTTTTGTTGTGGTGTGTACACACAACTGGTCTGATGCACGATTCCACTGCGCTTGCATTCGGTTTCGAACTCGCCGAGATACTCTCTGCCATTATCGGAACGGAACATTTTAATTTGTAGTCCGGTTTGCCTCTCCACAAGCATCTTGAACTCAACGAAAATCCTCCCGATCTGACTCTTCTGTTTGGCAAAATACACGAAGACCTTTCGCGAAAAATTATCGATAAATGTTACGAAGTATTTTGCGCCCCCAACTGAAGGCGTATCCATCGGGCTGCAAACGTCGCTGTGAACTAATTCCAGTATTTGACTTGTCTTGCTTTTGGCACCTTCTTTCTTGAATGGATGTCGGCTTTGTTTGCCTTGCGAGCACGGAATACATTTCGCCAACGCTTGTTTATCGCCGTCAACTTTGATTCCATTCACAATTCCACTCAGTTTGATCAGCTCACCATGCGACAAATGACCCAATCTCCGATGCCACGTCATCAGATTGTCTTCGTCTCTGCCTGCTAACAGCCCACTAGCCTTCGACGAATTCGTGATCTTGTATGTACCATTTTGGATGGTGTATTCAGTAACACATCACCCGCACCGCTTCGAATGACACAACCACTGCTGTCGAAATGCACACTGTTCCCAGCTTTCACAATGCTCGATACTGACAACAAATTTGCCGCTATTCCAGGGACTAGCAATACGTTATTCACTGGAATTATGTGCTCCCCAACATTTAGCTCGATGGAACCGGTGCCAACAACTTTCAAGCGGGTGGTGTCAGCCGTTGTTATGTCAGCGAATTCATTGCTACTGGTGAATTGCTTGAACATCTTCTTGTCCGATGTGAGATGAGAACTCGCACCCAAGTCAATGAACCACGCGTCCGTTGAACCAGTTGCCGTCATAACATAGAAGGCTGGTTTGGCGCTTCCGCCTTTGCCTTCATCATTTTGTGTGTTGGTTTTGTACTGGAGGCTCTTGTGCCCTTTCTTACCACATGTGAAGCACTTGATCGAGCCGCTTCCCTTCTTCTTCTTCTTGCTTTTCGACTCACTCGTAGCTGGTTTGGATGCAGCTTTGAATGCGCCTGTGGCATTCCCTTCGCTGTTCAACACGCCTTTCGAATTCGCATGCTCCAACAGACTTCTCTTTAGCGTTGCTGATGTTAATTGATGTCCACTTGAACCGTCACTTGTGAGGACATTGCTACCATCAAGTCCACCGATGAATGCTTCATATTCAGGCGTTAGACCATATATTATAAGCCCGCACATTATTTCGTCATCGATCACAAAACCGGCTTCTTGTGAACGGCACATCGCGGCTGTATGTTCGCGCAGAAATGTCTCCATTGAGTCAAAGTTTGATAACCGCAACGATGTGAAGTCCCCGAGAACCTTTGCTTTGTTGAGCCAATTGCTATTACGGTACAATTCCGAACACTTTTTCCACAGATCCGCTGCCGTATTATGTTCACCAATTTCATCGTGTAGTTTTGGATCTATTAGCATCATTAATCTTGCTTTAGCTTGTTTGGATTTCTTCACACGTTCACTTACTGAAATCGCATCACGAATGATTGCCGCATTTTCTGCATATCGCGCACTTTTAACCGCTGCTTGCAGTGTGGCATTGTCCAAATCAGCCGCCAATGCGGCCACTGCAACATCCACCGCCGCCGTTGCAGCGGGTGCCGTTAATTTACTGTCCGTCGCGTTTTCTTCCAGGAATCCATCGAGATCGTGCCACTCCAAAACAAGCCTGGCGTTCCGACGCCACGATAAATAATTATCTGAGCCTGTCAGCTTCGCCACTTTCGTGAAATCACCTTTTTCGCTTTCCATAATGATGACCGAAAAAACTCGTAATTTACGACGACAACAAATGTCGGTTTATTGCACTTTTTCTGGGCCACGGAAATTTTATCCTTTAAAATGTACGCCGCACCTTACTCTATTTATTCCGCAAACCTGGGCCCATAACCTGTTGTTCTGGTTCGCAGCAAGTGGAATTTAAATAGGCTATTACAAGGAGCGATGAATAAAACACGTCTGGTTGTGGCGATGGACTGTAGAAGAAGAAAAACTAAGCAAGTTTATTCTCGTGTCAAACAATTTTGGTACATTAGTTTATTAGTACATTGAGGTGGGTTTCATATTTCAACACTATTGCATCCAGGCTTAAAAAACTTATGAGCTGATTAATTGCTTTCAACTTTATGATAAATTAAATTACTTCCATAAGCAAATGAAGAATACTATAAGTTCAATTTGTAAAGAACGGCCAATATATTTTATAACCTGATCGAACAAAACAAGGAACATTAATTTACGTAAGCTTGCGAACATAAGCAAATGTATGTCCTATTTTTGTTTGTTTTATCTTTCTAATGCATGCAATAGTTTTGAAGTGGAATTGGTAAATAGTCTTTCTTTGAAATATTTTAATCAATTCCTTAATACTTTAACTTTTGCTTATTTCCACTAATCAAGCTAAAACTACTTTTTGTGTCAACAAAATTCGCAAAATTCTAGAGATTAATACTCTACTTTATACTAATCTACTTGCAGTTATAAATTTTTCCAGGCAAGTAACCAGACGGGTTATCATCTATCAGTAGTATATATCCGTTATCATCACGCCTTCTTCATCAATAAGCGGATATTGTCCCAGATAAACGTTGCTAAATTTTCTATTGTCCTAGCAGTGTCCTTGAAAAATTGGAAGTTCTTGTCCAGATTCTTGTGGTCCAAGTACTTTAAAATAACTTCCTCCGTGTGATGCTTAAATTCCACGACATTTATGACTATGCCACTCTTTGGACAAACTGGTCTCCTTACGGTAGCTTCCATGATGTAATTATGACCGTGGCCATTCTTCCAATTGCGTTTTCCATATATTTCGCGATTGTCGTCGTCACTTAAATGTTTATTATGTAAACGATGTGCCACACTAATATGCTCTTTTCGTGTGAGAAAATTTGATTCGGTGCCACACGGCACCGAATCAAATGGCTACAAAACTTATCGAATTTGCAAAAACGTTCCATCGAATCAAATTTCAACAATTCGTCAGTAGTTCTTCACGATCTCCCGTCCAAACAAATGCAATTTTCCTTGGGACCACTATTCCGCAGGGGAATGGTAATGTATTGGAGTTAAAAGGGTGAATGGGTGGAAATGGTTTTTAATTTACACTTTTGAATTTAATACCAGGTCTCTAAATGATTTTGACGGCACTTTTACCAACACTTTTCATTCCACAGGTATTTTGCACCTCGGCCGTGTGGCCAACCCGTCTTTCTCGAGTCGCGGCTGTAAGCCGACTCCCCCGTCCGTCCCAGAAATTCCCAACTTTTCTTCTTTCGCATCAGCTGCTCACTCTGCCGCGTGCGATTGCCTTCGGTCATGTAATACACCGTTGGGGTGCACTAAATCGGTGCTCCCATGTTCAAAATTTTGTTTGGCAGATTTAACATTTTTTTAAGTAAAATTAACTGAACTCAAGAAAAACGAAATAGATTCTAAATGGTAAAATAAGTTAAATCTCAAGAAGAATATAATTAAAGGGAAACGTTTAAATTTATTACAAAGGAAAATTGATATGAAATTACATTTAATAATAATAAGAAAACTAACTATTTTACAAATTACAACTATGAATGGAAGTAATTAAATATTTTCCAGAATCTGCCATTAAAATTTTGAAAATTAGATAGGAAGGTTTTCGGGCAGTTTGCTTGTGTGACTGCTTGATTACTACAGCGCTGACAGGCTAGTATTACAGCGTCGTGGGGCGGGAACTCGGTTTGACGGTGTCGAGTCCGAGGCAACCTATTGAAGGGATGGACTGATAAAGCAAAACGATAGAATGGGCCTGGCGAACGTGAGTGAGACTCGAGAGGATCTCGTCTTTACTATTTATACTTACGACCCTCAAATAAGAGTGGGGCAGTGCCCCTTCGCACCCTCCCATCCGTATCAAGATCCATATTAGATGTGAACGTATATTTTCCACTTAAATGAAAAATTCATATAAACATAATTCGCATGAATATTTCCTTTAAATGAAAAATATAAACGGTTCAAATTTATATTAAAGTCTTATATGATAGAATCACATAACGCTTTCACATAAATAGGAAACTCAAGCAGAAGGCCACTCTGCCCTGCGAGAACACCTACAAGGACAAAGAAAAGGGGTGAGCTCACCCGATAGCTAGCTGATGAGTTCCATCCCATATCTGAACAGGGTTTCATGTAAATGAAAAGACCGAGGTTTTTAAGTTTTTAGAAATTCATTATTTTCACGGATAGACTTTAACAAATTATTGTTTGTGTTCAAACATAAATATATTATTGGTTTTAAGTCTAGTTAATTCATTTTTTCTACGATTAATTTAGTTGCATTATTCTTATTTTAAGTTTTGCAAATACATATATATAAACTCAAATGTGTATTTAGTTTATATTTCTGTACCCTCGTGAATGATTCGGAACAAAAAGTGAATTAACGTTAAGATTTATAATAAATAATATGGTTTCCCCAAATCCGAATTCAACTTGTAAAACGTTAAGATATATTATAAATAATATGTTTTCCACGAATTCGAATTCGATTTATAAAACGTTAAGAGAGGGTACTTATCCAGTTCTCGTCCGACGACTGCTCGTTGATGGGGCTGGTAAGGCCTGTAATCAATGCAAAAATAACGGGATTCACAACAGCTAACTATGTCAAAATCAACCTGACTGAACTATTTCCTGTAGTTCTGTTTCGATTGGCTCGAATTTCATCTCATTTGGCCAGGCTAAAACCGAGGTGCCACCTTACGTTTTCGCTTGCTGGAAAAACACAGAGAGCGGTTGCTCCACTGCTTAAGATTTTATACACATAAAGTGCTGACGCACTATACAAGTTGAGCTAAATGGTAGCCTATGCTGACGACATCACTATTTTGTCGCGGTCATTAACAACTGCCAAAGAACTCTTCCTGAAGCTCGACAGCGAAGCAAAATAAGTAGGGCTACAAATCAATGAGAATAGAACAAAGCTCATGACGCAGTAGATTAAAAATACCTCAAATATGCAAAATATCACACTTGGCGAGTACATTATCCAAAATGTTGGCAGATTTGTGTATCTAGGTGCCAAAATAACAAAAACGGGCAATGAAAGAGACGAAATACGCGGAAGAATACAGCTCACAAATAAAGTATTTTACTCAGTTTTGACGATCTTGAAGACCAGTTGCATACATAGGAAAACAAACCTCCAAGTATACCAATCTATGACAAAACCAGTGTTGTGATATGGGTGTGAAACAGGGACCCTAACCCAAGTATCTGCAAATATATTGAACGCCGTTGAGCGACGGGTCCTGAGGCGAATCATCGGAGCGAAGCTAGACGGGCACCATTGGTGAATTCGGTACAACCAAGAGCTGTATGAAACATTTGACGAGTCGGAGGTCTCAACGATTATAAAGCTGCGGAAGCTACAAAAGGTTGGCCTCATGAATCGTATGGACGGACAACGGATACCCAAAAAGGTATTCGTTGGGAGAACTGAAGGCCGGAGACCAGTGGAGAAACCAAGGAAACGCTGGTCTGACTTGGTCGATAAAGACAGTTCATCGCTGCTCGGATTTCGGAATTGGAGGGCGCGGTCAATGGACCGAGACAGTTGGAGGGGCTTGTTGCAGGAAGCGAAAGTCCGAGAGGGGCTGTACTGCTATGAAGAAGAAGAAGTGCTGACACTGCCGATCAGCGCTATTGATCTTTTCCCCGATCGATAAGAATTCCACCTTTTATTAACAGAGTTCAGTACTCCATGCTGGTTAAAATGCTGCACTTGCATTTGCTTTAATCCAATTATCTTCATTAAGCAGAATTCGATAATTCAATCAGGTGAAATGCTGAACCTAACCAAAGCACCCACAAATATATTGAGCGCCTTTGAGCGACGGGCCCGGAGGCGAATAATCGGAGCGAAGCTAGACGGGTACCAATGGCGAATTCGATACAACCATGAGCTGTATGCAATTTTCGACGAGCTGGAGGTCTCAACGATTGTAAGGCTGCAGAGGCTGCAATGCGTTGGCCTCATGAATCGTATGAATGAACAACGGATACCCAAAAAGTTATTCGGTGGGAGAACTGAAGGCCAGAGACCAGTGGGGAAACCGAGGAAACGCTGGTCTGACTCGGTCGACATACACAGTTCATCACTGCTCGGGTTTCAAAATTGGAGGGTGCGGTCAATGGACCGAGGCACTATTTGCAGGAAGCGAAGGCCCGAGAGGAGCTGTAGTGCTAAGAAGAAGAAGAAGAAATGCTGCACTTACATTTTCTTCAATTCAATTTCTTCCTCCGTAGAATTACTAACCATAGCCCACTAAACGCTTGCGGAGATCAAGTTGCATGTCCAAATGCATGATTTTGTTTTTAGTCCGGAACGTAAAAATCTATCCGCTAACGCGATCGTGATCATCAAATTTCCAACAGAATATCATCGCTGCTGTGTCTCTAAATGCATGGAATGTTACTTCCGCATTCCTCGTCCTTAGTGTTGTTGGGCTTTCCCGACCTTGAATCGCATCGCTATGACGAGGATTAGGTGTCGTTTTACTTCGGAGACGATGGTCGTGGAATATACTTCAGCATATTTTTGTCGTTATTATGTTTGAATGCTTGTTGTTTAGTTGATTTTGTTTGTAATTGGAGTTGTTTCTCCATATAGTATTCGATATTAATATAATTAGTGGTTTTTGATAGTATAATGAACTTTAGGTAAATTTCACGAGAGAAATTTACCTATTGTGGAGAGTATCATATATATATATATATATATATATATATATATATATATATATATATATATATATATATATATATATATATATATATATAAATATAAATGGGATATAACGAAATTTGTAACCACGCTAGAGGTTGCAATTTTGCTCTATATCGGCCCGGCGAAAACTAAATGGCGGCCATTTTAGACGAAACATCGTGGTTTCTGTTCTGACCAAAACATAGCTCCGATTTGGATGAAATTCGGTACAAAGGTTGACTGATGTCTGTGATGAATTTCACAATAAAAAATCCAAAGTCGGTACGGCTGAAACAAAATTGCGGCCGCTCGACGGTCGAAAAACGTACAAAATTTTGTTGTTGTAGTTTTGACCAAAGCTTTCAACCAATGTTAATGAAATTCGGTATTTTAATAGAAAATATAAGTATTTAAAGAGATGTGTAAAAAAGGTCAGGTCGCAAAAAACAAAATGGCGGCCAGGTGAAACTCAAAATTTCAAAGACCTCTAAAAGTCGCAATTTTGATACGATATATATGATTTTAAGATATAAATCAATTAGATCTAGAAATTTCAACATTTTGGTGGTCATGCATGAGCAATTTTCAAAATGGCGGCAGTTTAAATATGCGACTTTTTCAGGTTTTCGTGGCCCTCTAGCTGTCACATTTTCCAACGGATTTTGATGAAACTTGAGATTATGGATCTTTGTACTAAGTTCTTGTATTATAAAAAATAAACAAGTCGAAATTTTAAAAACTAATATTTTTAGCTGCCATTTTCACTAAAAATTGAATAATTTTGCCCTGTATAGAGTGAAACTCTGATTTGAACGAGATTTGCCGCATTGATTGATGAGGTCCTGGCATACCAAAATTTAAAATAATCCAAAATCAAATGCATGCATTCAAAATGGCGGCCCCCAAAGGTCAGAAGGCAGGGGTAATTAGCTAGTTTAGTAGCAATTGAAATAATGAATATTTTTCATGGAAACGTTTAAAATGACTTAACTTGGAAGTATTTACATAGCAGACCATTTTTAAGATATTGTTAAAATATTTTTAACAATACCCAAAAAAAATATGAAATCGTGACTTGCCTGTCTATCCGTCCGTTTGTTCGTGCGTCACCGTAAGTTTCCTTGCAAACCGCATGAGCTAGAATGAGGAAATTTTCTACGTAGGTCAAAAGTGGTGCCTCTCGTAATTTGCAGTGCAAGAAAATATTTTAAAGTGTTTAAGGAGGCCTCCCCATACAGGGGGGTGACATAAATTTTTTTTTTATTTTTGTAGCCCTCTTGCAGCCAAGTTTCTCAACAGATTCCTATGAAATTTGAAATTATAAGTTATTAAAGCAAGTTAATTTAACCTGCGAAAAAATTATGCAAATCGGATGACAAATGAAAAAGTCGAAAATTTACAGCTTAATATTTTTCGCAGCCGTTTTCAATTAAAATTCAACATGGTGGCCCCTGATGATTCAGAAAAGAATTGAAAGTATTTATTGTATATTGTTACCAACGCAAGTGCTGTTTATACTTTTATGGAAATCTTTTGAAATTATCTATTCGAGCTATTTAAGCCGACAAGTTATGACCTTTGTGTGGTAACCACTGTGAAATGTATAAACAGCAATTATGAGATGGACAACGCCTGCATTTATATGTTTATAACAATTTATTATCTGCCTATTTCATCAAGTACAAACGTCGGCAGATTCTTTTCATGTCAATAAATACCCATGTGGAGTTACGCAAATTGCAGTAAGGAGTTTAGTAGTACGCCAGCCAAATTCTTTTCCGAAACATTACGCTACATACAAGAAATTTACCTTTCCGACTGGTGCTGCCAACGGGGATTTTCAAATTGTAATTGTTTTGCATCTTTTATATAATTAGTTTGTAAATTGTAATTGTTTTGAATCTATCTCTCTATGTGGTTTTTGATAGTATAGTGAATTTTTAAATTGTTATTGTTTTGTACCTACTATTGTGTCTATTATATAATTAGTTTGTGAATTGTCATTGTTTTGAATCTATCTTCCTATGCTGTTTTTGATAGCATTGGTTTCTATTAATAGTACGGATTTTTAAAATATGTACTTACAATATTTATGGTGGTTACAATGTTTGTTACCAATGATTTGATTTGGACTTTTGTCTAACTGGCCAACAGATTTTTTTTATTTATTTATTTCTTTGATGTGACGAATTGGCTGCTACGTAACAGTGGTATCTTTAAAAGCTTGTATATCAAATTCATCATTCTGTAAAAGCAAACATCGTTCATATTCTTCGATTAGGATGAATGATATATAATGTTTATTTAAATCTTCCGACAATTTGGTGAAATTGTTTTGTCTTTGTTTACTGGTAAATTGTATAGATATGAGCGACCGTTAGCATTGTACCGAGTTATGTATCGCATGTTCACCCGCATTGGCTAGACGAAACCCGTTCCACTACATTCCCTCTCGAATCCAATCACACAGAGAAATAATGTGTGTATTTCTATGTCACTTTTTCGTACACAGAAATGTACTAATTTGTGTGCGTACGCAAATGTACGACTTTCAGATTTTACTTGCATGCACTTAGTGCGAATAAGGTAACGATGCAGATTTTCAATGGCAGGGGGAAATGAAATTTGCACTAGCATTCTCATAAGATTTGTCAGACTTGGGCAGTTTTACAGTTAGATATTTCACAGTGGAATTTCAACACTTAATACACTTTATAATTGCTATATTGCACAATTTATACGTGGTATTGAGCACTAATAATAATGTGGATATAATTCCATACGATTTGAACGTATCAAAATCGAACAAGACACAATTACCTCTTCCACTGTACTTCGAAGTGAAAAATACGACGACCATGAACCATCTCTTGTACATATCTCCATACGGGTACTTGCACTTCTTAATTATCTATCAAACTGCGGAATAGTTTTAACGCAACACAATCTCCACAAATTAAAAATTTCGATTCGCTCGCACAAATCATACAACAAAGATCCGGAAAATCGTTTTTTCCCACACTCAAAACGAAACACACAGCACTACTCAGGCGACGTCTATCCCACTCGTCGTGTAAAATGCGAGTCCCCTTTGTATCAATCTTTCCTCTTATCTCGACGAACCTCTTCATGACGGTAACGGAGGTTTTTATCGCTAAATTGCGTCGCAAAGGGGGTTACCATTAGCAATTTTGTTTGTAGTTTTATTTAATTTTTTCACTCGTTTCTTTGAAAAAATTTAATAAAAAAAGAGACAAAGTATCCCGAAGAACACAGCTCGCAAATAAAATTTGTTATTCAGTTTTGATGATCTTGAAGGCCAGCTGCACACAGGAAAACAAAGCTCCAAGTATACAAATCTGTGATAAGACCTGTGGTATGCTATTGGTGTGAAACATGGACCCTAACCCAAGCATCCGCAAATATATTGAACGCCTTTTAGTGACGGGACCTAAGGCGGATGATTGGAGCGAAACCAGATGGGGATCTATGGCGAGTTCGATACAACAATGAACTATATGAAATTTTTGACGAGCTGGTGGTCTCAACGATTGTAAAATTGAAGAAGCTGCAATCGGCTGGCCATGTGAATCGTATGGATGAACAACGGATACCCAAAAATATATTCGTTGGGAGAACTGAAGGGCATATACTAGTAGGGAAACTGAGGAAACACTGATTTGGCTCGGTCAACGGAGACAGTTCATCGCTGCTCGGGTTCAAAATTGGAAGACGTGGTCAATGGACGGAGACAGTTCGAGGTGCTTGTTGCAGGAAGTGCAGGCCTGAGAGGGGCTGTAGTGCTACGAAGAAGAAGTTTGAAATACAAACTTAGATTATCTAGGAATGGAGCTGAATGATATTAAGCTGAAGTAGTTATTTCTACGATACTCCCGAAAATTAAAAAGCGTCTCCATTGCTACAATATTCGTCAAATTTTTAATAAATTAATATAATTATTTACCTTTAGACAGTTGTACTGTAAATCTTCGTTTTCAAATTAAAGCCCTTATCTCTAATGACGTAATATTGCAATCACTTGATAGCGCTCTTAAATGTAATTACTTCAACATTTGTTGAAAGCTTAGTTGCACAAAAGCAAAAAAAAGCACATCAATGACCATTCTTCTACCAAACTTTCTCGTTTGGGTTGCAACTAATTTTCCGTAAGTTTCTTCAACTGTTACCTTCATACCTCTAGAATTAACGAACGAACGATTTGTGAAAACTTTTACTGAGACCGAGAAAACTTTTGCACTAAATATAATTAGTATTGCATTCATTGCCATTTTGCTATTTAAGAAAGTTAGTCAGAATAGAAATCAAATCCACTTTTATGAATTCTTTTGAAATCGTTGGATACTGGAAATGGTACTCGTACTTTGCTCCCTTGGGTGTAAGTGGTTGATTGGAAGAATTGAACTTATGAAAAAAAAAACCTAAAGATTTTCCTAGCAACGACGTATATTTTCTGAACTTAAATTTAATACGAAAAGCTATTTCATTGGAACCTTTAGTTTAATAAATTTTCCTTTGAGAATTAATAGGAGTGGGTGTACTAGAACCCTTACGCAACTAGAAATTCCAGGCGTTAATGGCCTTCCCCTACCTACCAGAAAATATTCTGGCTTGTATTTTAGTATAGAACGTCTGCCTTCTGAATTATGAGCGAAATTATTCAAGCAGGAAGTCTTCAGGTTGTTCGTATACTGATCATTTTGTAATGAGCATCTAAACAAATATCTTCCTTCCTGATCTCAGATAGGAAGAATCCCATTTGAACCAATCTTAAAACCTAAGAATTCACAAGTTCCACCAGCATCTTGTCGACAAAACTAATTAATACGTTAGTATGAATTCGGATGAACTAATCCTTTAAGTTGATTAAGTATTCCATGTTTTCTTCCCGTTCACATATCACACACAACTCCAGTTAATTTCGTGCATCCTTCAAACGGAATTCTCACAAAACGTTTACATTCTCACTCCTTTTGTGAAGCAGCACATTAGCCATCGAGTGAACCCAACCAAAGGATCCGACGCCAACTATTATCTGTTGAAAGTACTTAATATATGCAAACTGCCATCAGTTTCATTGTATATCCTGAACATGTAGTCAGAGGAAGTCAAAGTCTCGGAGTAGACGCATACGGACACAAATCATCTTGTTGCATTCATCCTCATCCTCTGCTGGTGCCATCAGCAAGGATTCAGTTAGTAGAGTACACATATTTGTGGCGTAAGCGTTGACAAGAGCGTCAGGATGCTTCCGCATGATAAAAATGACTGTGCGATATTCAAAGAGAAGGTAAATGTGTGTGTGCAGAAGGATTCATCTGTTTTCAATGCCGTGTACAGGAAATTATGTTTACGAAGGTTTCTATTATTTGGCCTTCACGTTGGGAGACCTTCAGCAAAGTGAGTTTTAATTAAAATAAATTGGATACACGAATTTTGAAGTGCATTTGGTCAAGCTGTAATTGTAACATGCTTTTAATTAATGTTTAAAGTAAATATAAAATAATTTAAGGGACTATTGAATTCTTATACTAGTAAATTTTATCAGTTTATAGGCTCTACATGTTTTTCCTTGAGTCCTTTTAGAATGTCCATTGTGTTCCCTTTATAAGGGCATATCTGAACGGTTGTGACAGTCCTGAACGTTTGTCTTTGCCATCTGTATGTGAAAGCCAAACAGACATGGATTTCAATTACGTCACTCTTTCACTTCTTCTTCTTCTTTGTAGCACTACAGCCCCTCTCGGGCCTTCGCTTAGAGATAGTTCGAGTATCTCATTTTCATGACCGTATTGATTTTTTCGGAAGTTGGTTTGGTCCGTACCATGCTCCCGTGTGCCTGCTCAGCTATGATATAATCTGATTAAATCAGCACATATCACTATTGAGTGAACACTCGTAGTCTGTCCGAAAAATCCCCTGAACTAAATCACGTTCATGACCTTCGGCTTATGCGTTCATGCTCTAACCACTAGACCACACTTCTACTCGGGCTATTATCCAAAATGCAAATACTTATCAGCAATGTGTCTGCAGAAGTTATGGCCGAGACGGAGACTCCGAAAACAGCTTCAACATAGACTCAAACAGCTTCGACATAGACTCAACTCAGTACTTACCACAGCGGAGAGATCCAACGTGCATCGAAGCTGTACGTGATTTAAAACTCCCACCATTTTGGGCCAAACCACCTGTTCTTTGGTTCACCCAAGTAAAAGTGTATTTTGTTACACATTGCACCCTTTTTGATAATGCGAAATTCAATTCCATTTCAAATTTGGATTTCAACATTTTGGAATATGTAGCTGACATCATGAAAATGTCGCCAGCATTCACCAGGTATGACGAATTGAATTGACAACTGATCGCACATTTCACCGATATGCCCGGAAGCAAATTGACGAAGGTCTTAACAGATGTGGAACAAGGAGGCAAGTATCCATCACAGTTTTACCCCGAAATTCTTTCATTGGCTGGTGAACAGTTGCCAGTGGAGGCACTACTTACATTGTGGTTACGGAGATCGCCGCCATGAGTTAGAGCAATCTTAACAGTGGATGGTGATTCTGAAATGAAGATTTTGATTGAAAAGGCCAATCGAATTATGAAGGAATTGTAATGATTTTGGCACTCACACGTCTCGAACGTTCGAGATTTTCTGAAGGGAATCTAAGTCGACCTCTCATCGGTACTAGACGTCAAGTCTTGGAACGTGACAACGGACTGCACCCATCAGGTCAACGAGTCCGGACACTCTTAGTCTACTCCAAGGTGGCTGCTGGCTAGCTAGCTAGTTTGAAAAGGAGTCTCGGTTGCGGGTCTTACGTGAGCAGACTAAGTCCGAAATACAAAAACTCAGCCACCAGTTCACATGCCCAGTTTAAAAACACGTCAAACAACTTCCATCGACTCTAGTTTAATTTCCGTACTTCATTCCGGAGGAAATGAATTAAAACATCCGCTAAAAATACGCGCTCCTGAATATCACTGACGCGGTGCCCGAAAAATACTACTTGAAAGCAAAACCGAAAAACAATCTACGCTAATAAAAACATGCGAACACGAACTATGGCACCCCGTACCGACCGCAACGTGACACCGACCATTCGTGGATTATAGGAACCCTACCCTCTCGGCGGCATACTCACCTCTCACTCGCATTTCCCGCTGGAAAAGAACGGTTTTGCTGGAAAGGAAAGACGTTAGTTTTGTTTAGCAATTCATGTTATTATTATTGGATGAAACAAACAAGAATATTAAGCATCATCGATGCCTACGAGTATTATTGTACCTTAACCTGCTATCGTTACCTCTATATAACATACTTCTGAAAAGCTAACGAATTACGTTTTTCTTAGAAATCTAACTAGTATTATCGTTAATGAGATTTAATATATTTTCTTTAATTTTGGTGGAATATTCAGCTAGATTTACTTTGTGCTCCGAGATATAACATGCATTCCCGCGATCATTGAACAAAGCATATAAGTTTAAGTGTTACAAAAAAGTGTTTAATTTTTTTCTTATGTTTTCCTCGGATCGATTATTTTAAGGATATAATTTAACTTGTTTATTAGTTCTCATTTTAAATAGTAACGTTCCTTCTCTACGTATCTACTAAAGTGAATTTTTCTTCAAATATTTTAAATTTGATTTGACTTTAAATTGTAAACTCTTGGGAAAAATACGTTGGAATTTATTTACGTATGTTTTGTTACTCTTGAGGTTTCACTAAATTTAAATTTGTGCATCCTCAGGAAGAGATTAAGATCATATCACATAACCAGTTAAGTTGTCCTCAACTAGGAGCGTGTACTGTGCTGTTTATTCTATTACGTATCTACTTTCTTTTTACGGTTTTGTAAAATAATTTTACAAAATCCTACTGAAATCGCACCTGTCTGGCCATCCATGCGTCCGTGTGTCACAGCACTTTTTCTCACGAACCGTATAACACCATAAAATTTTGTACACCGTATAACAAACATAAAATTTTGTATAAAATAAAATTTCACTACAAAAAAAATGTCACCAAAAAAAAAATTTTACAAGGTGGTTGAAGGGGGTCTCCCCATATAGGGGAGTGGCCCCTGAAAAAAATATTTATGGGTATCAAACGGAAGGTCTTAATAAGAACTTTTCAAACAGGGTTTAAACTGGTATTTTTTTTTCAGCGGGCGCACAGCAAGAGGAAATACACGAAAAATTTGTGCCCTCCCCCCACCTCGCGATTGGACACTTGTAACCCGAAAAATCTGAAAAAAAAATTGTGGAGAAAGGTATTTATGAGGACAACAACAATAAATACCTTAGAAGTCAAAATCTAATCAATTTTGTTAATAATAGTATGAACATCAAATTTCACATTTTCCCCAATAAAATCGTATGGATACCCTTAAATTCAACCGATATTTAAGTGGTTTCCCATAAGTTTCTGTTAGAACTAGTATAAACCAAACAATGTAAATTGTCATAGTTATCGAAATAGCTCACTAGTTGGTGCTACTGTCAATGCCTTGATTATGTCATTCTGCTCGGTCGAATAATACTCACTCTTCTATCAACTGTTTTTCTGTGCTAACTAGATTATAAATAAATCTCAGTATACCAATTTAATCTATTGTTATTTTCCCCCAATCCCATCAGGTTATCGGCCCAGGATACGCGATAAATAAGTGTTCGTAAAAATTTATTTTCTAAAAATCGCAACATTCAAGGAAGACGCGATGTCGCGTGAGGACGAGGTGCCAGTGCCGGCGTCATTTTCTTCAACAGCAACAAGTTCCGGAATCACAGTCAATTTCAAAAAGCTTAGTGGAATATCTAGCTATGGAAACTGGAAGTTTATGATGCGGATGTATTTAGTCCATGAAGATTCATGGGATTGTATCGAGGAATCTGCACCGGGTGTTCCCAAGGTCAATGACAACCGCAAACAACTAAGGGCACTCGCAAAGATATGTTTGATGGTTCAACCCTCGTGTTTTTCCCACGTTGGAAATTCAGCCAATGGTTACGAGGCATGGAACAACTTAAAGACAGCCTATGAAGACAGGGGGCTGTGTCGTCGTCTTGGACTCTTACGCACGTTATTTGGATTAAAATTGGAACAATTTAGTGACATGGAAGCATATATATTGAGAATCATGGACTTGGATCAACAATTACGAGACATAAACGCCCCATTGGAAGATGATTTTCTGTCAGTGTTAATGCTAAGTGGTTTTCCCCCAGACTATGATCCGCTTACCATGGCTTTCGAGAAATCGAACATTAAATTGTGCAGTGAAACAGTGAAAAGTAAATTATTACTACAAAATTTACGTAGAAACTTCGACAAGAGTGAAGGTGCGATGTTTACAAACAAGTCTTTCACAAAAAGTGTCAACAAACATCCAAAGTCCTTCATTTGCAAAAAACCAAATCACTTTGCTGAAAACTGTCATTAAAAATATGAATAAACAGGGTGAAAGTGAAAAGTCTGAGAAAGCGTGGAACGGAACATTATTAATAGCACTAGCTGTGAACATTCACTCGAATGCCTGGTATGTCGACTCTGGCGCTACTTGTCACATGACAAACAAATTGATAAATTATGTTGTGGACACTCCGTGCTTAGTTACAGTTGCTAATAATCAGAAAACGCATAGTGAAGATCATGGTGAAGTGGAATTATTGTTGAAAGGACAATCTCAAGTCACAAAATTAAATGAGGTTATTTTTGTACCAGGACTGTCAACAAACCTTATTTCCGTAGGCAAAATGGCTTCTAAGGGACTTGAAGTTCATTTTAACATTGAAAAGTGTAATGTTTATTGCGGAAAAATGCCAGTTGCAAGTGCTACAAAGGCAAATGGTGTCTATGAATTGGACACAGGGAGTGAACAATCAACAAATGGTCATGAACTGGCTGCGACATGTCAAACAGTGTTTTTTTTTGTTTTTGTGGTAGGCAGGTAAATGCTATTTATGCACAGAGTGTGGGACTCCCATGCACGACTGGACTACCCACTAATCACCTCCCCTGTCAACCTGAGAACCCAGCCTGGCACCGTTTGACACATTACTTCGGGCCAGGTTTCGTTTTGTTACGCCGTGGGGCGCCTTCAAGCTGGGGAGCTCCTTTCCTAGCGGGAGGGGAGAGGGGAAGAGGAAATGCCAGAACAGCGGTCCCCCAGCCCCAGCGCCCCCAGGTTCTGTGAGTCCCTTTTATATTTTAGGACTGCCCGAGCATAATGTGCCACCTGGTTCCATTTGTCAACGGATTCGAGCATCACCGCAACTATATTATCTAGAGTGAGCTCTCCCGTCTCCCTGTAGAGTTCTCTGACCCATTTTGTACACGCAAAGAATGTGTGACAGGCATTGTCCTCCTCTCCTGGGCAAAACCGACAATCGGGAGACCGTGACTTACCGATCTTGTGCAGGCACGACTGAAAACACCCGTGCCCGCTCAAAAGCTGGGTCAGATAGAAGTCAGTCTCACCATGCCTTCGATTTAGCCACGGTCTTACATCCGAGATGAGGCGCGCAGACGACCTTCCCTTCGTACAATTCACCCAAGACTGCTGCCAATCGTTGAGCGAGCGCTGTCTCTCCTCGCGGACAACTATCTCCCTCGCATCCTCGTTTCGGCGCAGGTAAATAGCGACAGGTATCACGCCTGCAATCACTCTCACTGCCGAGTCGGAGACTGTTGGATACGAACATGCAATTCTCAGTGCTCCTCTTCTCTGAACCTGTGCCAAACGTTTTCGGTATACCTCCTTGCTGAGAGCGTCGCCCCATACCTCTGCTCCGTACAGTAGCACTGACCCTACAGCACTCATCAAGAGGCGTCTTCTTGATGGGCTGGGTCCCCCTACGTTGGCCATAAGTCGACTCAGGGCCGATATTCCTGAAGCAGCCTTCTCAGCCGTTGCCCTGATTTGCTCAGAGAAACTCATCTTCGAGTCGATCAGTAGCCCCAGGTACTTCACCGCTGGCTTCGATTCGATTTGTATACTGATCATCCTTACTCTAGGGATTCTCTTTTTTGTCAAGATGACCACTTCGGTTTTCTCCAGCGCTAAACTCAGCCTGCGAGCAGTCATCCAGTCTCTCACTTGGCGCATTAGCATACCTAGCCTAAGTTGCGCTTGTTCAACGGTGCGTCCAGCGACCAGAGCCGCAACACCGTCCGAATAGCCGACCAAGCGCGACTCGTCTGGCAGCTCAAGTCTCAGTAGCCCGTCGTAAGACACGTTCCACAGGTCCGGACCAAGGATAGATCCCTGGGCAACACCCGATGTAATTTCCCCGCACCATCGCGTCCATCTTTTCCGCGTCATGTATACAAGGCTTCCGTAGGGCACCAAGTTTCCCCATGAGCAGCTTGTAGCCAAGGCCCACGGATCCTTGTTCACATTGTCCACTAGGTCTTGCCAGCAGCGAGCCTTGCTACTGTTGATCAGTTTGCGAAGGTATTTCCTGGCCGGCTTATATGCTGCCACCTGGTTGCATGCCTCGTCACGGTTCCGCGCCCGTTGAGCCTCACGCCGAAGCTTGTGACACTCCCTCCGCTTTTCAGCGATTTCAGTAGACCACCAGTACACTGGGGGCTTGCCGTGCCGGTGTTTTCGACGGGGCATAGAAGCACAGCAAGCAGTCGTAATTATGCTCATAGTAGAGTTCGCCAAGTCTTGAGCTGCCAGTTCTTCCGTCCCCTCCGAAGCTCCCTGCAGCGGCTCACCTGCTGTAAGAACCTTGAAGAACCTCTCGACGTCAATTCTTCCAATGGAACATTGGAAGAATTGACGTCGAGAGGTTGTAGAAGGCCAAGAGCACGGAAGTCGGGAGACAACATCACTTATCTCAAGCAGAATGCACTGATGATCACTGGCTGAGTAGTTCTCTAATACTTTCCAGTTGTGTTTCCTCCGTACTAAGGACTCCGAGGCGAATGTCATGTCCGGTATGGTTCCCTCACAGCCAATACGGCGGAAAGTCGGCGTGTTTCTGGAGATAAGTACTACGAGGGCCATCCTGGCCGCCATTTCCAGGATTCGTTTTCTCCGCGGATGCGTCTGAGGCATGCCCCACTCGATTGCTTTAGCATTGAAGTCGCCCCCAACAAGCACTTTACCCTCTGCGTTCGAGACAGCGCCCTCCAAAGCATTAAGCTTGGCTTGGAGAGATGATATCGACTCGTTAGGCGTTAGGTTCACACTAAAGAAGGTGATCCCTGGGCATCGAACCCACACGAAACCATCCCCCCGTCCACAACTCTCAGCCTGAAAGTCACTGTTCCGAACACAGATAGCGGCAGTACCAGTTTCATCAGAGTACCATAATGCAGGACTTTTATTATGGTGTTGCTCACTCAGCAGCAAGAAGTCGGCTTTCATGTCCCTCGCAAACTGCTCAAGCAGATTTTGGGCGGTTGAACTGCGATGTAGGTTTAGCTGCAGGATGCGGGTCATCGAAGTTCTGGTTTTGCCTTGGCTAGGGCTTCCTGGAACACCGGGCATTTTCCTAATCCCAAGATGTGTCCAAAATCAGGTCTTGGATCAGCATCCTTGCAAAGAATACAGTGTGCCTCCTTCGTACACGCTTTTCTTTTATGTCCCATTTCACCGCATTTGTAACATAGGGAACTCCTATCGGGTCCTTTGCATACTTGTGTGGTGTGACCATAACTAAGGCATTTGAAACATTGGAGAGGCGTTGCTTTTCGCCGTATCCGACAGACAACCCACCCTATTCTAACTTTGCCCTTGTTCAGGAATTGTTCGGCGTCCTTTTCGGTCAAGTCAACTATGGCCATGCGTTGTCCGCTGTTTTTTTCTGGTGTCAGTCTCGCTTTGATCCTTCCCACGCTAGGGAACTCCTTTTTGATGGCCTCTTCTACCTCGGCCAGATCCGTCACGCAGTCTATGTCTCGTATTTCGATCGTTGCCATCGGCTCGAGCGGGGTTATAGTTGCGCTTTTGCCGAGGACTTTCTTTACTGCGTCACAGAATGTATCTTTATTGCCGGCCTCTGCTCCGAATTCGACCAGTTTGTGGCCCGACCGCGTTGGTCGAACTACTTTAATGGTAGTATTGGTGTCTTCGGGCCTTACGTTTCCCCTGATGTCCCGCAGTACTTCCGCGTAGGATCGGCCATCTTGGGGCTTTACAAGCAGTGCCTGCTGCCGAGGTCTTCGTCGGGGCTTCTGCCTCTCCTGCTTTGCACCAGGTCCTTTTTGCAATTGGGCGTCCGTACGAACTTTACTTTCTGGCTTTTTTTGAAGGATTTTCTTTGCAGCTTTCTTCGCTCCTTTTGTAAGCACTGTCTGGAACCCCTGATCTAGTGCTCCACCCCTTCAAGTGCCTCTTCCTTCCTTCTTTTATCCCGATCTCCTTTGATTGGGCTAGGCGCCATTCTTTTATTGACGTTTAATGGTGAAGCTATCTGCGTGTTGCCTTTAGATTTCGCCCCAAGCGCCTCTTTAGCCTTCTCTTCGTCTTCGGCCCTTAACCAGCTTCTCCGATAGTGCCCTATGCGATCTAGGAGCTCTTCTAGTTCAAGGAGCCCTTCCTTTGCTGCTTTGCTGATTTTTGGGGAGTCGCATGCAGCTTGTATTCTTTTCAGAACATCTCCCGCTTTTCGGAGTAGTTTTTCTTCTTCATATCGCTGGGCCGCAATTGTACCTTGCAACCATCCTTGGGAGAGGTTATCACGTTCCGTTTCCGAGTGCAGTACTTCCGCCACATTTTCAACTTTGGCGGTGCATTCACGCGATGTCTGGTCACTTTTTGCTTTTAGTGCCGTAATCTCCTCGTTGGCTTCTAGATTTTTCGTTGCAATGTCGGGATTTGCAACCCTTGCATCGGTCGCTTCGGTAACGATCGCAGCAGTGACAATTGAATGTTCGGTGCTCTTTATGTTATCTCCCACCGTTCGAACACCTGAAGTGTCCTGCAGAGTTTCCCGTTTCTCCTTAACAGGACGCTCATCGTTGTTAGTACCGTTCGCGATGTACTGTTGACATCGTGGCTGCAACCGCTGGTTGCGTCATCGTTATTATTCTTCGTTCCTTTTTCTGGGTACGTGTGGTCTTTTGATTTTGTTTGCTCCAGTTTTGTTGGGTCCCCCCTCGGAGCCGCTATCTCTGTTCGTGTGTGTAGTCGCCTTTTTGTCTCATGGTTATCTTTGCAGAGCAGGGAGGCCATGCGAGGGTTGGCACAAGCCCTTTTGGGGACAAGTGCTCAGAGCCAGACCAGCGCTAATCGGGAGTCCGTCTCAACCAAACCTACACCACCAACCCAATGGTGCGAACTTCGAACGTACTCCGAGGCCTGCCAAGGTTTTACCGGGACGGAGACGGTATGATAGTTGAATTGGAGCCGTTCACACACGAGTTTCACCTCGGCGCCACTGTACAAAGCAACTAGGTCCAAACCATCACATCCGCCAGCCCAAAGCGTCATTTCCAGTTCGTTGTCCAAAGCGTAGTCCAGATCCAATCAGAGTCGTTACCTGTCATCCCAGGAGGGAGCCTCACGGCACCCCCCATATCCTCGGGTCCGTGGAGGCGGCGCTCCCCAAAGAATGCTAGCCTCCAAGAGTGCTCTTGTTGGCCGGCATTCTCCCTACGGGAATTTCTTCGGGTACGTGGGGGCGGAACTCCCCAAAGAATGCTAGCCTCCAATAAACAGTGGCTTTCGTGGAGCCACAGATCCAGTCCATGGATGGGAAACGCGCAGAAGCTGTGAATTTGTGTGAAGTGAATCAATCACAGGAGATTTGGCATCGGAGACTCGGACACCTGAACAAGCGAAGTATGGATTTACTGAAACAAGGCATGGCAAGTGGAATTAATTACACTTGTAGTAAAAATAACCCCTGTGTGGCATGTATTGAAGGGAAGCAGAGCAGAATACCATTCCCGAAACAATCCTATAGTCGAGCCACTGGAAAATTAGGTCTCATACATTCTGATTTATGTGGGCCTATGCCAGTTTCCTCATTTAGTGGTGCCAAGTATCCATTAACATTTATAGATGACTAAACTAGGTTGACATTTGGTTATTTTATTAAAAGTAAAGATGAAGTTCTGTCTGTATTCCAGATCTTTAAAAGTTTTGTAGCAAAACAAACTAATTTGAAAATAAAGATGATAATCTCACATGGAATCCAGACATGACTCAAGATCAGTATTCTGGTTATTATGAAGACATTGATGAGAGTGTGAATGCTGTAATAGCAATGACAGCAACAACTCTTGATGGAGAACCACAGACAATTGAGGAAGCATTATCAGGACCGGAAAACGAACACTAAAGGGAAGCTATTGAAGATAAATAAAAATCATTTGAGAAAAATGAGGCTTGGAGTTTGACATTACTGCCTGAAGGAAAGAAGGCTGTGCACTGTAAGTGGGTTTTCAAGAAGAAGCTATCACCAGAAGGTCAGTTATTTCAGTAACTTTGTCCAATGACAGTCAGTCATCACAAAACATTTGTAAAAGTCATGTTTATCATAGCCGTAGTAAATACATTGATATTAAACATCATTTTGTACGACAAATTGTAGAAAATGAAATTATAATGTTAAAATACTTATCTACTGAAAATATGCCAGCAGATGTCCTAACTAAATGTTTAAGTAAAGATAAACATTTTAATTGTGTAATAAATCTTGGATTACAGATTGTTTAGTTTAAGGGCAGGTGATAGAACTTGTATAAACCAAACAATGTAAATTGTCATAGTTATCTAAATAGCTCACTAGTTGGAACTACTGTCAATGTCTTTTTGTTCGGTCGAAGAATACTCACTCTTGTGTCAACTGTTCTTCTGTGCTAACTAGATTACAAATAAATCTCAGTATACCAATTTAACCTGTTGTTATTTTCGCCCAATCCCATCAGTTCCTAATGTTTTGCAAGTTTGATGAAAATCCAATCATATTCACGGAAGTTATAGCCATTTGAAATTTCTCCAAATACAACAACAATAACACGTGATTTTGGTATTTTATGGACTTTCCATTGAATCAGACACTGCAGTTTTGATTTGATTTTCTTGAAATTTTCAAATTAGATCAATAATATAAATATTTTTGGGAATTCATAATTTGAGTGATTTTTGTTCGTTTGCAACAAAATGACGACCGTTGAAAGTACAGAAGTAATGGATTTTCTTATAAACGTTGGGTACAAAACCATTCTGACATTACCGTAGGACTGTTTACCCAACTTGTTTTTTCTTAAAAGTAAGGGTCGTATACGAAACTTCTCTTTGTTGCTATTGGCATTGCCATCATTTACCAGTTCTAATTGATTTGCTAATAAGTTTTATTTTTATATTTGACGGAGTTTGATATTATTAAGAAAGTTACGTCATGAATTTTACATAAAAACAAGATAGGTAAACAGATCTACGGTCATGTCAGAAGGGTTTTGTACCAAACGTGCGAAATGCAGTCGCCAGCAAAGAATAAAGGCGAGAAACATGGTAAAGAGATGGGCACGTTTAAAAGAAAATCCCTTACTTCTGTACTTTCAACGGTTGTCACTTTGTTGCAAACTAACAAAAATCACTCAAACCATGAATTCCCAAAAAAATCATATTATTGATCTTATTTGAAAATTTCAAGAAGGTTAAATCAAAACTGCAGTGTCTGATTCAATGGAAAGTCCATAAAATACCGAAATCGCATGTTATTGCTGTTGTATTTGAAGAAATTTCAAATGGCTATAACTTCCGTGAATATGATTGGATTTTCATCAAACTTGCACAGTATCAGGCTCTTATGTGAAACTCCTTAAATTTAAGGGTTTTCATATGATTTTATTGGGCAAAATGTGAAATTTGATGTTCATACCATTATTAACAAAGTTGAGTTAATTATTACTTCGAAGGTATTTGCTATTATTGCCCGCATAAACATCTACCTTCCTAATTTTTTTCAGATTTTTCGGATCACAGGTGTTCAATCGCGAGTGGGGGGCGACACAAATTTTTCGTGTATTTCCTCTTATTGTGCGCCCCCTGAAGCAAAAAATGCCAGTTGAAACCCTGTTTTGGGAAGTTCTCATTAAGGCCTTTCATTTGATACCCATATTGGCTACCTTTGATGAAATATTTTTTTTCAGGGGGCCAATCTCCTATATGGGGAGACCCTCCTTAAGCACCTTGTAACAAATTTTGTGTAGTAAAACTTTGAAGAGGGCATCACTTTACACTTTGGCGAATAGAACATCTTTCTGGTTTATTCAGAAATAAAATGGTAGTGTATTATGTCTATGCAGAAATTTAGGTAGCCCTAAAGGTTTTAAGTAGTATTGGCAGTCCAAGAAAAGTCAAGATTAATTCATTTTTTTGAACGCCTCTATCGAGTTTGGACGCAATAAATTATTGGGCAGTAGTGATTGTTTTTTTTAAATAATAAGTATACATGTAGACTTTTTGTTTTATGTGTGAAAACATTACAACTCATGTGTGGGGTTACACGCGTATACATATTTTGTGAAAGTATTAAGATTCTGCTGCCGTTCCGTGATTAACGATGAGTCTGCCTATTCAAAGATGCCACGAAAGCAATTAAGTGATTTGCTTCACACCACTTGCATTGAATTCCCGTCAACTGCTATAGTGGTATAGTTACGAGGGCTGTACAAAAATCATGACGTCACCTTTGCAGTGACTCTAAAATGCAGCGAGGAGCGGTTGGCAGTGTGTTAGAAATGATCAAACTGACGTGAAACTAGATCATGTGCTAGCGCAGTTGAAACAAGTTGGGTAGACAGACCTATGCTCATGTCAGAAGGGTTTTGTACTCAACTTACAAAATGCAGTAACCAGCAACGAATAAAATCGAAAAACATGTCAAAGACGATTTTATTGGAGAAAATGTGAAATTCAAGGATTATACTCTTATTAAAAAAGTTGAACGAATTTTGACTTCTGAGGTATTTCTTACAGTTATACCCATTAATATCTCCTTTGATAATTTTTTCAGATTTTTTAGATCACGGGTGTCCATTCGCGCGGAGGGAAACACATTTTTCATGTATTTCCCCCCCTGTGCTCCCACTGAAGCAAAAACTGCCAGTTTAAGAGCTGTTTTGAAAAGCTCTCATAGAGGACTTTCAGTTGATACTCATACCGGCTACCTTTCATGAAATTTTCTTCAGGGGCCACTCCTCTGTACTGTAATCATCGACTCATGGCCTATTTTTTCGAATCCTAGAATGGTTACAAAGCCCTTTTGCGAGGAGCTCTCTCCTGCCTCTTCGACTTGTTTCAATTGTATGTATTCATCTTCATGACACCTATCATTCCTGAAATTTTCATGCAAATCCTAGCGAAGCTGTAGTGTCTAAGTCGGTAAAAAGCGCATGTGGCTCCACAGCCATATGTTTCCATAGTAATACAGGACATATTGTTCCATGGTAATACAGAAAAATTCAAATCGCTATAACTTCGTCAAATACAATTCGATCTTTATGAAACTGTCAGAAAAGATCAACCTTATAAATTGTCATCTGTTTGCTAAATTTTATTGAATTTAAGGGTACCGTTTAGATTTTATTCAAGAAAGCATAAAATCGATAAATCATACTATTACTAACAAAGTTGAGTGAATTTCGACTTCTCATGTATTTGTTGTTGTTGTACTCATGAAGGCCCACATTCATGATTTTTTTCAGATTTTTCGGATGAAAGGTGTCCAATCGCGAGGGGGGGTATGCGAAAAGTTCGTACATTTCCCCTTCCCCTGCCCCCCTCGGTACTCATAAGGCAATTTTAAGACTTGTTTTGAAAAAACCCCATTGAGACCTTTCCAATGACACCCCATTCGACTACCAATGGTGAAAATTTTTTTTTGAGGGGTCACCTCCCTATATGGGGAGACCCCCCTTAAACCCCTTTGAAAATTGTTTCCCCCCTTGGACTTTCAAGAGGTCACCACTTCTGACCTTTTCACAAAGTTTCATGGCTGTAGCCCCCTTAAACCCCTTTGAAAATTGTTTCCCCCCTTGGACTTTCAAGAGGTCACCACTTCTGACCTTTTCACAAAGTTTCATGGCTGTAGCCTCTATAGTTTCGGAGAAAAAGTGCTGTGACATACAGATGGACGGACGGACGGACAGACGGACACAGATCGTGATTGCAATAGGGTTTTGTATTTTAGTACAAAACCCTAAAAACAGTGTTGTGTTTTGGCATTACGTTAAGAGATCCACGAGATGAGGAAAACAATCTCATGAAAAACGATGGGACCAGGTCGACAAAGAAAATACGAGTTTATCGATATTGAAGGTACCATTAAGGAGTTTAGTGACAAAAATCGCATGCCATTGATAAATGGCTCCCCGGTTTCGAAACCGCTTTAGCGTCATTGCGATGTAATGATGATTTCAAAGTAATATGCTCACTATTTCTACTGACTGGTGCACAATAAATTTGGCTACGCACAATCACTTTCAACAAATGGCCAGATTTGTAGGAAAAATTGCTGAACCAGTTTAAATGAATGTATTCAGTTACAATTATATTAAACCATTTGGCGGTTGTTAAGTATGACCCAAAACAGGGCTCATGCAGTTATATAATATGAATGAAGGAGATAGAATGAGAATTGATAAAACATATAATATTCAGACTAAATGATGCCTTATTAATCGTATTGAGTAAGAAGAAGGATGGTAGAATCCAAATGTTCATTGATTTCCGTACGCTTAATAAGCTTAATGTATGAGATCATTAAAAATTACAATTGATTGAAACTTGCTTGGGGTATCTAGAGAGAAAGGATTGTTTCACCATTTGGATTTGAAAAGTGGCTTCCATCAAGTTAAGATGATTGATAGTTTCGTTAAGTTTACACGCACATTTTGGCCAGTACAAATAGTTGCGCATGCTATTTGGCTCTGAACCACTATCTCCGTTTGTGTGTGTAGTCACCTTTTTGGTCTCGTGGTTATCTTTACAGAGTAGGGAGGCGAGTGTTGGCACAAGTCCTTATAGGAACAACTGCTCAAAGACAGACTAGCGCTAATCGGGAGTCCGTCTCATCCGAACCTACACCACCCACCCAATGGTGCGAACTTGGAACGTACTCCGAGGCCTGCCAAGGTTTCACCAGGACGGAGACGGTATGATAGTTGAATTGGAGCAGTTTACGCACGAGTGTCGCCTCTGCACTACCATCCAAAGCAACTAGGTTCAAACCATCGTATCCGCCAGCCCAAAGCATCAATTCCAGTTCGTTGTTCAAAGTGTTGTCTAGATTCAGTCAGGGTCGCTACCTGTTATCCAAGGAGGAGCCTCACTGTGACCTCATATCCTCGGGTCTGTGCTCCCCAAAGAATGCTAGCTTCCAAGAGTATTCCCGTCGACTGGCATATGCTTGCGAGATTAAATATTGCAGGTATAAATAAATTGTCGTATTAAGAAATAGGCCAATAAAAACTGAGAAAGAACCTAAGATAGGGTTTGAAACTCGTATTTGCCAAAATAAACATGGTTTTATCAAAACGAAAATTTTCCCTTTTATTTTCGAAGTCAGTATCACACATCTTGGTAAAATATCCGATAGGCAATACATAACTCTATCTCTTTTTGGCAGCATTGCTGAATAATTTATTCACAACAATTATGAATTTCGGCAAATGATTTACAGTTTGAAATACTTAAAAACTGCGTCCATGGAGATAACATTTATTAGTTTTATGGGGAAATCAATAGTTAACTATCATAATGAGTGGATCTATTTGTGTGAACAGTTAAAACTGCATCAATCATAAAAAAATTGACCCTTTTTGTAAGTTTAGTATGTATAATGTACAACGGCGCCCAAAACCCCGTATTAAATTATCCGTTACCACCTGCCTACTTTGCTATGAATCGCATTTTCTCCGTGATATAGATCTCCAAAGTTTATTTGCTTAATTTGAAAGAACAAACCACTAAACTTTGAAAGATGGAATGAACGGAACCATTATAACCTTTTTAATGACTGACAGAAACATAAAGAGCTCTTTGCATTTTATGTGTGATCATTAATATACATATCCATTGACAGATATTATCTAAAGAGAGTGATTACGATGTAATGATGAAGTAATTCATAATTTAGCATTTGATATAATCATTTCATATATATGCGTGTCGTCGTATTCTAAGGGTCAGTATTTACTTTCTAATCACCGAAGTACTAAAAATGCTCAAAGTTAAAAAACCAAACTAAAAATCCATGCTTAAAGCTGTTTCTTCCTTCATATAAATTTCTCTATCAGGATGTAGGAAAGTGTGAGCAAACCGACAATTGCACGTCGGAACTTACAATTCTATTAGTTGAAGAAGTTACTTGTCTGTTGTTGTTTCCCATTATCCTACTAATTGAATTTTGTTCGATGTGTTCTTACGGCATTGAGTTGCAAGGATATGTACTCGTACTATCCTATGAGTATTAGCAGACATAACTCTGTTAAGAAAGCATCGAATGATATAATTCCTAGGTCTATCAACGAGTAGATTAATGTCTTCAAGTATCTACCATCAATCTGAAAATCCTGAGATAATTAGCATGTAATTAGTTAGCAAAAGGATTGTACTGAAGTAGAATAATAAGCGCTTGATGGATTTGCTCATTAATTACAAAGTTGTAATGTGGGTAAATATTGGAGCATATATATGTACTCATGTTGGCTCGAGAAGTTTAAAAGAAATGGAATTTCAAGGGTAAGTAAAGTTCAATTTAAACCGCCATTTTAGAAAAGAAGCTTATAATTTTCATCCGCATGTTTTTGTGGCTTTTTTTAATGTATGTCTAAACATAATTTTTTCCTGCAGGGGGAATGCCGGTCGACAAGAGCACTCTTGGAGGCTAGCATTCTTTGGGGAGCGCCACCCCCACGGACCCGAGGATATGGTGGGCGCCGTGAGGTTCCCTCCTGGGACGACAGGTAACGACTCTGATTGGATCTGGACTACACTTTGGACAACGAACTGGAATTAATGCTTTGGGCTGGCGGATGTGATGGTTTGGACCTAGTTGTTTTGCACAATAGCGCCAAGGTGACAATCATGTGTGAACGGCTCCAATTCAATTATCATACCGTCTCCGCCCCCGCTAAAACATTGGCAGGCTTTGGAGTACGTTCGAAGCTCGCACCATTGGGTTGGTGGTGTAGGTCTGGCTCTGAGCGCTTGTCCCCATAAGAGCTTGTACAAAACCTCCCATGGCCTCCCTGCTCTCCAAAGATAACCATGGGACCAAAAAGGCGACTACACACACGAACGGAGATAGCGGCACCGAGGGGGATCCAATAAAACTGGAGCAACCAAAAACATATAAAAAAAGATCAAAAAAATCCAAAAAAAAGAAATAAAAAAAAAACAACGACGACGCAACCAGCGGTTGCAGCCACGATGTTAACAGTACATCGAGAGCGGTACTAACCATGACAAAAATGACGAATAACACAATGATAGTGAAGACGGACGAAAAACGGAGATTAGCAGACATTCTGGTTCAGACTGAGATTCCTGCGGCGTTCGGGCGCAGCAAAAAAATTATACGGCTATTCAGAAAAACGGGAAATGTTCTGAAAAGAAAACAATCTGCATGCAACTCTCCAAAAACCAGCAAAGCAGTAAAGGTTGGGCCCCTTGAACTAAAGGAGCTCCTAGATAACATAGGGGACCATCGGAAGAGCTGGTTAAAGGCCGAAGGTGAGCAGAAGGCTAAAAAGGCGCTTGGTGCGAAACCTAAAGGCCACATGCAGGTAGCTTCACCATTAAAAGTCAATAAAAGAATGGCGTCTAGCTCAATCGAAGGAGATCCGGATAAAAGAAGGAAGGAAGAGGCACTTGATGGGCGTAGAGCACCAAATCAGTGGGTTCCAGATAGTGCTTACAAAAGGAGTGAAGAAAGCCGAAAAGAAACTCCTTCTAAAAGTGCCAGAAAGTAAAGTTCGCACGGACACCCAATCAGAAAAAGGACCTGATGCAAAAAAGAAGGCAGCAGGCACTGCTCTTAAGGCCCTAAGACACTAACACTACCATTAAAGTAGTACGACAAACGCGGTCGGGCCATATATTGGTCAAATTTGAAGCAGAGGCCGGCAATAAGAAAGCATTCTGCGACGCAGTAGAGAAAGTCCTCGACAAAAGCGCAACTATAGCCTCGCTCGAACCGATGGCAACGATTGAAATAAGAGACATAGACTGCGTGACGGATCTGACCGAGGTAGAAGAGGCCATCAAAAGGGACCCTAGCGTGGGAAGGATCAAAGCGAGACTGACACCAGGAAACAACAGGAAACAACGTAGGCCATAGTTGACTTGACCGAAAAGGACGCCGAACAATTCCTGAACAAGGTAAGAATAGGGTAGGTTGTCTGTAGGATACGGCGAAAAGCAACGTTTCAAATGCCTTGGCTATGGTCACACCACACAAGTATGCAAAGGACCCGATAGGAGTTCCCTATGTTGCAAATGCGGTGAAATAGGACATAAAAGAAAAGAGTGTACGAAGTAGGCACACTGTATTCTCTGCAAGGATGCTGATCCAAGACCTCATTTTGGACACATCTTGGGATCAGGAAAATGCCAGGTGTTCTAGGAAGCCCTAGCCGAGGCAAAACCAGAACTTCGATGACCCGCATCTTGCAGCTAAGCCTACACCGCAGTTCAACCGCCCAAAATCTGCTTGAGCAGTTTGCGAGGGACATGAAAGCTGACCTCTTGCTGCTGAGTGAGCGACACCATGATAAAAGTCCTGCATTATGGTATTCTGACGCAACTGGTACTGCCACCATCTGGATTCGGAACAGTGATTTCCAAGCGGAGTGTGGGTTCAGTGCTCAAGGACCACCTTCTTTAGTGTGTACCTAGTGGCTAACGAGTCTTTCCAAGCCAAGCTTAATGCTCTGGAGGGCGCTGTCTCGAACGCAGAGGGAAAAGTGCTCGTTGGGGGCGACTTCAACGCTAAAGCAATCGAATGGGGCATGCCTCAAATGTATCCGCGGGGAAAACGAATCCTGGAACTGGCGGCCAGGACGGCGCTCGTTGTACTAAACTCCGGAAATATGCCGACTTTACACCGTATTGGCTGTGAGGGAACCATACCGGACGTGACATTCGCCTCGGAGTCCTTAGCATGGAGGATACACAGTTGGAAAGTATTAGAGGACTACTCAGCCAGTGATCATCAGTGCATTCTGCTTGAGAAAAGTGATGTTGTCTCCCGACGTCCGTGCTCTCGGCTTTCTACAACTGGATGGAGCATCAGAAGGATGGATGTCGAAAGGGTCGTCGAGGTGCCACAGCAGGTGAGCCGCTGCAGGGAGCTTCGGAGGGGACTGAAGAACTGGCAGCCCAAGACTTGGTGAACTCTACTATGAGCATCATTACGAATGCTTGCTGCGCTTCTATGCCCCGTCAAAAACCCCGGCACGGCAAGCCCCCAGTGCACTGGTGGTCAACTGAAATCGCTGAAAATTGAAGGGAGTGGCACCAGCTTCCATGTGAGGCTCAACGGGCGCGGAACCGTGACGAGGCATGCAACTGGGTGGCAGCATATAAGTCGGTCAGGAAATGCCTTCGCAAATTGATCAACAATAGCAAGGCTCGCTGCTAGCAAGACCTTGTGGACAATGTGAACAAGGATCCGTGGGGCCTTGGCTACGAGCTTGTTATGCGGAAGCTTGGTGCCCTACGGAAGCCTTGTATACATGACGTGGAAAAGATGGACGCGATAGTGTGCGGGCTCTTCCCCACCCATACCGTCCGTGTTGACGCTGTCCATGGTGAAACAGCAGCCAGAACTGGAGGAGGCAGTCCTCTCATTGAAAGCGAGGAAGGCTCCAGATCCAGATGGTGTTCTGGCTGAGGTCTTGTGGCTCGTCTATCACCATTGTCCTGACTTGCTGCTCAGCATATTCAACGCTTGCCTACGGGACGGGGTTTTTCCCGGTACGATGGAAGGTGGCGAGGCTTGTGCTGATCAGCAAGGGGAAAGAAAATCCCAAATTGCCATCTGCATACCGCCCGTTATGCATGCTAGACACGACTGGGAAAATGATAGAGAAACTCATCAAGGGAAGACTCACTGCCGCGACCCGTGCTATTGAGGCCTAGTTCCCCGGCAGTACGTCTTTAGAGCAGAACGTTTTACCATTGATGCGATTCCAGAGGTGGTGAGCGTAGTCCAAAAGGCAGGGCCACATAGTTGCACCAAGCCATGGATCATCCTGTTGGCGGCACTCGATGTCAGGAACGCCTTCAACTTCGCTAGATGGGTGGATATTCTGGATACGCTGAAAAACCCTTTTCAAGTTCCAGAATATCTAATGCGGCTTTTGATGGATTACCTTAAGGACCGAAGCCTGCTCTACGACACGACACAGGGCCAACGAAGGATGGCTGTTACATCGGATGTTGCATGGGGATCTATCCTTGGTCTGGACCTGTGGAACGTGTCTTATGACGGGCTACTGAGACTGGAGATGCCAGATGGGTCACGCTTGATCAGCTATGCAGATGATGTTGCAGCTCTAGTCGATAGAAGCACCGTTGAATAGGCGCAACTTAGGCTAGGTATGCTATTGCGCCGAGTGATAGACCGGGTGACTACTTGCAGGTCAGTTGAGCACTGGAGAAAACCGAAGTGGTCATCTTGACAAAAAAGAGAATCCCTAGAGTAAGGATGATCAGTATTGGAGATATTCGAATCGAATCAAAGCCATCGGTGACGTACCTGGGGTTACTGATCGACTTGAAGATGAGTTTCTCCGAGCAAATCAGGGCAACGGCTAAGAAGGCTGCTTCGGGAATATCGGCTCTGAGTCGACTTATGGCCAACGTAGGGGAACCCAGCCCATCAAGAAGACGCCTCTTGATGAGTGCTGTAGGATCAGTGCTATTGTACGGAGCAGAAGTATGGGGCGACGTTCTCAGTAAGGAGGTATACCAAAAACGTTTGGCACAGGTACAGAGAAGAGGAGTACTGAGGATTGCATCTTTGTATCCGTCAGCCTCTGATTCGGCGGTGAGATTTATTGCAGGCACGATACCTATTGACCTCCTTGCTAGAGAGCTCGGTGCTCTTTACCGACACCAAAATGAGGATGAGAGGGAGATGGTTGTCCGCGAGGAGAGACAGCACTCGCTCAACAATTGGCAGCAGTCTTGGGTGAATTGCATGAAGGGAAGGCGGACTGCGTGCCTCGTCCTGGATTTGAGACCGTGGTTAAATCGAAGACATGGGGAGACTGGCTTCTACCTGACCCACCTTTTGAGTGGGCATGGGTGTTTTCAGTCTTACCTGCACAAGATTGGTAAGTCACGGTCCCCCGATTGTCGGTTTTGCCCAGGAGAGGAAGACAATGCCTGCCACACAAGTTTTGCTTGCAAAAAATGGGTCAGGCTGCGGAGGAACCTGTATAGGGTGACGGGAGAGCTCACCCTGGATAATATAGTTGCGGTGATGCTCGAATCGGTTGACAAATGGAACCAGGTGGCACATTATGCTCGGGCAGTCCTAAAATGTAAAAGGGACTCACAGCGTACGGGGGCGTTGGGGCTGGGGGATCGCTTTTGTGGCACTTGCTCTTCCCTTTTCCCCTCCCGCTAGGAAAGGGATCCCCCCAGCTTGAAGGCATCTCACGGCGTAACAAAACGAGACCTGGCCCGAAGTAATGTGTCAAACGGTTCCAGGCTGGGTTCTCAGGTTGACAGGGGAGGTGTTCGGTGGGTAGTCAAGTCACTTTCTTGTGAGCATGGGAGTCCCACACTCTGTGCGCAAATGGCATTTACCTCCCAAACACAAAAAAAGGGCTAATAAGTTTCTCAATTTTCTATGAAAACAAGCGTTCTTTGTGCAGAGCTATTTTTATTCCTTAACATAGCTGTCTTTGAGGGTGACACTCTTGGTGTAGTGATTTTCCAGCATTTCGATGCCCTTTCAATAGTGCAAAATGTCCAAACCTTCAAAGTACACCTCGGTACTTGCAATCACTTCCTTATTGAATCTGAATGTCATTCTCTTGAATCACTTGGGAGCCAAGTCTAGGGAATATGGTGGGTGAACAACCAATTCGAATCGTAATTGGTCTAGTTCGGCCATGGCTTTCAAGAACGTATGTGAAAGTACGTTATGGTGATGATACACTTATACTTACGCTTTTTCCTTCGCCATTTAGGAAGATTATTCTTTAATTCGCCGTTCAGTTTGCCCAGTGTCGCTGTTTAATAATCTCTTGTGACTGTTCTTCCTTCCTGCAGGTCATCGATGAAGATTATTCTATGCGTATCCCGAAAAACAGGACCACCACTTTCCCGGCCAAGCTTTGGACTTTTTAGCCACTCAGTGCACTGCTTATGGGACTCAGGCGTATGGTAATGGACCGATATTTCATTTATCGTCAAAAAAGGTCGAAAAAAGTCTGCTCGATTACACTGCGGTCATTGAATCATCAAATCGCTGCTGCCTTTGGTCGACGGTCAGCAAACACGGCCCCTTTCGCGCCGATAGCTTTTTCATTTTTAAAATATCGCGCAAATTGTATTCCGCCCATTCTTTTGGGATGCTCACGGCCTCAGCTAACTTAAACATTTTCACTTTACAATCGCTCAAAACGATTCCATGCACTTGTTTTACGATTTTAACATTCGTAGCCTCTTTTGATCTTCCAGAGTAAGGTACATCTTCTGTGCTTATATGACCCATTTTAAATTCAATAACCCACCGATCAACTACCATCCTTAAAGGATCAGATATGTGTTAACATTTCTTCATCCATTACAATGATTGTTCAGAAGCTTTTTCCATCAAAAAACAATGTTTGATCGAGATGCGATATTTTTGTTTTCCTATTGCTTTACGGAAGTGAAAGTAGCGCTACTCTTATGATTGTAGCTTGTAAATGAATAGACAAAATGTCATGAAACTTCATACAAAAACTAGTGCTGGATGAGCTTCTTGAGTTGGGTTATGTTTATTTTCCAGTATGGCTACCTATTGAAAAAAACCCAGGACTTATCAGCCCATGTAGCAAATAGTATCCAGTTCGTTAAAAGAAATTATGAAAACAAATGAAGCAAAATCCATTTATCTAGAGTAGTATCCAAACGGACACCATCATCTCAAATTCTATATCCCGATGAGAATGATGACATTTAAGTACCACTAAAGCAAATAAATATGTTGTTTCCTGTGTGCGGGCAATCGTATAGCAAGAATCATAACATTTACCATTCACATTCGGAAATATAATTCGTTGTCAGATAGTTGAAGCACGTTCAATGCAAAGATAATTTCTCAAAAGGCAAAAATCCAAGTCATGAAAATTATTTTCCGTATCATTCTGGGAAAAAATCGAAAATAAAACGGTCATGGATGCGTCATCAATTACAACCTTTATTAAATATGCATAACAATATGTCATTTTCTTCGAAGTTTCATTTGGAATTTTGCATTTCTAGTGCAGCGCAAGTTTTGACTTTTATTTATTCGTTTTCAAGGGGCACGGGCGTATCGACAAAATGATGAAAAAATTCTCTGTTGATAGCTCCATCTCCATTTCCAAACGGTGGACGGAATGCCAGAAGCACGAGAGAAATTAATCACACGCTCCGGTAATGAAAGCTCTGGGACGATAAACTGAATCCTTTGAATTCTACTCAGATCGTACAACCAATTCGTTTGGAGGGGGCTTAGCATCGCGTTGTAGAATTATCTTGACCATAGAAGGTAGTGAGATTGTATGGTGTGGAGGTGACATTGGAGTCTGGAGTTTTTCATGTTGTATTCGAGAAAATAATTGAGATGAGTGTAATAATTGATTTTTCATGTATTGTCAATTAGAGGGTGAATTAATTGAATAGTAACTAATGGATTGTGGAGAAAATATGTATGTTAAATTTTGAGTTTTTTTGATAATAGATATGTATGGATTATTTGAAATATATTGTGTTTGTAATGAAAGCATGGGATGCGTGTGACTATGAGCCAGGCTTGCTACAGTGCGCGAAACAGGTAATATGGGCCAGAAAAGTGAGAGGAAATGAGGCAACGTGATGGTCAAAATACTCCAAAATTTTCAGGGGTGAGCCGGCGTAATACACATACATAAACGGATGTTGTTTATCTTTCGGCAGAGCATACATATATACTAACAAGCAATTTCACATAGAACAAATTTCGCATCTAACGGTAGTTAACGTAAAAACCGATTTGTGTATGTATTGCGTAAAATTAGAGATCGATTTGTGTATGTATTGAGTACAATTTATTTTCCTCTCAAATTGTTGGAAAGGAAAGAAAGAAATGCAAAATCATTTCTCTTATGTTATTTTACGTCCCTTTCTAATCGGAAAAACAGCTGGTGCGGTTGCTTGTTAGTAGATATGCTCTGCTTTCGGATAGGTAAATTTCCAGTTAGGGTATGCAATCTATACATTTTGAGCATCAGAAGACGCAAGTTGGTTCTCGAGCTACGAGAGTGATGCGCTGAGGTACGTACGCAATAATGAAACAGCTGCGTAGCGATATGCCTTTCAGAAAATTATTTAAGGTTGTTTAATGGTAGTTAGATATGTAAGATCAATCATTTTTCTTGCTTTTTGTTAGCGTAAATAATATAAAAGGCCCTGCCGAACGTACGTAGCAGTATCTAGTAAATCAAAGGGGGATACTGTATGAATGTACTGCGAATAAAACTACACAATACGTAAATTTTGCTCCAGAAATTTCTCATCAAATGATCATTATAATTAATGTGACCGAGCTGCTTCATGCATTTTCAAAGTTACCGCACGATGGCCAGTGGCCTAATGAGAACAATTATATAAACATACATACGATGTGTATCGTACACAAGAATAGGCTGTATGAACTCTGAGAGCCTGCAAATTAAGAGCGTTGGCAGAAAACATGATTAATGCCTTTATTTTAAATGCCGCCTGTAAAAAAGTCCCATTTAGTTCACTCTTGATGGCATGAAAATTTTACGGATGTAAGAACTGAAACAATTTCGACTTCATAAAGAGTTTTGATTACATGGTTAAAATCCCTCTTCAAATCGTACAAAACCTCGAATTTTTGTCGGCGCTTTCACATTTCTACATGTATCGCCATATAACTTTCCGAAAAAATGTCAGCCTATATGTGGTAGTAGATGTCTTATGTACGTGGATTGTTAGCTGTAGTAAAGCTTTGACTATAAGTTATTTATTAATAAAGATTACGATATATTGTGGTATCTTTCTAAATGATATACTATTATAATGTATATAAAAGGTTCTCCTTTTATTTATATTCTACTGCGCAAAACGTTGTTGATAATACAGTCTAAAGATTCCATATGAAAAGATCTGACCATTTGATACCATCCATGTAAGCAAGATTTTAAGAGGTCCCCTCCTTCTATGGACCTCCTTAAAATCCTTTGAATTTTTTTCACTACGAGATTTTCAGGAGACTTGTACTTTTTAACATTGCGCAAAGCTTGATAAATGTAGACAGACTGATACTGGTTTTATTGGGGAAAAGCATAAATTATTTAAAAACGATTTGGAATTAAGGCTTAATATCAACTAGAAATAATATCTTCAGCTGTGTGCTTACGGGTCAAAAAAGCTCAAGTTCCTTCTATTAGGCTATAATGAAACACTCATACCCATATAGGGTGCAAAAGGTTTCTGACGCTGACTGACAGCAGGACAGCTTTCTACGAAGGTGATTGATGGCGGCTTTTGTTTTTCAAGGATATTCCCTGTAGTGGTAACGCCGGCTGGCAGGAATACTCTTGGAAGTTAGCAGTCTTTTGGGAATGCCACCCTCACGTACCTGGGGAAATGGAATTTGCCGTGAAGTTCCTCCTGGGATAATGAGTATACGACTTTGACGGAATCTGGACAGCGCTTTGGACAACGAATTTGATTTGATGCGTTAGGCTGGTGAGCACGATGTTTTTTTTATGTTTGGGAGGTGAATGCCGTTTACGCACAGAATGTGGGACTCCCATGCTCGAAAGAAGGCGACTGGACTACCCACTAAACACCTCCCCTGTCAACCTGAGAACCTAGCCTAGAACCGTTTGACACATTACTTCGGGCCAGGTCTCGTTTGGTCACGCAGGGAGGTGCGTTCAAGCGGGGGGACCGCTCCTAGCGGGAGCTAGGAGCGGTCCCCCCGCCAGACAAGCGATCTCTCAACGCCACCGGCTGCTGTGAGTTTCTATTATCTTTTAGGACTTCCCGAACATAATGTGCCACCTAGTTCCATTCGAGCATCATTGCAACTATATTATCCGGGGTGAGCTCTCCCGTCTCTCTGTAGAGTTTCCTTTGCAGTCTGACTCATTTTGTACACGCAAAAAATGTGTGGCAGGCATTGTCCTCTTCTCCTGGGCAACACTGACAAGCGGGGGACCGTGACTTACCAATCTTGTGCAGGTAAGACTGAAAAGCTCCATGTCCCCTCAAAAGCTGGGTCAAATAGAAGTCAGTCTCACCATTCCCTCAATTTAGCCACGGTCTCACATCCGGAATGAGGCGCGCAGTCCACCTTCCCTTCGTGCAATTCCTCCAAGACTGCTGCCAATCGTTGAGCAAGCGTTGTCTCTCCTCGCGGACAACCATCTCCCTCGCATCCTCGTTTCGGCGCAGGCAAATAGCGCGGCGCTCTCTAGCAAGGAGGGCGACAGGTATCACGCCTGCAATTACTCTCACCGCCGAGTCGGAGACTGTTGGATACGAAGATGCAATTCTCAGTGCTCCTCTTCTCTGTACCTGTGCCAATCGTTTTCGGTACACCTCCTTGCTGAGAGCCCCATACCTCTGCTCCGTACAGTAGCACTGACCCTACAGCACTCATCAAGAGGCATCTTGTTGATGGGCTGGATCCTCTACGTTGGCCATCAGCCGACTTAGAGCCGATGCTCTCGAAGCAGCTTTCTCAGCCGTTGCCCTGATTTGCTCAGAGAAACTCATCTTCAAGTCGATCAGTGGCCCCTGGTACGTCACCGATGGCCATGATTTGATTCTTATGTCTCCAATGCTGATCATTCTTACTGTGGAGATTCTCTTTTTTATCAAGATGACCACTTCAGTTTTCTCCAGTGCTAAACTGAATCCGTGAGCAATCATCGAGTTCCTCACTTGGCACATTAGCATGCCTAGCCTAAGTTGCGCTTGTTCAAGGATGCGTCCGGTGACCAGAGCCGCAACATCATCTGCATAGCCGATCAAGCGCGACTCATCTGGCATATCTAGGCTTAGTAGCCCATCGTAACACATGTTTCACAGGTCCAGACCAGGAATAGCCCCTGGACGACACCCAATGTAACCGCCATCCTTCGTTGGCCCTGTGTCATGTCGTAGAGCAGGCTTCGATCCTTTGGGTAGTTCCTCAAAGCCCGCATTAGATATTCTGGAACTTAAAAGCGCTTTTAAAGCGTATCCAGGATATACATCGATCTAGCAGATTTGAAGGCCAACCAACCTCACCACCTCTGCAATCGCATTAATGGTAGAACGTCCTGCTTTATAGCTGTACTGTACAGGAGAAAGCTCCCTAGCAGCACGAAGCTTGTCAGTGAATCTCCCCTTAATGAGTTTCTCTAAAAGTTTCCCAGCCGTGTCTAGCATGCATAATGGGCAGTATGCAGACGGCAATTCGGGATCTCCCTTCCCCTTGCTGATCAGCACGAGCCTCGCCATCTTTCATCATACTGAGAAAACCCCGTTCCGTAGGCAAGCGTTGGATATGCTGAGCAGCAATTCAGGACGATGGTGATAGACAAGCTGCAACACAACAGCTGGAACACCATCCGGACCTGGACCCTTTCTCGCATTCAGCGAAAGAACTGCCTCTTCCAGTTCCGGCTGTGTGAAGAGTGGACAGTCGACTGCTGTTTCACTATGGACAGCGTCAATACGGACGGGATGGGTTGTGAAAAGTGCCCACACTATCTCGTCCATCTTTTCCGCATCATGTATACAAGGTTTCCATAGAGCACCAAGCTCCCGCATAACTAGCTTGTAGCCAAGGCCCCATGGATCCTTGTTCACACTGCCCACTAGATCTTGCCAGCAGCGAGCCTTGCTAGTGTTGATCAATTTGCGAAGACACTTCCTGGCCAAATTATATGCCGCTACTCGGTTGTATGCCTCGTCACGGTTTCGCGCCCGTTGAGCCTCACGCTGAAGCTTGTGACACTCCCTTCGTTTTTCTACGATTTCAATTGACCACAAGTACACCGGGGGCTTGCCGTGCCGGAGTTTTCGATGAGGTATAGAAGCTTTGCAGGCAGTCATAATGATGCTCATAGTTGAGTTCATCACGGCTTGAGCTGCCAGTTCTTCCGCCCCTGCGAATCTTCCTGTAGCGGTGCACCTGCTGTGAGTACCTCGACGAACCTTTCGACGTCCATTCTTCCAATGTTCCATCAAATTGTAGAAAGCCGAGAGCACGAACGTCAGGAGACAGCATCACTTATCTCAAGCAGAATGCACAGTAGTCCTCTAATACTCTCCAATTGTGTATCCTCCCTACTAAGGACTCCGAGGCGAATGTCACATCCGGTATGGTTCCTTCACTGCCACTATGGCGGAAAGTCAGCGTATTGCCGGTAATTAGTACGACGAGCGCCTTCCTGGCCACCATTTCTAGGACTCGTTTTCCCCGCGGATCTGTTTGAGGCATGGCACATTCTATTGCTTTAGCATTGGAGTCTCCCCCAACGAGCACATTCCCGTTAGAGTTCGTTACTGTACCCTCCAAAGCCTGAAGCTTGGCTTGGAAAGATGATATCGATTCGTTCGGCATTAGGTACATGCTAAAGAAGGTGGTCCCTAAGCACCGAACCCACGCAAAACCATCCCCCCGTCCACATCTCTCCGCCTGGAATGGTTGATGGTTTGGACCTGTTGCTTTGCATGGTATCGTCGTGGTGACACTCGTGCATGAATGGCTCAAACCCAACTATCATATCGTCTCTGTCCCGGTAAAACTTTGACAGACCTCAGAGTACGTTCGAAGCTCGCACCATTGGGTTATTGGCGTTGGTTTGGTTGAGACGGACCCCTAATATACACTGGTCTGACTATGAGCACCTGTCTCGATAAGATAGATTGAGCCTGCATTTTAGATGTACATACCTAGGTAAGGTGATCGAATGTACTGGCACTCTATAAGGTCTGATTTTAAACCAGTACGTGTGTTAGGTGAACAGGCTAATAGCCTGTCTGAAGAATTACTCGGAACATATCTCGTTACCATGGATGGGACTCGAACCAGGAGCCTTCGAATCACGCAGCAAGTACTCTAGCTATTACGCGATACGGATTACAGAAAATAATTATTGGATGGCGGAAATTTCATATTTTGTTGGAGGCGTTCATGACGATAGCTTATGGGTATTCACTGTGGCCTCGTATAATTTGGAAAACTCAATTACGATAGCTGTACGGTATGTTATTGATAAATGATACATCTAACAAATACCCAAAGATGTGTATCCGATGGCAGTAAAAGAAAAAGAGAGTGGGTTATCCCTTATAACTGTGGAGCTTCGGCATGGGGTCCTGCGGTCCAGGGATGGTGGTAATACAAACAACTAATGCCAAGAACCAATCAAACATCGAAATCTACTTAGCTCTGGTGATTGTGGTCAATAATGCTGCCAATGTAGGGATGGCGAAATAACTGTTTTCCCATTTTTTTCTTCGTTATTTTTGTATTTCTTTGTATGTGGTTTTTTTATCCTGCCTGCGGAAAAAACCGGTCTTGTGAACCAAAAACACCGTTTTTTGGTTAAACCGGTATAGATTTTTTCCATCCCTACTGCGTTCTCCACTTTGCTCCCCACAAACGGGCGTGGGTGCCAACTCACTTTGGCTTGGATCCTCCACTTGACCATCCAGCGAGTAAGATGGTTTGCCGAAGTTCTTATTGCGGTGCTTTCCTACCACTTTTGCTGCACCAGCACTCGTTTAATTCACAATCTAAGAACTAGATCATCATTCCTGACACTATCAAATTAATTGGGAGGACACTGCCTTTCCAACCCCGCACTCAAATTACTCACTACCCAGATACTATCAGAGTAATTGGAAGCAGTACTACCTTCCCCGCTCCGCAAATCAATTGCTCACCACCCAAATACAACCAGTACGAGTACGATTAAACACTTTTTTTTTGGGAAATAAATCAAAATGCTTTTCTTTACTGATCACTTATTGTCCCCCAAGACTGTGCACTATATCTCCGGAGCCAAATTTTACAAGTCCTGAAATATATAGTTATGCTAAACAAACAAAAAAAAACAAAAAGACTGATCTTCGACTTACAAAATTTAATTCAACGAGATATTTTCACTATTTTACATTTACAATCTCAACTTACCTTTCTTCGCTACTCCTAATAAGTAGTCTCTTAGATAAATTCAGTCGTCGGCGTCATAGAGAAGTATTCCACACAGATTTCATACCAGCACGGCTACTTTTTTAAGAATCCTCCCTCGATGCATTCGTTCTACGGCCAATCAATTACACTGTATTCCAGGGCAAACTCGTCTTCTTCGGACAGCAATCCAACTTCCAGCAATTTAATCTCCAAACATTTCCTGTTGCCAATTTCCCCACTTCCGACTGATCAGAAACAAAAAAAAAAAACAATTCCCTTTGCTTGAGTTCAATGGAACCCCGCTTATTCCGGAGATTATTATTTTTCTCTATTTTTTTTTTATCTGAATTTTTTATCAGCCTGTGATTTTGGTATTCAGAGTCTTGGATGACTTTTGGATTTGTCACTGTAACTGACGTTTGACAAATAGCAGTTTCAGTGACATTTGTTGACTTTCGATCCGTGCCTAGAGTTAGTTTAAGTGAGACCATTTTACGTGGCTAGACATCAAGCGGTGACTGAATAATCAGATAAGTAGTAATCTTACGTTTTATTCTTGGGCATGGTCTTTTGTGCACAAAACTCAACATTCATCAGTATTCGATGATGCTCTGCGCATTCACGTTTACAATCCGAGCATTCCCAATTTTAATAAGACTTTGTCCACGTCAGTTTGCAAATCAGATAAGACATACGCTAAATTTCCGACAGGTCCTTTTTCGTGGCTTGGTAGAGCTGATGGTCAAAGCAAATTCTTAAATGCTATTAAAATCGGCCTGATATGAAAAGTTCATAAAGATTACAATCCATTACACAGCTGTATCATATGGCTACACTTTAAGGGAAATGAAATGGTACTTCATTAACACTAATAAATTTATTCGTGAACAGAAACTACAATTTACATTTCAGACGATATAAGTTAGGCTAGGATGAATGTGGAATGAAAAGCGCGTCTTGCTGCTCATGCAATAAACTACCACATGCCGCGACGCATGTATCGCAACTCGTCTTACACCCGATGCTCGCTGCAAAGAATTTAAGCGTCGCCAAGGAACGAATGACGATCAATCAGAAAACGCGTCTATGATGCCTGAAACGACGTGTCAACATCCTGCATGTGCGTGTGTTTGCATCTCAACCAAGGCACGCGAAAATCTCCCTTGGTATAACTCTTTGTTTACGCGGAGACTTCGGAAGCGGAGGCGGTATAGCTACTCCATCCCCAATGGGCTTTGCGGGATGCGAAGGGAATGAAAATGTAACACACTATTTGGCCTTGCTGTTTTATCACTCGATAAAGGCCGGAGTACAGTTGCTCCTGTGGCTTTTTGATTGAGTCTATTCGGTGGAAAACGTATTCGCAAGTGGCTAAGTCTCTGAAAATGAAAGGGCGCTGGTTGACATGTCTGGGAGCTTGGATTGGGCGAATGGCGTCAGTAACGAAACCTGCCGGAGTACAAACGGGGACAGAACGAGGATCAATGAATTTGCGTGGGACGCGAGCTGATGTCCCAAAGACTAGTTCTGCTGGTAAAGATCCTCCTAGAAAGTCGTTCCCAAACTAAGGAGTACGGTCGGAAGTACTTTCGGCCAGGAGATTTCAGGAGTACTGTCGAAGGCTGCAAACAATGTTCATCTGAGAGAAGCCTTGAGCAAACGGTGCATAAGCTCTACCTTGCATTGATTTGGGGTGGTAAGAGGTCGTATGAGTTTGATTAGCTCCTAGGAGGCGAGATAGTTCACGGTGAAGCTCAGCTTCGAATCGCATGCCCTGATCGGTCGTTATTTGTAGCGGCGTTCCAAAGCAGGATATCCAATTGTCAACAAGAGCACGGGCGATGATTGCGGCTGTCATGTCACGTACAAGTATTGCCTGCGGCCAATGGGTGTAGCGGTCTATAATAGTTAGACAGTGTTCAAAATTTTCAGCGACTGGCACTCTTATCAAGTCCAAATGAATGTGGTCGAATCTTTGATCTGGTGCTGTGAAATTTCCTACCTTCACTCTATTGTGGCGATGAACTTTTGGCAGAGGATGCACTGCTTGGCCCACCGAAATATGTCTCTACGAAGGCTTGGCCGAAAATAATTGAGGACGATGCACTTAGCAGTAGCACGACCACTCGGATGCGACAAATTGTGAGCTGCGTCGAATGCTTGCTTGCGTAGTGAGACTGGCAAGTAGGGCTTGATAGTGCTGTCGTGTTTGGTGCAAACCAATGAATATCCGTTGAGGTTGAGACGTCGAAGCTTGAAACGAGGGGTAGCTAAAAGGTGCGGTAGTTGTTGATCTTTCTCTTGCTCAGCGCTAATGGTGCTGAGGTTGCAGGCGGCAGAAGTGAAGACATTTTCCACGCGCGAGAGTGCGTCGGCTACAGCGTTTTCTTCCCCAGGTGTGTATTCCAGCCGGGTATGAAACTGCGATATAAAATCTAATTGCCGAATCTGCGGAGGTGATGCTTTTTCTGATAGTTGAGAGAGTGAGCGGCCGATGATCTGTATAGGTGGTGAACTACCTGCCTTCGAGAATGCGCTGGAAATACCTGATTGCAGTGAATATGGCTAGAAGCTCCCGATCGTAGGTCGAATATTTCTGCTCCGCATCTGAGGGCTTTCTCGAGAAGAATCCTAGTGGGATGTAGGTACCATCAGTTAGCTGCTGACCCAAAACTGCGCCTATGGTGGCGTTGGATGCATCCGTGCGTAAAGCGAGCCGCTGAGTGGGTGAGAGAAAAGCTGAGGTTGTTGCAGAGCCTATAGCCTGCTTGCAGCGTATGAACGAATCGATGATCTGCTCGGACCAGGCAAGCTTAGCTTTCTTTTTCGTGATTCCTTTAAGTAAGTCGGTGAGAGGAGCTTGCAACATAGTAGCTTGTGGAATGCAGTGCCGGTAAAAGTTCTGCATTCCCACGAAACGTCTGAGCTTCATAGTCTCCTCGGGTCTTGGGAAGTCGATGATGGCCTGGGTCTTTAGCAGAAGTGGGTGAAAACCTTCTTTCGACACGTGTTAGCTGGAAAGTATTAGCTGCGGCTGAGCGATCTGACATTTAGTCCAGTTAATTTGGAGGCGTACCTCGGTTAAAGCGAGGTGCGCCTGATGCTCTTCGTGGCTGTGTGAGCTGATGAGAAAATCATCCTGATATTTACACACGAATGGTAGATTTCTGAGGACATGATTAATTGTACACTGCATGATTTGAATCGCATTCTTCAGACCGAGTGGCATGCCCAAAAACTCGAACAATCCAAAAGGCGTTGTGACTGCTGTCTTTTCACTGTCTTCCGGTGCCATCGGGATCTGGTAAAAGGCATTGGGAAGGTCGATGACCGTAAACACTTTGCCTTAAGCATCCTGCAGCAAGTCCTCTATTACTGGAAGTGGGTAACAGTCAGGGCGGGTGATTGCATTGAGCTGGCGATAGTCACCGGTGGCTCACCAACCTCCATTGTCCTTCGGCATCATGTGAAAAAGACTGGTTCACTGACTCGCTGAGGGGCGGATGATTTTTCGCTCTAGCAATTCGCTGGATTCCCTTTTAGCTGCGCTAAGTCGTTCACCTGGGAGTTGACGTGGTCGGGCGAATACTGGTGGACCACTAGTAACGATGTTGTGCTTAACGGGTAGATTAGGAACATGCGTAATCTCTCCAGAGCGAGCAGAGCTCTTTTAAAGATCCGTGAGATTTTGGGTGCAGCAATAATAATAGAGCACACTTCCGGAACTGGACCAATTGAGCAAGGCGCTGAAAGGCTGGTGCGATCATCTAGTAAGCGACGATTTCGGAGATCTATGAGAAGTCCAAGGTCTTTCAAAACGTTTGCTCCAAGAACTGCCGTCTGCACGTTTGCGATGATAAAGCTCTACTGAAAAGGGCAGTGTAAACCAAGGTTTAAGCTGAGCTGTTTCACTCCGAAGGCTGCAATAGGCATTCCGTTGGCTGCAGTAAGAGTCAAACTTTATTTTTGAAGCGATCTCTTGATAATGTTTTTGGAAATGATAGAGAGTTCAGATCCTGAGTCGACGTAAGACGGCTTTCGTTGCCGGTGCTGGAAACCAAAAGTATCGCTGGCTTCTTCAATTTTCCTGAGACAGCTGTGCCTGAGCGGAGAAGGAATAAGGCTGCCTGCAATGTTGCGCGCGTTCGCCGTGCCTCGTGTGGTACCAACAGTAGCTCGTTCTTTCGTTGGAGCCTGGTGTAGAGAAGGAGGCCTGAGGTCTACTGTCGCTGCGTGATACTGAATGGCTTCTATAATCTAGATCTCTCGTATTTAATTGGAGCTCACGAGTAATGTCCATGGGTTGGGCGATGGCCTGTCGCATTGTGGATAGCTCCTGTGATAGCAGATCAGGCGGAGGCTGCGGAGATCCATAGCCGGACGAAGGCGTTGAAATTCGAAATTGAGAGGTCGCCATGACAGATGGTCCTATGTGATGAGCCCCATCAGCTACAGCAGTGAGCTCTTCGAGTGTCTGGCATTTTATAAGAAGAAGCATGTGGCACGTCTGCGGTGGTAAAAGATCTAATCACATGACTCGTAAGATGTCATCTCCAACACGTATGCCTGCAAGTTTCCGCATGTAGCGCAGTAGTTGCAACGGTCTTTTATCCCCGAGCTCTACTCCAGCCAAGAGTTTATGGAGCTACACGTCTGGTGAATCGGTGAGGCACAAAACGATGGCTTTCTTGAGCGATTCATAACTGTCTGCCACCGGCGCGTACGGAGAATATCAGAAATGTTCGCAACTGACTCAAAGTCCAGTGCTTCGACAACGAGGTAATACTTTGTTGAGTCTGAAGCTATTCTGTGCACGTGAAAATGTGACTCAATCTGAAAAAATCCTTAGTTTGGGACTCGACCGCCAAAATGACGGCGATTTGCAGCTACTCACGACATTCACTTGTTGCTGCCCGGCGAGCTCCGGAGTCAAATGATCTCTCGGCGGAGTTATCCACACTCATTTTAGAACTTGCTGATGATGATGAACTGCAATTGCGAGTGTTTTTCGAATTAGCGTCTGACATAAGCACTGAGTACAATTCACACTGCCGAATGAGTTTACAGTATTTAGCTTTTCTGTTGTTCTTCTGTTTTAAATACTGGGTTACCACTATAGGAAAATGAAATGGCACTTCATTAACACTAATAAATTTATTCGCGAATAGAAACTACAATTTACATTTCAGAAGATACAAGTTAGGCTGGAATATTTAGAATGAAAAACGCGTCTTGCTACTCATGCAATAAACTACCACATGCCGCGACGCATGAATCGCAACTCTCCTTTCACTCGATGCTTGCTGCAAAGAATTCAAGCGTCGCCAAGGAATGAATGGCGATCAAGCGGAAAACGCGTCTATGATGCCTAAAACAACGTGTCCACACTCTGCATGTGCGTGTGCTTGCATCTCAACCAAGGCACGCGAAAATCTCCCTCTGCAGACGTTGCAATGATATCTTCCTTCTTGCTTGCGCGAAGGCCGAGTGACATGTATGGAAGGATTCCAGATCGTTTTTGGTTATTATGACATCTGATGGAATCTTTCAGCGGTCAAGGCCATTGCTCAATCAATTCAGTAGCTGCAGGGGGGCCAGTACAATAGGTGCTCGAAGGTACAGTTTATGTGAGATGCGGTGGCTTTTAAGTCTGCCGTTATTATGTTTATTGGACCGCGTGAATCTTTTGATCATGGTCAACATTCACGAGAGATACTTTGATTGTTAGCGGTCCAACCATGTCAATATGGACACGGCTTAATCTGGAGTCCGGTATCTTAAAAAGAGCGATATGGGGCTTCATATGCCTCCCAACTTTGCTATGTTGGCATAAAATACATAAACGCGCCCATTCGAGAATGTCTTTGTACATGCTAGACCAGACATGCTTACCCCTTAGCTGGTATCGATATTTTAAATGACATTCTCACATATCGAGGGTCCAAGTGGACCCCAATAGAAAAAATTTAAAAAAAAGGTGTTCTATAAATTAATGAAGGTAAGGGTTTCTATATATTCCAAGAACACACTTTTTCAAATATAAAAATCAACTTTTATTAATTCTATGATAAATCTTATTACTTATAATGATACAGCCTTTGACTTAAGGTAACTATTTTCAGTCTGTACTCAAAACATTAAAAAAAAAATGAAAATAAAAAAAAAGGAAACAAATTATTTTTTATGCTTTACCATACTCTAAACTTAACAAAAACAGGAACTTCTTCTGAGATCAATAATACATGAAAAAGATGACATTAATTATGTAACTTAAAAATATTAGTGAAAAAAAACCCTTTGCTTTGAAAAAATCACGGACTACTTTTGTTTGGCATTTGGTACACATTACAGTCTTTACTGAATGACTTTTACAAATATATCCGCTACATTTAATACACTTTAGGGGTTGTTTTTGGCCCTTTGTTCGGTCACATAAATAGCATCGTTCCCTTTGCGCCCAGATATTTCAGCGTTGGCTACAATTGGATGATCACTTTTTAATTGGCCTCCTGTAGATGTTGCTGCATTATCAATGTGTTCTAGAAAATTTTCTATTCGTTTTTTTAAGTCAATAGAAAATTTTGAATATTCATCCTTCCTTTCTTGAACAAATGGTGTTAACAAACCTATGCCAATTTCCTTGATATGCGAGTAATCATTGCATTTCATTCGTTTTCCTGGATTCGAAGCTTTCGACAAAACGAAACCATTAGCCGAGGAAATATTCATAATTGCAGAAAATGCAACGAATTGCCATCGCTGTGCTCTTCTTGAAACGGAATAATTAGCACATTTTTGATCTAAAGAATCAACACGTCCCTTAGTGGCGTTACAAAACTGAATAATTTCAGGCTTGCCACTTTCCTGGTCTACAGATTTGATTTGCATGGATGATATCTTGACTACTCTTTGATTTTTTTTTTTGGTACATATGAAGCCAATGTTTTATCATTTGTGAATCCAAGAAGAGTGTAGCCTACGGGTCGGCTTTTGAGTGGCAGAAACTGTGGTGGAATTTCACGCTTATTTTTCCGCATAGTCCCCGAGAACGTCAATCCATTTTTTTTCAGTTTGTCAACTAACTCAATCGAAGAAAACCTATTATCTCCGGTAATATTTCTATTGGTATTGAAAACTGATTTAACCGGTGATAAGATAGTGCGGGTTGGCACAGCGAGTTCGTTTTTTTCTCTCGAATCGGATTTGCCACTGTATACGAATGCATTGTAGAGATTATGTGTTTTTGAATCACAGATAATCTTTATGCCGTATTTTGCAGGCATGGACATCATGTAAACCCTAAACAAACATTTTCCCCTAAATGGGCTAAGCATCTCATCCACCGTGAGGTATTCAGAGCAAAAGCAATATTTCTGACAATTTTTTATAAATATATTGAACACTTCAGAAATCAGAGCAGTTCTATCACTGACTTTTCGCTCATCGCTTGTTTTAATATTATCAAATCGTAAAGATGAAAAAAGGAACAAGAATCGTTTAGAGACATAGTGATCCTAAAAATATCTCTTCCTCTGCTACCCGTTGCCAACGAGCTTTCAACATCTTCGTTCCAGATTCAAAAATACCAGCTAATAACAGAGATAAATTCAATTTCAGATGCTGCATCCTTGAGCACCTGAAGGAGAACAAAAAAGTCTGGTTCTTCTCACTTTTTGGGTGTATGTGAAGTGTGGAACCTCCCCAGAATTTAGAACATTTTTCGCTGATTTGAAATCAACCAGTGATTTCATTCTGATCGTTAGCTTTTCGGCATTGATTCTTTTAATCTCGAAATTAGTTCATTTATTTTCGGCTGCCAATAGCCGAACCATATCCTCTCCAGTTAGGCCGAACACATCAATTGGTGGAACTTTCTCTGTATTTTTGGCAAATTTTTGAGAAAGACCAGTAGAACTGCGAGCTTGTTTGTTCTCCTTATTTTTATTTTTAAGGAGAGGATAAAATTATCATTGTTATCTTGATTAACATTACCTTCAATACTAACTTCAACGTTTATTTCTTATTGAAGCCCGCCCAGCGCTGCATAGTAGTTCTGGCTGTCGATAGCGCCTCCAGCTTTTAGTATTTCTTGTGGGATGACAGCTTTCTTCTCTTAGTTTCCATATTTATTGGGCTTATCGGCTCTGCATCTTGAGTTTTCTTCGCTCTCTTGTACATATCTTCGAGCGTTTTCAGTCTTAGTTTCAATTCCTGTATTTCAGCTTGAAGTCGACTTACTTCTTGTTTGTCTTCGACTCCTTGAGTCTTACGTTCGCCATCTGTGGAGCCCTCTTTACTCGTGGGTCTTCTTGCCGCCAATTTCGCATTGCTACTCTCCCCGAGGTCCCCCAATGGAGGGAAGCCGTCGGGCTCCTCCACACAGCAGTCCCGAGTTAGTCTTTGATTTCTTTGCTTTTGTTGATTTATTGATTCCGTGAGTCGATGCTTTCGACGAAAAATAGCTTTTTCCAATAAAATCAAAATCACGTCTACACGTTACGAGTGCTAGACGTAGCTTTGTAAATACAGTTTCCTTTTCTAAACGTATGTAAAAAAATCGACCGAAATGCAAGCGGATATTTGCCGCGGAAAGGTGGCACGCATCGGAACCGGAGAGTTTTCCCAACACAATTTATCTTCAAGAAATGTCAATTTATGTATTTCCGTGCATCCGGAGAAGTTGGCAGGGTGACCGTGTGTTTTGCACATTGTGCAAAACGGGGCTGTTACGGGTTTTTCCATGGCTTTTCGCGGACATTCTTGTGGGATATGCTCATCTGCACATGCTACACAGCGAAGATTAAATCCACGATTGGCGGAAACGTGACCAAACCTCTGGCATCGGTAGCACTGGACTATGTCGCTCCTTTTGGGGCGCTCCCAGACGGCACGTTGGTGCAGAATGTAGCTAAGTTTTATTAAGGAGTTTTTATCGTCTTCTGAGGTCACGGTGATCCTAAATAGATCAAGCTCAATCTTATTCTCTCTCGACCACGCTGCGGTAAGCGGAGTGACAGATTCAACTCTTAAATCAGGAAGCTGGCTTTTGATACCCTCTCGGATTGCATCAGCTCCAAAATCTGACCCTATGCCTCTAAGTATGACAACACACTTTTTCCTTTCCTTTGAGGTAAAAGAATATCCCACCGCCGAGGTCTTTTTAACGAGGTTGAGGATGTAGTCATGAGCTTCTAGCCTATCTACTATTACCTTGAGTCTTGAGTTTGAAAGCCTGGTAATTCGGTAACCAAGGTGGGTCCCGTCTGTTGGGTTTACCGGTCTAAAACCTCTTTTAGCACCGACGCTTTTTCTTGCTCCACAAAAATTGGTGGATACCAAGTCTTTTTGGTTCTAGAGTTGTCTTCTTTGGCGGAATTTTCTGTGTACTAATTATTTAGAACGCTTAAAGGGTTTATATTGGGTGTAGGAGCATTGAGTGTAGGTACCGGGGCTTTACGCTTTACAACTAATTTTCCTTTTGCTAACATAAAATCATTCACCTTAGAGTTAATTAGGTTGGCATCTTCGATGAAGTTTGAAGTTTTTGTTTGCACGTCTTCGGATTCCATAAATTCCGATAGTAATTCCTTGCGGGCCGCTTTAGTCCTCGGTTGATCCGCCATTGTATCGTCCTGCGTGTTAAGCGTTGTCCATTTTTTGGATGTTACGATGAGGCCCACAGTTGCTGTGTTGGGCGCTATCCATGAATGGCTTGGAATGTCTCCAACTGAACTCCTATCCAAAATTCGATCTTACCTCCCAACATTTGACTCCACTTCCGACCAAGACCACTGGCTTGTCCACTGGCTTGTCCACTGGCTTTACTAAACTTCTACTTCATTCTTTATGGTGGTAAATAGGCTCAGAGTCCTCTCACTTAATATAAATTCCTTTATATCTCATGACAAGCGATCGCGGATTTACTAAAATCATCCCAACCTGACATCTTCCCTACCAAAAAGTGCGTGTGGATAACTACAATGTGCTGCGTAACAATACCGGAAGAGGAACGGCCATAATCTATCGAGATGACTTAGACGTCCAACAAATCCCCTTCGAGGAAAATAGTTCCTCATGCACGCTAGCAACTCTTAGCACTAAGCGCCCCAACGGGTGCCTCGCTAAAATCCTAATAGGATCCTTATACTTCCCGTGCAACCTAGGTGTCCTAACCACATCCACGCTCAATCGAATCCTTGCAACAGCCGCACCATACGAGTCATTCCTACTTGGAGGAGATCTCAACGCCAGATACGGGCACTGGGGTGACTCGACTCATAACATGAACGGAAAATGTCTCTTTGAATGGCTTAACATGGAAGGCTTCCTCATAGCATCCGTCGTAAACGCAGGCGTCCCAACATTCCCAAGAGGAAGTTCATACTTGGACAATTTCTTAATTTCATCCGACCTTTCTGACCCCACAAACCCGTTCACATGCTCTACGTTTGCTTCACTATCCGACCACCACGGCCTTTGCCTAAACATAACCCTCAAAGCCCATATACCAGTCCCTATATGTCCCCCACACTACAGACCATGCAGCTCAATAGATTGGCCAAACTTCCGAAAAGACCTCAATGATCTACTCCCGAAACTACCACCAGATCACGAGACTTTCTCGAACAACCAAATAGAAGAAGAAATATCAGCCATAACAACGGCACTAATTGAGTGTCTAGACCTACATGCTCCTCTCCAGAAACCCCGCAACCCGCCATATAGGTGTCTGACTCAGGAGATCCTCCACCTAATCAAAACTAGGAAACATATGCTCCAACGCCTAAAGCGCATTTTCCATAGAAGCTATAACCGAACAAACGAGGAGTACTTGGAACTCAAAATACAAACTACAGCAATTTCCTGCGAAATCCCCGAACGCATCAGACACGACGTAAATAATTCTTACAAGCACCGGTTAAAATCACTAGGACCATCGTCAAACGTGTTCAAAGAAATTGACCAACTCACTGGTCGCAAGAACGCCAAATACAACGTTGACAAAGACCCTATAAGGCAAGGGAACGAAGTCTTAGCCACTTCTTCAGCCAAAATTACTGCATGTGAGGGATACTTCAAATATCTATACCGCCGCCGTGAGTCACCCAATACAGCATTAAATATGAAAGCCAATGAGGAAGTTCAGCTTACAACTGTAGGATATGAAGGCTCTTATTTAACCATATTCTCGAACTCCAATAAAGCATCTTCTCCAAGACATCTAGTTTTTGAACAGTTCTTCACTTCGAAACAGGAAGTTGAGGATATCCTTAGTGCTTTAAATAGCAAGCTGTCTCACGGCCCAAACTGAGTTCTCAAAAAATGTAGGAAAACCATCTCCTCGCACCTGACAATAATTTACAATAATTGTATAAATAACGGCTACTTTCCCCAATCATGGAAAACCAGCAGACTCATCCCCATCCCAAAACCAAACTGCGAAGGAAGCATTAACAACTTCCGGCCCATATACCTGCTTTCGAAATGGGGAAAATCCTGGAAAAGATAATCCTACGCAGTTTCACTGACTTGACCTCCCCCTGATCCCAAGTTTTCAGTTTGGATTTGAACGCGAACGCTACTGCACAACAAAGTCACCAACAACCTACGACAAAAAAAGTGTACCCTAACATGCGCCCTAGACCTGAAAAAGCTTCCTGCCCGGTCGCAATCCTCAGAATCCTATACAGCTTCCTATCGAACAGAGCAGCTCAAATAAAAATAGGGAACCTCAATTCATCCCCCATCCCTATCCACTCCGGGGTTCCCCAAGGTTTTATTCTCGGGCCTTCCCTATTTAAATTCTTCCTTTATGATATTCCTAGACCAAACTGCAGACGACATCCTCTTCACTGCTACCAATAGCCTTCCAGCCCAAGCTCAGACCCAGCTACAGAGTGCAGTCAGCGACCTAGATTCATAACTAAAGAACTGGGGGCTTGAAATAAACGCCAATAAACCGGAGCTGATCTGCTTTCGAAATGCCAGCGGCAAGGGACACCGTCCCGCAGTGTTTCAGAGCAGGCATGTTCGAATACAAATCGGAGATGAATTCATTCCCCTCAAAGAAAACATAAAGTACCTGGGAATTCACTTCAACAACAGATTCAAGTCAAACATACACGCTAGAAAAATGCTCAATAAAGCCAAAGCGGTGGCTGCACTTACGTCCTCTCTACTGTCCTCGAAAGCTGTATGCCACAAAGTGAAAGCACAAATTTACAAAACACTCATAAGGCCAATCATCACCTACTCATTCCCAGCTTGGCTAACAATCTCGCCAACGGTAGCCGAAGAAATCCAAATCTTTGAGAGGAAAATCCTCCGAAAATGCCTCTGTAAATATCGACGCCCCAATAAAAAACATTTTAGGAACTCAATACTCTACAACGAAACAGGAATTATACCAATTTTACATTACATGTCAATAACAAGCAAAAACCGCCTAGAAAAATGGCGAAACCACCCTCTTGAAGCTATTCGCGCACTTTTTGACTCTCCCACTACAAGTGACCCCTATTACCTATGTCCTCTTAAAATCCTCGATAAATACGGCCCAGACTCCTATAACCCCGATGCACCCAGTAAACCCCGGTTTTATCTGACCTCACAACCTAACACATACCGGGGCTGACACCTAAAAACAAAAAAAAAAGGAGACGTAAATTGCGTGTGTGTAAAAATAAAAATGTAAACATAAATAACCGGGCCAAGCCTGGCAAACATTAAAACAGCTAACCACCATAAGACGGAATCTAACAGAGGACCCATAAGGTCGGAATGGACGGAGCGTCTATCCTCCCAAGAACCTTCTGGAAAGGATCCGACGGAGGATAGGCGGCCTGCGTATACACAATCGAATTTAACAGCCGAAATACAACTTGTATATTTACCCACTCGTAAACTTTACATAGCTTGTATTAAGATTAGCTACATATAAGATAGGTATAGGCGTAGATTTAATTTACATATATTAGGAATAGGATTAAGTTACTTTAAGTTTTAATGTATTTATATGAACAATTTTCCAAAAATAAGCCATAAGAGCGAATGCCACCCTCTACATTAATCAAAACGAAAATTCAACATACATATATGCAATGCATATCCGAACTATCTAAGCTTATTTGACATCTATCTAGTGTCAAATGTCATATAGCTATTAAGCACCTACTGTCAATGATATAAAAGTCTCAATAAAGTATTACTTACTTAAAAAAAAACTTACTTGTATTTCCGTGCAGGATTTGCAACAAATGAAGGAAATGGCGTCAAGTGATGCCTTCGAAGAAATTAAACTTTTTATAGATTCAGATATTTTAAAAAATGCCTACTTTTGTGACGAATGTCATCTTTTCCCCGTAGATTTTTAAATTTTCGTGTTAAGTTATATGGAACAATTCCGATCAGAAACTTATTTGCAGTTAAATAGGTGCCTTCAAAATATATTTATTATCTGATGAAAATTTAATACGGAACGTTAACCAGAGACTCGTCGTTAATTTTCCACCCCTACTTTGTGGTTCCATCATTAATTATCTTAGTTCAAGGATCACACCTCAAAAACCATTTTCCCATTCCCAGATCGATATAAAAGCAATATATGTACAATATGTATGCTATGATTGAAGATAGCTTGAATATTCATCCCAACGCAATGTCCTTGATATTCTACACTTTCGCAATAAATCTCTCTTTCAAAATGAACAAATATCTATTTCACGGCAAATAAATTTCGAATATTCATAAATCCGTATGTACATACGAGTGCATCTACATACAATTATTCGATTCCACGAAAATCCTCCAAATATTCACGCTCGTACGATCAATACGAGAGGCAAAGCGTTTAAAATGTGGGAATAAAGTATGAAAATTTAATGGAGACACAAATCCTCGTATACTCGTATATGTAGATATGGAAACGTATGGATATATTTAAGTCGATTCTCAGACATATACTTACGTACATAAGTATATGCAAATGGAACTCTAGTTTGATTCGTAGAAAAAATAATTGCTGTCAGTCAATACTGTCAATATTAAATTGTGGAAAATAATTACTCAAATGTAAATGCAGATTCGTAAATCTTTGTGAAGATGAAAAGTCAGTTCATTATTCATAATGAACGCATATTTGACGCTTCAAGCTCCGTTGCTAAAATTTCAGGCTCATTTTGTTTGGATACATGGATGAAGTTTAAAATGTAATTTACTGTGTACGCATTGAAAATTGACGCCACGTGGTATTTATGAGAGGGATGTAGAAGTTATTTATGCTTGGAGGGATGAGATTACGTTCAGCATTTGTTGCATACAGAAGTGTTTTTAATGAATTCTACGTCCAGCCTTCGTTGCGTATAGACGTGTTTTTAATTCGCTCTTGTCAAGTTTTTAATTTTTTAAAAGTCAGTCCAAAGTTAATTTTGGTGGTTTATTGTAAAAAGCTTATATCGTCGAAGGAATCGACCCACGGAATCATATCGAATATTATTTTACTTCCATAAATCAAGAAAAGCAAATAATTCAATGACTGGTTCGGGACTACTAGCATGGAGGAGCTCAACGGCTTCCCACCGTTGGAGGAACCCGGGGAGGCGGCAATCGTCCATAAAAGGAGACATAACCAGGAAAGCTCTGCAGATGGCGGACGTAAAACTCAAATAGTTGAAAAACAACAAGAAGTGATTCGACTTCGACATGATAATCTAGAATTAAGACTACGACTATAATTCCTTGAAGATCTGTTCAAGAGAGGGATGAAGACTCAAAATGCAGAACCAGTAAAGCAAATCAAACGGAAACTTAGGCAAAGAAAGCTGCCAAACGAACTATACCAGAGGAAATCTTAAGTGCTGGAGGTACTAGCGACAGCCAAAACTATTATGCAGCGTTAGACGGACAACAACAGAGAATGGAACTTGAAGAATGTATTAAAGGTAATTCTAATCAAGATAACGTTGTTAATTTTATTCAGTACTTAAAAAATAAAAACAAGGAGACGAAACTAGCTCACAGCTCCACTGGTTCCTCTGAAAAAGCACCCAAGAAGGGAGAAAAAGTTTCGCCAATTAACGTGTTCGGGTAAAGTGGAAAAGATATGGTTCGGTTATTGGCAGCTGAAAATAAACTAACAGATTTCGAGATTAAACGAGTTAATGCTTAAAAATTAACAATTGGAACAAAATCACTGCTCGTTTCAAATCAGTTAAAAATGCACTGAATTCCGGGGAGCTTCCACACTTCACCTACACCCAAAAAGTGGAAAGAATCAGAGGTTTTTGTTGAAGGGATTGGACTTCGGAGAGGATACCGTCAATCTTCTTCAGGTGCTCAAGGAAGCTGCACCTGAAATTGAATTCATTTCCATTTGCAATGAGAAATTTGACGGCAGAAAAGAAGAATTTATCACTTTACTTGGTACAGACTTCAAATAAAAGCAGTCAAGTGCTCTTCAACAAATAAGGTACTTGAATTTTCGAGTGGTGAGGTGGGGACCTCTCCAGAAGAGAGAAGTCAACGAAATTTGGGTGCCAACTATGCCATGCACTATCGATGCGTCAAATGCAAGGACGTTCATGCTCCTAGTGAGTGCAAATTGGCTCAGACGAAGCAAAAAGAAAAATTATACTGCGCTAACTGCGGTGTTTCTGGTCATCCGGCGACATATCGAGGATGTTCCAGATAACAAGATGCGAGAGTAAAATTTGTCCGAAAGCAAGCACAACTACACCGCAGTGTCTTAGCTCGGATCTTCATCAAGCCCTTGCACTTGCCGCTAGAGGACCAGCAGAAAATGCGGTAAATAGTGTACAGGGTTTTCCAATAAGAGGTGTTATTTTGATATTAAAGGAACATTACGATATTTTAATATAAATGATCGAATGTTTATTTCATTATAAAGAGGAAGGTATGTCGCTAATAGTGAAAAATAACATCAGGCAAATGACCTTCACGACCACGCTTACAGGACCATATCCTTTTCATGAAATTTTCCATAACCAAATCGCAAAGTGGCTGCCCTATGTCCTCGATAGCCTCACGAATTCCATCTTTGAGATCTTGAATCGACACTGGGCTGTCGGCGTGGACCTTCTCTTTTACGTGGCTCCAGAGGAAGAAGTCGCAAGGTGTTAAATCACAAGATCTCGGTGGCCAATTTTGATCACCTCTTCGAGAGATAACACGGCCCGGAAACTTTTCCCGTAAAAGACCAATGGTTTCGTTGCTTGTGTTGCACGTAGTGCCGTCTTGTTGAAAGAAAACGTTGTCCAGATCAATACCATCCAATTTCGGCTATAAAAAATCATTAATCATCTCTCGGTAGGGCAAGCCATTCACCGTGACTGTTGCTCCAGCCTCATTTTCGAAAAAGTAAGGTCCAATGACTCCGCCGGACATAAACCGCATCAAACAGTCACACGTTGAGGACAGAGAGGCTTTTTAACAATAACTCTTGGGTCTTACAAGCTCCAGAAGCAACAATTTCGCTTATTGACGAAGCCGCCGATATGAAAATGGGCCTCATCGCTCAAGATGATTTTTCGATGGAATTCCGGATCATTTTCATGCATTTCAAGGACCCACCCAGCAAAGACACGACGTTGTTGCTTATTAACCGGCTTGAGTTCTTGTGTTAACTGAACTTTATAGGCCTTAAGACCCAAATCCAATACGGTGTAATGACGTTTGTGGAATGCCTGATTCCAAAGAACGATGAGAAATGGACAAACCTGGGTTTTCTTGAACACTTTCGGCTACAGCAGCAATATTTTCGGCTGTTTTTGAGTGACGTGCACGTGTTTTATTCTTCGCATCACTAAATTGTCCCAACAGCTCGAATTTTTCCACCAATTTTTGTATTGCGGTCCGACAAGTACTTCACGCCGACAAAAAAATTTCGAGTCTTACGAACCGTCTCTGCCAAATTTTCACCATGTTTATAGTAAATTTTAATAACTTCAATGCATTGTTGAAGCATGTATCATTCCATTTTTAATAATAACGTAGTTTTTAATTGTCAAATGACAAAAAATGACAGCCTCAAAAGTGGCATCTACCGAAATATCGTGCTATTAAAATAACACCTCTTATTGAAAAACCCATAAATAATGTAAGTGGCAGTAATGAGCTGCTTCTCAAAGTTTACCAGCAACTAAATTCTTCATCGGAGAGAACCGAAAAACAAGACACACAAATTAACTTTGTTTTTCAGTGTTCAGGCCTTTCAAATGCCTCAAAATAATTTCTCATCCAGTCACATTCAATAATACTCTACATCGACATGACTATCTCCTTAAATTCATTGTTAAGCAAAAGCCTGACATCATGCTTCTCACTGAAACCACCTTAATTAATGGAATGGAAATCAATCATCAAGAAAGATTCAAAAGAAGTTTAATCGAAATTACCAGAAGCAATGTCTTCCTTCTGATGATGGCAATGTTTGCTCAATGGTTTCTAATGAGAGGAATCTAACTAACGATGAAATAGATCTCTATTTGTCGAAGTTAGAGAAGCTGACGTTACAAACGATTGAGAAAGTAGTTCCTAGGATTAAACATCGAAACAATATGGAAGGATATGAAACACGTACTATCGCAAGGTTGAAAAGATTGAAAAGCCTTCTTCCCACACGCGTCCGCAATATTTATCGGTGATTTTTGGATTACAACCATCCCTCGTTTGCTTTGTTGAAACTACACCTAAAGAATGTCCGGGATATCGGTTCATACTTCAGGAGTGACGTCAGCAATCAATGGACGGAAAAATTGACGGGTATTATCCCACAGGACCTAGATTGCTTTTATGCAAAAGAGAATAGTTTATTCCGCAAGAAGTCTCAAGTAAAGGTATTGAATCTTAAAGTCGGTAGTGATGAAATAAATCTTCTTGATAGGGCTGGTATCGAAATTGATAGTGCGACTCCAAATAGAAATGGAAACAGGATTATTTGTGAGGGATTACATAAACTTGCCCTAATTGGAGCATATTTTGAATTGGTTCATCTACCAAACCCTGAGAGAGGAAATGAACTATTTTCAGAGGTCGTTGAAGCAAATTTTCCGACTTCAAATCAAGCCTGAACGGTGAATCAATTCTTCATTTCAATGATTAACATCTGACCTCATACCGAGCTTGAATCTTATTGATTATTTTGTCAGCTATGAAGACTTGTGTTTCATATTTCGCAAGATAAACAACAAGAAATCATATGGTACTGATGGTATTCCAAATGTAGTTGTCTGACATTAGCCTGAGGTTGCCATTAGGAATTATTGCATATTGTCAAACAACATGTTGAGCAATTCATATTTCCCAAATGAGTGGATGAAGGCTAAGGTATGTCCGATCTTGAAAAAAGGAAAAGAATCTTCATGCCCCAAAAGCTATCGCCCATCAGCTTGCTGCCTAACATCAGCAAGGTGTTTGAAGTGATACTCAACAGAGCATTAAATGCCCGCATTGAGAAATATGAGTTGACGCCGAATTGCCAATTTGGTTTTCGTGCCAGGCATTCGACCACACATGCAATAATGAAAGTAACCTCAGACATCTGGTGGAAACTAAATGATAAACAGTGTGTTGGAGCATGTCTCATTGATATGGAGAAAGCCTTCGATACGGTGTGGTTAGATGGACTAGTTTTTAAACTCCTTCAGGACAAGTTCCCCAGACACCTTGTCGCCATGATGTGCAATATGTTATACGGGAAATCGTTTGTTATAACTGATGGAAATCTGACAACAATGTGCGAATTCAAGGTATTGAATGGTCTACAGCAGGGAACAGTTACTGCGCCTCTGCTCTTCTCAATCTTCATTCGCAAGCTATTGAACGGCTTTGATTTGAACGTCTCGTCAACGCGATCATTGGTAGCGTTTGCTGATGATCTGATCATCTATACGGCAGACCGAAAAGCTACAATTGTTCAGAGCAATCTCCAAAAAATGTTCAATGATGTGCAGCTGAACACTGACAATTGGCGAATGAGAATCAATGCGCAGAAGTGTGAAAAAATTTTGTTTCGGACAACGCTGCAAGGGGTCAGTCAAGACCTGAAAGGAAATTGGAAGGATTTCCACATCATGACTGGCGAGGTTAGTTCAGAACGGGTTCCACATAAATCGAGTGTTCGATATCTCGGTGATCATCTCGATTAGTATCTGTACTATACTGAACATGTGAAAATCATGCTCAGTAAGGCACTTAAAGTAGTCATGGCCCTACGAAGACTCTTTCATTCCAGATACATTGATCAAAAGGTCAAAATTATCTGTTACAAGACCCTGGTTAAACCAGTTATGACAACTATGATTGACAGAGCGCTATGACCGAGGTTGGTTCAAGTTTATCGAGTCATTGTCTTATCATTAACGCCACCTTTTCGAGTAATCGCGCATACGCAATGAAAATAACGACTCGATAGTTTCCTCCGATTTTCTGGTCGTTGTTATCAGCTTCTCATGGCTGGCACTTTCGTTTAGAACGTTTGGGAAATTTCGTTTCAAACCGCTTGCGCGCGTTTCTCATGAAACGTGCTGCCGCGGATGGCTGTCAAACCATAATTTTGCTGCTCCTTTAAACTTTGACGGTGCGGCGAGAAACAATATCTCTTCATCTCAATCGAATGTGTCTCGCAGCTTGTTAATCCGACTTGAAAATTGAGCCGAGGTAAGTGACGGATCAGAGTATGGGTCAAAATCGGGTAGTATCTCACCAACTTCACGAACGGTGAGTGAGCGACTACGAATATGTGTTGTGGATAAGATCTGTGTTCGTTCTTCCATATTGTGATGCGTTGTCGGCGCAGCCCCCGACGGAAAAGCAACGAGCGGTTGCGGTACGTATGAGACCCTGGACGTTTTCGGCGGCAATATTGAGACGTTTAATGTTGCTGGCGGCAGCATCGCGCGGCATGTTGCTGGCGGTGACATGATCGGCTTGTATTGCTGCCATCGTATTAGTCGACGTTGGCGGGGACGTCTGAACGTATGTATTGGTCGGCATTTGCGGAAACGATTGTACGTTATTTTTGTTGGCGATGTGGGCAGCTGTTGCATTGGTCGAATTGATATTGTGTGTTTTTACGCCGGAGGGCGCTTCAAATATGTTCCTTCCGGTAAGTTCCCTCAACAATGACGTAATGGATACCATGTCGTTTTTCATTTTATTGATGTAAAACGATGATATTTTGTACGTAAAATTATGTTCCTTTAACCTAATGCTACAACTGTCATTTGTCACTCTGTTCACTTCTGTCAATTTGTCTGTCAATAAACATTGTGTTAAACGTTAGCTAATTAAAATCATATTATTGTCTATAAAACAATAACATGGTAGCAGAGCGTAGTTCGATTTGAGTGGACCAACGTTTTTCAAGACGATTGAGCAAAATAAATAGTGTTTTTTGAAGAGGTTTTCTCGAAACTTTAAGGTGATATTTGCTGGAATTTTGGTGACTGACAATCATGGAATTTCAAGGAATTGAGAAGTTAAAAGGTTCGGAAAACTGGAATATTTGGAAGTTCATGGTGCGCAATTCATTGCGAGCAACTGAAGGAGCATACGAAGTGAGTATTGGAGAGTTGGTTCAACCAGTGCTGGCGGCTAATGCGGCTGCGATTGATGCTCAAGGTCAAGAAACCGGACACTTGCTGTGTGAGTGAAACTAATCTGGTGGTCAAGGACTCTCTTCAAGTCTGGCATGAGAGTTTAGGTCATCAGAATAAAAGATATGTTGTGAAGATACTCAAGAATCACGGAATTGAAGTACAACAGGACGACGAATTCTGTGGAACTTGTGTACAAGGTAAACAACATCGAGAACCGTTCAAATTACGTCAACAGCGTTCATCTGTGCCAGGAGAAGTGATCCATGCTGATGTTGGTGTTTCACTTGGATAGGAGTCTATTGCTGGTGCAAGGTACTTCGTCTGCTTCACGTGTGACTATTCAAGATTTCGTATGGTTTACTTCTCGAAGGAATAATCTGAGGTGTTTGACAAGACCAAAGAAATATTGCAACGAAGTCAACCGGTAAAGGTGTTCCAGTGCGACGGAGGAAAGGAATTTGACAACATGAAGATGCGAGAACTCATGGATTCGGAAAGTACGAAAATGGTAATTATACGCCTCAGCAGAACGGTTGTGCTGAACGATCAAACCGGAAAATGGGTGAGCTAGCACGAACCATACTTGTAAGCAAGGATCTGCCAAAGTTTCTGTGGGCTGAACCGAACTGGTCCAAGCTCTGTAGAGGGCAAAACTCTGTACGAGTTATTCGTTGAGAAGAGTGTTCATTTGAACAGGTTTCATATTTTTGGAACCACATGCTGGGTGATGGTGCCTAAAAAACGTCGGAAGAAGTAGGATGCTACTGCAGTTTTTGTTGGGTACTTGGAAGACATCGATGGTTTTCGTGTCACCTGAAGCATCGCACGTGCCTGAGGTCCCGGATCCCGTGTTGCCAGTCGTTCCTGCTGAACCGCAAATTAAAGAAACCCCTAAAGCTGCAAAAGATACCACTCAACGACGTCTTCGAGTTAGAAGTAACCTACAGAAACCTGTAAAATTGGGTGAAATGTTTCTTGCAGAGTAAGAAAAACCTTGAGACTACAAAGGAGCCATGAAGTCGAGTAATCATGAGCACTGGAAGGCTGCAATCTTAGAAGAAATGTCTTCACTGAAGGAAAATTCAACCTGGGTTTTGACGGGGTTACCTCCAGGAAGGAAGCCAATAGCTAATCGCTGGGTCTATCGTATCAGACGAGATGCAGAAGGGAAGGCTTGTCATTACAAAGCTAGGCTTGTTGCGAAGGGTCATAGTCAACAAGAAGGTATTGATTATCATGAAGCATTGATTATCATGAAGCATTCAGTCCTGTAGTTCGATTTGATACTATCAGGGCGATTCTAAGTGTTACTGCCAAGAAAAGTCTGGAGTTGGCCCAATTTGATGTGAAGACGGCATTTTTAAACGGTGTTTTGAATGAAGAAATATACATGGATCAACCTGAAGGTTTGGAAGATGGTTCTGGTAGTGTGTGCAAGCTGATTAGAAGTCTCTATGGACTGAAGCAATCTCCGAGGTGCTGGAACAACCGGTTCAAGGAGATTCTTATCAAGTTTGGTCTCGTCCAGTGTGAAGCTGATCCATGTCTTGTCTTTTGTATGTCTGGTGAAGATAAACTGATCATTGTCCTTTATGTTGATGATGGTCTAGTAGCTGCAACACAGAAGAGTGTGATTCAAGAGTTCCTGAGGAAGCTGGAGATGGAATTCAAGATCACACGTGAACCGGTTAGCTGTTTCCTGAATATGCTCATTGAACGTGAAGAAGATGGTTCAATCCGTTTGAGTTTTAACGCCCATTGGCAAGCACGTGCAGTTGGAAGGGAAAACTGGTTTGAGAACATCTGCTCCTTACCGTGAAGTTGTAGGATGTTTGATGTACTTAGCTGTTGCTACTCGTCCTGACATCGCGTTTGCAGTCAATTATGCGTCGCAGTCCTTGGAAGATCCGGAAGATATCCACTGGTTGCTGGTAAAGAGAATCCTGAGATACGTCAAAAGGTCTACATCAGTTGGTATCAGGTACGAGGCTGGTTCCAAAGGAAGTGTCTTCAAGGGCTTCAGTGATGCAAACTATGCTCGTCGATCGGATACTCGTCGGTCTGTTAGCGGAATCGTTTTCATGCACAGTGGAGGACCGATATCCTGGGCTATCAGACGTCAAGAGTGTGTGTCTCTATCCACAACTGAGGCTGAGTATGTCGCTGCTAGTAAAGCTGCCAGGAAATCTCTGTGGTTGTCCCGACTGTTCGCAGAAGTTTCTCCCTTAGACAACATTCCAATTCTTTTTGTGGACAATCAAAGTGCAATCCAGTTAGCGAAGAATCACGAGTTCCACAAGAGGACCAAACACATTGAAGTGAGGTACCATTTCATTCGAAAGGAGTTGCAAGATGGAAGGTTGAATATTCAACATGTTTCAAGTGATCAACAACTCGCTGATATCCTGACGAAGCCGCTGTCACGTCTGAGATTGGCTTATCTACGTTCTGCCTTTGGGATGATCTGATCTGATTTTGAATTTAGTTTGTTATTGAAAAATTGAAATATTGTGTTTTAGAGGAAGTATTGATGTAAAACGTTGATATTTTGAATTCAAAATTATGTTCCATTAACCTAATGCTACAACTTTCATTTGTCACTCTGTTCACTTCTGTCAATCTGTCTGTCAATAATTGTGTTAAAAGTTGGCTAATTAAAATCATATTATTGTATATAAAGCAATGACACATTTTCTCGATCTCCTCATTAGTTATTGGATTTGATGTGTTGGACGGAGAGTGCTCTTGCTCTATTTCCTCACGTTTGTCATCCCACTTCTAAATATTGTCAAAGACGGAACCGAAAACAATAAAATTAAAGTCGAGACTGAAATTGCTTATTCAATCTAATTTATTAAGTTTGAGGCTTCCCCATCGAGCGGATACAATCAATTCACTATCTCTCGCATCTTGTTACTCGCGTCTCACGCTATAGTGTTGCCAGGTGACAATGTTGGGTGCTGGTTGCACTCCGCACTTTTCGCCTGGATGATAGTTCTCTTGCGTTAATTCCGGCTAGAACTTCGTCAATCTGTTCTAGTAGATTGAACGTCGCCTTCTTGATTTGCTTGCAGTAACTGTTTTGCACATAAGGCGAATGTTTGGTTTTGATGAAATTTGTCCCAGATTTGGATGAGGCGCTTCTTCCTAGATTCCAGGTAGCCTTCAGTTTTCCTCTGTTGAGAATCCTTGGCGTAGTTTCGCACCATCCGCTCGATTTCGTCTCTTAGATCTTGCTGTCTGCTGATGAGTCCTGACATCTTAGAGTCCTGTCATGGTGGCCAAGTGTTGAAAAACTGTTCTGAAGTTGAAATAAAATAAATCAGTCACAGTTTTGGAGATAGAATAAATGCCTTTATTACGCCCAGCTAGTTTTATACATGAATCACGCTTACTTGTATATTTTACAATTTAAATTTCCCATGGTCTGCTGTGACATGTGAGCTGCACAATTTCCAAAGTCGCGGAATTGCATGTCTGAGACTGCGCTTGTACATGGTTTAGAATATCCGACAGTGTGTAAAGTGATCACATTAAATCGTGGGAGCACAATGAAAATATCTATGCTGAACATTGTTTTTGGCTAGAGTTTGGTGTGTGGGAGTTAATTGTTTGGAATTTACAATATACGATTTTACGGAAAGTTTTCATGGGAAATAATTTTTTTTATGGAATTCAAACAGTCATCAAGGCATTTGAATTAACGTATGCTCTCAAATTATGTGCCCATAAAAAACTTTTGACATGGCTGTATTATTATGTAGATAATTAGCCAATAGTCTAGATAGGATGCACAAGGATGTTGTAGATACTTTTAATAGCTGTCTTCCTGTAGTAGGAAAGAAAATCAGCTCATGTAATTAAAGGATTAACCCTAATGTAATAAAATGCTACATTCATATTTTTTCACCATTGCTACTTTGTATTTTGATAATTCTCACGCGGATGACCATTGGAAATTAATTCTATACATGTTTATCATTACAATAATGCACATTGACCAAATCGATTACTCTTCTTCACTTCTAATAATCAAATAGTGCTACAGGATCAATGACCAAATAAATATTAAGGTATTACCTGCATCAAATACTCTGATTTCAATGGAACCTCTTCTGCTAACCATCAAATACCATTCTCAGAGAACCAACTCTACTCCCAGCTGAAATCAATAAGGAATTCGCCGGGCGAAGTGCTAAGCAAATACTCAAGTTCTTAAGAGTATCACAAACTTGTGGAATATTTTAGGAGTCTTAGCACGTTCAAAGCATCCTTCAGGCATACTTCCGTTTCCCCGAGTAGTTCGTTTCGAAAAAGAAGGCTCAATATGGATCACTCATATACCTGTGCAACGTTTTAGTTTTGTAAACAATGAATTCCATTTTGCGAATCTGTCGTTCTGTAATTTTCGTTGAAAAGTAACTTAAGGTAATGGAAACAAACACTTCAATAACTTGCCAACCACCCTCGGTATTTGTTCAGTAAGTTAAACCGCCAAGTTGCGAGGAATCAAGATTATTAACAGAGTAACCACCCCATTCGTGCAAATATTAATGCATTGCAGCTGTTAGAAAGGAACTACTCGACCGCTCCCCAAAAACTATTATTCTAGTCTTTTGATCCGATTTCTAGGAAAGCACATTTGCGACAAATGGAAGTAGGTACATCTTGGAAAGCGTCGATTAAGACTATAATGCTGAGGCAAACTTTCAAGGGAATCCTTGCAATGCGACACACAATGGGATATCTATCTCTACTTGTAGAATGGACTGAAACTGGTCTCTCAGTGCTACATTCCAACCACAAGGACTATGTGCACGAAAACGTGAGGAAGGGGAGCACAATCGGCAAGCCACATCTTGTGTTTATGTCGGGAGTCCTCTCATAAAATTCGGGCACTAAGCACACTTTAGTTTTCTACGTGTCACCCTATAAGCTGAATATAACCGTTCCCATTGTAGTCAGGCATTTGTGTTTGGTTTTCTGGAGTGAACACACTGAACGGCTATAAATATTTTAAATAGCGATCCTTGCCCTCATGTGGGAAATATATTCTGGTAGTTGTTTATATTTTGCTTATTGCATTTATTTGAGATTCCTGAAGTATGTGTTCGATTGAATTCATGGGAAAACGATTTCGGAGGAATAATCCGTCTGCAATAGATTCAAGGCTATAAAGTGAATTGGCGTTTCGGGATTGGCATAGAAATGATGTGTTGAAATAATCGTATCAACTTTTATTGCAGAATACAAATAGCGCCGATATAGCAAAATTATTGAAGGTTAAAATTAAATAACATTATAATTTGAATTGATAAGAAGATATACATACTTCACTAAATGATTTCAGTATTGAAATCATAAAAAAAAATTAGAAAAAAAGAAAACCGACCTCATAATGCTTGTAAAACGATGAAATAAAGATTATGGAATGGGAGCCTGGTCGAGTTAGCGACTTTCGAATGATGAATAACGATAATTTAGAATAAGAAGCGAACGTATGGAACTTTTATTTTAGATTGATTCGATTATTACATTGATTGATCTGTACGGATGAGCGAACATTTTGTGACTGCCTCGAGAAAAGTATTTCTTAAGATTGTGTGTGAATAGTAGGTGAGTGTATGTGTGAGTAAAGTGCGCCGTTTGTGTTGATAAAATGGAGATAACTGAGCTTTCTAGCACTCTTCTTCATGTCGAGCTTGGGAATGATTTGATTGATGAAACTTCATGATCACGGATGTGATCAAGATGTGTCGGTACTGGCAGCCCCTTGGCAAATATATCGGTTGGCATTTGCTCAGTTTGTAAGTAGACAATACCAACTGGATAGTATTTCAAAACTTGATGATTCAAGTTTCCAGCTCCCTTGTTGTCGTTAAAAAAGTCTTTTTATTTATTTATTGATATGTATCAGTGGCTAGAAATTAACACTGCACCAATCAGACTTATCTGAATGCAATAATAATTTATTTATGCTTATTCTATTAAATACAATTTTTCTAAGCCTAAATCTGATGATTCAATGAAAATTGATTAATCGGTTGATAGATAGTTCATAATCAGAGCTATTCTATAATCTAAATATTAACAAGTGCATAACTCATGAACAAGCCTATTCCGATATGTTTATAAGTTCAATTACTTTACGATAATTGCACTTTTTGCATTTCTTAACGGTTCAATTTGTTTGAAATTCTGCAATTTTAGAAATAATGAAATGCTGAATATCACAGAGAGTTCAATGATATTGGATATGCTAAATATTACAAAGAGTTGAGAATGATAAATATTACATCGAGTTTAATGAATTGAAAATAATGAACATTAGAAAGTATAGTTCACTGACATGAACATTGCCGGCCCCCTAGAGTTGTTCCAGATGTATGGTTGATGCTCATTAAACCAGTTGATTTTCGTGTGTGGATGTTGAACTTTGTTGGGGTGCTTTTTATGTTGATATTTTGAGATGACCGCTTCCGGATAAGATAAATCATCTGACCAATGCCTAGTACTAAACATGTAGTTGTGACAGTGACACCAGCGGTTATCCTGTGGCGTTGAATTGTTGTCCAATGAGAGTTTCGAAGGATGAGAGAAGGTCTTCTTGTTCGTTGATAAGTGCGGAAAATTCATGCGTTGTTGGGACGATAGAGGAGGCCTTCAAGTGTAATTTGATTGCTGAGTTTTCGGTAACATTGCGGATGGGGATGAAAGGTGTAACATAAACTGGGAACTCGAATTCTTTGTATAGTTGTGGAGTGAGGATGTACTCCACTGCTGATATAGTACAATCAGGCATGACTCGCAGGACCCCAGTTTCAGCATAATCGTGCCGTGGCATACAGTTTGCGCAGGTGTAGCGTGTGGAGTCGCAAAAAGCCATGAATTAGGACTTGTAAATTGTTTCCAAACGGGCTTATACAGTTGAAAAGTTTTTGCAGGGCACCATGTCCCTGTGTATGAATTGTAAACTTCTCGGATTATACAGTTCGGTCGTATTTTGATGTCGATAAGTGGAGTCATTGCGAGCAAGTATTGGTTGGTATTGATTTTGTATGCGTTGAAAACCTCATTTTCGTTCGTTTGAAAGTATAGCTTGTCATCATAGTTAATTCCGAGCAGAGAAGAGCTGATTTCGAATATAGAGAAGATATCTTTATTTTCTTGAATGGGAATCGCGGATGCCTTGGTTAGATCGTACCTGCGAATGTTGATTATTGGGAGCTGATCACTGATTTGTAGATGATCTCCTTCTAAAGAGGTTGTGACTTTTGATGTGGAGGTATATAAAATCTCAAGATAAGCTGTTAGAAGAGGTCGGAGATTATATATGACTGATTCCAATCCCGCTAGTTTCATACATTCCCAAATTCCGGGCTTAGTGTAGATGGTTCGCAGGATACTGTCGTATTTGTGGAATAAGCCATTTATGTAGTTTTTGGCGTGTTGATAGAGCGCTAGGAACCGAATGTTGAGTTGATTATGGTCAATTTTAGAAAACCATTCTTTTGATTTTTGAATCTCACTTGACCCTCATTGAAGTTATTCTGAAAATTTTGTAAGTTGGTTGTTAATTTGTGATGCCGTTGTATTTAGGGTGTGTGTTGCTTTAAGTACAATTTTTCTTTGTTTTAGAACCTGCTGTTTTAGCTTTTCCTGATTTTCGCCAAGGCGATTGACTTCCATGATAACCTCATCATTCACATCAAATAATGAAGTAAGTAGTTGGCTCAGAAGGCCTCGTGTTTTCCGAGAATGCAAAAAACGGATGGTATTGGTGCGCTCTAAAAAAAGATGCTGATAGAGATCCGAACAATAAATCTGATCATTCGCTTGCTTTGCGGCTGTACACATCTTTCGAACGCTTACATACACCTGTCCGATATTTTGCTCATCAAGTTTCAGATCGTCCAGAGGTAATTCGAAATGAAGTTGCAGCGCACCTCGAAGCAGGTTAGCCACTCCAATGTGCTCAATATACAATCCACCATTTAACGGAGAAATGCTGACTGTAGCTGAACTTGGAGATATACAGGTTCCTAGTCCTAATAGAGTTTAAAATAATACGGTTGCAAGGGTGACTGGTTTTGACCTCGATTTCTTCTGCTTTGGTTCAACTGGGCTCTCTTCTTGTAAATTTCGCTTATTTGGAGGAGTCGATGCTTTTGAGGTTGGATAAATAATTAATGTATTAGCTGCTTCTGGGTGAGTTGATGGTGATTTAGCTTCTATTGAAGTCAATGTATGCTGATTTTCGTGATTAAAAGAAAGACTGCACACCTTGGTTAATGCACGCTTAGTGAACTTTCCATTGAATTTCAAAGTTACCAGCGGCGAAGCGGCTGCTTCGGGAATATCGGCCCTTAGCCGACTTATGGCCAACGTAGGGGGACCCAGCCCACCAAGAAGACGCCTCTTGATGAGTGCTGTAGTGCCAGTGCTACTGTACGGAGCAGAGGTATGGGGCGACGCTCTCAGCAAGGAGGTATACCGAAAACGTTTGGCACAGGTACAGAGAAGGGGAGCACTGAGAATTGCATCTTCGTATCCAACAGTCTCCGACTCAGCGGTGAGAGTGATTGCAGGCGTGATACCTGTCGCCCTCCTTGCTAGAGAGCGCCGCACCATTTACCTGCGCCGAAACCAGGTTGCGAGGGAGATGGTCGTCCGCGAGGAGAGACAGCGCTCGCTCAACGATTGGCAGCAGTCTTGGGTGAACTGCACGAAGGGAAGGTGGACCGCGTGCCTCATCCCGGATGCGAGGCCGTGGCTAAATCGAAGGCATGGTGAGACTGACTTCTATCTGACCCAGCTTTTGAGCGGGCATGGGTGTTTTCAGTCTTACCTGCACAAGATTGGTAAGTCACGGTCTCTTGATTGTCGGTTTTGCCCAGGAGAGGAGGACAATGCCTGTCACACATTTTTAGCGTGTACAGAATGGGTCAAGCTGCGAAGGGAACTTGACAGAGAAACGGGGGAGCTCACCCCGGATAATATAGTTGCGGTTATGCTCGAATCGGTTGACAAATGGAACCAGGTGGCACATTATGTTCGGGCAGTCCTAAAATATAAAAGAGACTCACAGCAGCCGGGGGCACTAGGGCTGGGGGATCGCTCTACTGGTAATTCCTCTTCCCCTCTCCCCTCCCGCTAGGGAAGGGGCTCCCCAGCTCGAAGGCGCCCCACGGAGTAACAAAACGAGACCTGGCCCGAAGTAATGTGACAAACGGTTCCATGCTGGGTTCTCAGGTTGACAGGGGAGGTATTTAGTGGGTAGTCCAGTCGCGCACGGGAGTCCCACACTCTGTGCATAAATAGCATTCACCTCCCTACCACAAAAAAAAGTTTCCACTCTCACCAGCCCGTCCTCTCCAGGATGAGTCGCAACTATTTTTAACAGTGGCCATCACATGGATGGTATATTAGCACTTTTTACTAATACAATATCGCCTACTTTGACATTTGGTTGTGTGGTGAGCCATTTCGGTCGTTGTTGTAGACGGTTTAAGTAATCGCGTGACCACCTATGCCAAAACGAATGTTTCATGTATTGTATCAGGTTCCATCTTTTAGGCAGAGTAACATTACTCTCACTGGGATCGCTTTTGATTTCAAAAAGATTGCTTACGGTAAGAAAATAACCTGGTGTTAAGGCGTTCACATCAGATGGATCAGAGCTTATGTCAGTTAGAAGTCTGGAATTCAAACAGGCAGGCTTCGATTTGTGCGAAAAGTGTGTTGAATTCTTCTACTGTTAAAATTTGCTGGCCAATTGTTTTGTAGAGGTGTCGTTTCATCGACTTGACACTGGCTTCCCAGAGACCCCCAAAGTGTGGGCTGCTTCTTGTGCCAGCTCTGCTCCTGCATTTCGTGTTAAGTTGACTTATTCTTCTTGTAGATGTTTTTGTGCTCCACGAAAGTTACTGCCACAGTCGCTTTAGAGGATATGACATTTTCCTCTTCTAGCGATGAATCTCCGAATTGCTGCTCAACAAGTTGGCGTAGACAAATCAGATGCCAGCTCAAGGTGAAAGGCTTTGGTAGCCATGCAGACAAATATGGCTCCATAAGCTTTAACGGTCTTTGCTCCATGTCCTGAACTCCAACGTATGTTGATTGGGCCTGCATAATCTACACCTGTCTCCATAAAAGTTTTTTTGAAGCGTACTCGAGATGGTGGCAAGTTACCCATAAGCTGTTCATTTGGTTTGGCCGTCATCTTGAAGTAAGGTAAGCAATTCTTAAGAATGCCACGTGTTAACGTGTAGCCAGAGAGTATCCAACATTTTAAACGTAGCGTGCTTAACGTTAGCTGGACTCCTCCATGAAGTGTTTGTTTGAAGGCATCTTTTATGAGGAGCTCCGCTAAGGTCTCTTTTGGAATTATGGCTGGATGCTTGGCTTCTTCACCGATAAGCGCATAGTAGATTCTTCCACCTACTCTAAATACACCATCTGTGTTGAACCATGGGGCTAGAGCTCATAAGCTACTGGTAGCTGATACACTGTTTGATCGTTGTAGATGTTGTATATCTTCATGAAATGTGTTGCCTTGTGCTAAACGAATGCAGAGTGTTTCTGCATTTTTCAATTCATCTTTGGTGAGAACACCGGTTCGTTTGAGAGCTGGTTTATGTGTGTTATGCTTGAATCGTAGTGCTAAAGCAACGATTCTTTTCATTTTTTCAATACATGAGAAGCATCGTAGAATTTCTGGATCCACGGTACTCTTGTCGATTGCAAATGCGACCTGATGGGCTTTTACGGGACCCGATGAATTTACTGTAGACGTTTTAAGCCAGCTTGGCCCATTCCACCATTGAGTTAGGTTCAATAGGTCCTTCAAGAAGCCACCCCGAGATGCAAAATCTGCTGGATTATCCTTGGTTGCAACATGATACCATTGTTCTATGTTGGTCTTGTGTTGAATACGTCCAACTCGATTGGCAACGAAAACCTTCCACTTAGACGCAAGACTTCGAATTCAGTCTAGTACGAATGACGAGTTGGTCCTGTAAAATTTCGAAACGTGTTTCCAACCATATGCTTGAACGAGTTGCTCCATAAGATCTACAAGCAATTCAGCTCCGCACAATTCAAAACGGGGAATGGTTGACGTTTTGCGGGGTGCCACCTTTGCTGTGGATGTAACAAGAGTAATACATGTAGCATTTGAGGATTTTACTTTTATGTAGATGACAGCGGCGTATGCCTTTGATGACGTATTGCACAAACCATGTAACTCAATCTGCTCTTGGTTGGAATAGCCGATCCATCGTGGAATTTTCAATTTGTTTAAGGCTGGTAGTTGTTTATGTGTGGTGAGCCAATCCAGTATGTCTTCTTCTCGTATTGTATCATCCCAACCACACTTCATTGGCCATTGTTTTTGTACTGTGACTTTCCCGATTATTATACATGGTTGTATCCAGGTCAGGATGATTTGTCCATTTCCGGAGATGAAAGCCTCCCTTTGCATGACATGTCGTAAATCACTTTGCGGTTTCACAAGCATGTCCATCTTTCCTGCACCTGTTAGTACGTCATCAACGTAAAAATCTCGGAGTATGACTTCAGTAGCTTCAGGATACCTTGATTGTTCATCCTTTGCCAATTGGTGGAGTGTTCTGATGGCTTAAAAATGGTGCACTCGATGTTTCTTATGTGACGGTTTTTAATTGATAGTGCTGAATGGGATCTTCGGGGTGAAAACGCGAAAGTATACGCTTAGAATCCATGTCTCTTTCACTGACCCATATTTGGCGGTACATTTTCTCAATGTCTGCACCTATGACGTAGCGGTGTTGTCTCCATCGCATGAGCACATGAAGAATGTTTTGTTGAATGGATGGTCCAGTTAGTAATGTGTCATTCCACGATTTCCCACCTAATCCTCGTTGAGATGCATTAAAAACAGCTCTCTATTTGGTAGTGGAACTGCTGCTTGCCATGACTGCATAATGTGGTAAACAGTAGTTTTGTTTAGAATAAATATACTCTGCTGGCACTAACTGCATATGTCCAATCTTTAGATATTCTGCCATAAACTCTTTATATTCGCTGTAGAAGTCAGGATTTCGAATCAGTGCCTCCGAGATTGCATGTAGGAAATTTTAGTAGTTTCGCAGAGAGACAAATTTTCCCGCGGTTTAAAGGGAAGACTGACTGTATATCGCCCACAATCCGTACGCTTGGTATGCCCGATGAAAAATAACCCAACCAAACTTTGTTTTTTGTGCACTTGGGTTTTCTAGCCGGGAATCTGGTAGCAAAATATGACCATAGATATCCGCGCAAATTAGTACATCAATCTCAGATGGGACATTAAACGATGAATCCGCCAAATCCGAGTGCTGTAACCCGTCTGGTAGTGTATGAGCCACTTAAACTGCAGGAATTGAAGCTGTAATTTTTCCCAATACAAGCAGCTGGAATTTAAATGTTCTCTGGTATCTCGTCTTCATTCTTTACCACTGCAGTTATAGACGCCATCCCGCTAGTTGGAATTTTCTGGTTTTCTCCGACGCCCAGAACTGAAGCATCTACTTTCTTCGTTTGGTTTCCAAGATACCTAACCGCTGAGTCGGTGATAAAAGATCGTTGTGCTCCAGTGTCGACTAGAGCACGTAGCATCACACGTCACTCCGGAACGTCTTTGTACACGGATAACTGCTGTTGATAACAAAACATTCGTGTGTTTATGTGCATGATTGGCTTGTGCAAACTGTGCTTTAACTTCAACGGTGTGATTTGTTGTTCATTTAACTTCTTCGTTATGAACCAAAGTATGATGGCGTTCACCACATACCTTACATTTGTGCTTAGATGCGCAACTAGTAACTTTGTGTTTGTTACTCTGACAATTGAAACATTGCTGCTTTGATGTAACAAAATTGCGTCTTGCTTGAAATTCAAGTTGCTTAAAGGAATCGCAACTTAAAAGTCGATGGCCTAATTTGCATTTCGGGAAACACTGTTTGACCTCAACAAGTGCCGCATGCAGTGCTACCGCTCTTTTCCCGTTGATTTGGAACTCCGTTTTTGGATGAATTCCAAGAATGTTGAAAGTTTTGGCATCCCATTTCATTTCAGGTTTCTACTGCAATATTTGTTGCGGCTGCAATGTATGTTGCTGCTGCAATGTCTGTTGCTACTGCAATACATGCTGATTTGGTTGATGTTGATAATGATGCGAAGGGTTCTGTTGCATTTAATTCAAGCGTCACGTTATTTTCATGATCTTGTATCGATGATTCTTCACACTTTGTAAGTTTTCCGCTGTGCACTATATTGGATGAGGTATTTTAAGGAGCTACAATAGTGCACTCACTTTGATTCGAGGCAGTTGAGTATTGCGTTTACCGCGTTTCCATGGAGTTTGAGCGGTAATTTGCCTTTTGTTAGGAAAATTATGCATGATATGAAGGTACAACGGGTGTAGAACACTAGTTAGAAGGTTGTTTGGGTGGTTTTCGAGAATTTTATAAGAAAGTAACTGAGTTGATGGATTCGCAGTTGTTGAGCCTTGCGCAGAAATTTGCGATAAGGAAAGTATTGGATCGTATTGCTTTTCGAGTTAGATATATTCTGGCTTTTACTGCTGTTATTGTTATTATTTAAAATTATTCGCTCACAGCTCGCCATTTGATACTTGTTGGTTTGTTGTGTTTGTGGTTGAGGTAGTTGTTTTCAAGCAGTTTAATACTGCAACTGCTCGATGACTATATCGGGTCGCACATTGGGTTTACTGGCTCCCCAATAATGGGCCACTAAATGCCAAGAAATGGCAATAATTGCAAATATACCTGCAGCACTGCTACTAAATCCTACTCACACTTCTTTTGTGGTAGCGAACGAAGGTGAAGGCGAGTCTTCCGTGCCTGATAACAGAAGCAAAAGTAATAACCATGCCGTCAGAATGAAGGCTATCCGATGGGCCAACTCCCCGACCCTATAAAACCCTTCATTGTTTTGATGCCTGCAACAGAGCCTCGAAATGGATTAGATCTGGGGTAAAGACCTCGCTACTGAAAAAAGGAGTATGATATTGGATCCTGGAATGTCAGATCATTGAATTGTCTTAGCCTTTTAAGCATTACTTTATTCATTCATCTGATCGCCGCTTCAATGATTAGATTGAAGAAATGCAAAAAGCTTTCAAAAACACTTGGGCCAAACAAATTAATGGTATTCATTTGGGTTTAGTTTAACCCTTCTGACTCATTTGTCCGCTTTATGCAAAAAACTTCGATGCATGCCAGCACAACATGTTTAAATAATGTGTGCCTGCGTGAGTATCACAAACACTTCCGACCCAAAAATTATCATGCCTGGTAAACTGGTTTTAGGAAAAATTGCAAATCCTTGTGACAATCGATCTGGCCAGAAATGTAACAAAATCGCAGTGCGCTGGCTTCCATTTAACTATGTGTAAATTACGATAGTCGCAAGACTATCTCGTCGTAGTCTGTTCCATTACTTAACTGCCATTTTCAATAAAAATCGAAAAATATTTTTCTGTCCAGTGTAAAACTCTTATTCAAACGAAATTTCGAACAGTGGTTGATGAGACTTTAAGACAAATATCTTTTAAAATAATCCAAAACCAAAATCTTCAATTCAAAATGCCGGCCCCTAAAGAAGAGAGAGTAATTGAAATACGTTATTTTAGAAGCAACTGAATATATTTTCATGGAAAACAGAATATTTTTCTTCGACATTGTTTAACTTAGAATGTAACGGCCAATCAAATTATTATTTACTTTTTGGAATAAGCGTACATACGAGAAATTTGTCTTTCCGGCTGTAAGTGTCAACGGGGATTTTTCCTTCTTGAGGAAGCTTATCGTCTTTTGTCGATGGAAGATCTTTTTGGCAGCTTTCAAGAACACTGTCTGGAATTTTTCTTCCTATGTAGAAGGTTCCTTTAATGGCTCGTCTTATCATCATTTTTCCCGATCCCCTACAGGCAAGCCTTTTCTTGTACTGGATTTTTGGGGAGGAGAAACTCACCAGAGGGCTTCATTTTTTGCTCCCCTTCTGCCTTTAGCCACCTTTGTTTCTAATGACCCATATGGGTCTAACAAGATTGTTAGATGCTCTTCTAGCTGTAGGAATCAAGTCCTTACATCCTTACTTATGTTCGTATGAACATTGCAAGTGTCTGACATTCATGTCAAGACTGATTTCGGTTTTCGTTGGAGTCCCTCTTCTTTGGTACAATTTAGAGCTATCATGCTGTTCAGCTTTTCCCCGGCAGTGAGGCTTTCGGCAGTTAAATTTAGCACCTCAATCATTTTGGCGATGGTTAAGGAAGCTTTGAACTCCTCAATCATCTCAATTCCCTTAGCCACGTGTCTCTACGTGCTGTTCTGGAACCTTCGTCGTACGTATCATTTTAGTACTATCGACAATCTTCTTACTCAATGTAACGAAACGGGATGTGAGTATTAGGTTTTGTTCAATACAAAAATTCTGTGAATACAAAAATTCTTCTCAGTAATTGTGTTCTGTGAAAAGTATGTATTTAGCTAATAAAACCATTTTAATACAATCTTCTGCTAAAAGAACTCAAAAGCTTTCTTGAAATGGTTAAAGAACATAATGACTTTGTGAATCAATAAGCATAAATCAAATCACAGATTCTTCCAACCAATAAAAATGCCATCATCATGGTCGTACAACGGCTGCATAATGTATTAATAAGTGTGTTACCAAGTGATTGAGTTTCCTCTGGGGTAACAATTCGAATTATTCTGCTCCTGTATTCCATTTGACCGGCAGATGGTAATGATGCTTATAGTGAAGCTCAGGTGTATGCTGGCTGAATCCTTAAAACAAGTCTATTCTGTAGCTGTTATTCCTGTTATTCAGTTGGGAATGCTGTAACCGCCATGTCGTCAGGTACTAAAACGAATGATGACACGAATAGATGGTTGGGATTTTCAATGAATAACATAGAAGGAGCGATGGATGTTATCCATACACCCTATTATACTCAGTATTTGCAGGATAGTTCAGGGCAGCATTAAAAACAGTGAAGTGGGTTATGAAAGGCAAAGATCGGATTCATGAACTCAAATTTCAAGCACCTTTTGCTACCTGACATTCCGTGAGCCTTTCTCTATCTCTCTCATTTTCCCTCGCCGCTAGGCCACTGCCGAAGATTGTCCTGGCTGCTTTATATTCTTGTCCTTTATGATGTAAAGGCCACAGGCGAAGAGATCAATATTGTTGTGTATTTGGCCGTAGGAGGATATCAAATAGCTTGTAAATTTGAATGTTTGATGTAAATTCTGAATGGGTTGTAGACTTATTAAATGAAATGATTCATGGCTGCAGGACTAAGGATCCTTTATTGACCAGACTATGCTACAGAAATTGACTGGTCAATGAGCTGAAGGATATTTCCATTGCAGTGTGAGGCGATGAATTTCATTTGTACTCTTGAATGATTAAAATAAACCTGCAACTGGAGAGTTTGTTCTCTGTAATTGAATTTGATTGATGGTAAAAGAGTTTCTCAATATAAATGAATAGTTAATTGCACTAACTGAAATTTCTACTGACCATACCAAATCTAACGCTTAACATTGTTTTCATAGTATCATATATTTTTTGTGATGTGCAGGACAGTCTGCTATACCTCTCCTAGTTGGTGCTCCCCAAAAATTATGCTATTCAATTAGCAGTTATAAAGTGGAGTTAAATTTTGCGATACTAAGTTATCAACTATTACTTCACGTTATTTTCTCATTTAACTTCATGAAAAAGAAACAAATGGTAATAAAATCTCCTAATCTTTATACGAGTATGCTAGGAAGAAAGGAAGGAAGGCTATTTAGGACCTGCATGTGGAAATCGTAGTTGCGTAGAGCTACTGGACTAGTCACTAAATATCTTATCACTCAAATTGAGAACAAAATCTGGAAACATTTGACGTATTAGCTCATACTGGGCTTCATTTTATTGATACCGTTGCCATGGAGTCACAGAAATCCCTTTTCTATCAGATAGATGAGAAGACTTCTTCACCTTTGACAACTTTGGGGTAAAGTCACAGACAAAAGCTTTCTATTTAATACTAATCGTTACATGTTTTCAAACAATAAAAATACTTAAAACTTAACGGCCCAAATGGCTCTCTAAATTTATACATTATCAATCAAAAACATTTCATCAAAAAAACAATATCAGATTCAATTTAATCAAAATTATAATATATTGTTACATGTACAAATAATTACATGTACAAATAATTCTGCGAGCTACTGTCGCAATTGTTTTCATCATCATTGGGCTCTTTCACACGGGAATGGTAAAAACCCATATCCAAACAGGTTTCGCGCTTACGCCCTTATGTTTACACGTTGCATAGTTCAGCCAACCTATTTTTGTATACGATAGACGTCTTGCGAGTGTATGTGTCAAAAGGATCATTTGATCGTTAAACGTCGTGCGGACAACATGAAAGCGAAGAGAGAGAGATAAGCGATTGAGAATTGATGTTTTAGCCTTGAATTGTGCACGAGGTAATAAAACTGGAATGAAAAATGTATTTTTGATTGTTAAAGTTTGTCGATTCAAACTTCTATTGGATTTATTAGAACCTCCGTGTTTTTTCGCTTTCTAAAAAATATATTCCAAATTTGAATATCCTTTTAAGTCGCATATTTTTCTTGTTGTGTTGTCAACTGGCATATTATAATGCGATTCTATAAAGATTATGCGTACTGTTAATTTTCTATGGATTTACAATAGGCAATTTAACTCTATTGAAATCGAGATATTCGTTGTGTTGTTTCCTGAAATTGAGCATGGCCTCCGCTTTTATAGATTTATTAAATAACGCGTAGCTTCTCGCGTACACGCATCCATTTTCGCACGCAAATTAAAGAAAGGCAATCGTTTCATGACGACTACCTTCTTCACCGAATGTTCAATTCGGAATGATTACCGGCGTTTGTATAAAATTTCCCCCACCAAATGATCAACAAAATGCGTTTGTGTATGTGCGTTACGCTCGTTCACCCTACAAAATGTTGGCTTGTTTTTACCATCAGGTCCCCTCAATGCCTCTCACTCTTCTTGCCCATATAACCTGTTTAACGCTCACTTTTAACGCTGCGTCTGAAAAAGCCCATTAAGAACGTCAATGAATGAATTCACTCGAACCCAACAAGCATGATCAACATCTGCAAGTGACGTCACTCCATTCATGAACTTGCTCGAACCTACCAGGTACCTCTCGGTAGAACATTCGCCCATGTACGAGAAAAGGGTGAATAGGCAGAGACCCTATATAAAGGCGAGCTGAATGAATGGGGGGAATCATTCATTCGACCGCGATAAGAACTGCGAAAGTGTGTGGGAAGTGTGTTTCGTAATAGTGAAGTAATTTAGAAGACAATTGCGATAAGAAATTTATGGACAAATGTTAGATTATTTTAATAGTGAAAATTAAAATTAGTGAAAGTGTTAAACTGATTATTGTGCATTTTCTTGAATTAAATAAACTCTTTTAACTTAAATTAAAAGACATTGCGTTTTCACTTTCCCGGAACGTTAAAATTATAGGCCGCGAACCAATAACACGCGACAGTGGTGTCGAGAAGTGAGATAGAAAATTTCGAAAAGTGAAAACATTTAAACATTTTTAAACTGCACAGTTGTGAAATCTAACGTAAAAACTGTTGCAAAAAAAACAAAAAGCTAATACAATAAAAATGCCACGAAACTTGCATCTAAGAATCAATGAATTGACCATGTCGAGTTAGAACAGCGAAATCTGGCTACGCAAGGTACAAAGGCCACATTGATTGCACGCTTGCGCGACGCAACCGAATCGGAAGGCGTGAATCTGGATTCGGGTGAGCTCTCAGATGCCGAAAATGGTGCAGAAGGTGGAGAAGCAGAAACACTAAAACCAAAGGACCCAGAAAATGCACTGATGCAAATGTTGATGCTGATGCAGCAAGAGCAGCGACAACAGTCATCGAATTTAACAGCGAAGTTAAATGAACAATCAACGAAGCTAAACGAACAATCAGCGAAGCTGGACCAACAAGCGATCGAAATCAAGGCAGACATCAAGGCAGACATCACACAGAAGCTGGAGAAACAGTCAACCGAAATAAAAGCGGAGCTCGGTCATCTGAACAAACAAATTAAAGGCATCGAGGAAAAGGTTGACCAGGTCGAGGAAAAGGTTTACCAGGTCGAGGAGAGAATTAACCATGAGACCAGCCAGGTCGAGGGGAGAATAAACCATGATATCAGCCAGGTAGAGGAGAGAATCAACCATGAGATGGGAAACATGAAAAAGGAATTGGAAGCAGCAAAGGCAGTAGTAACCTCTTCACCAGCCTCGCTTATAACCGCAGCGCAAAGCACATTCAGAAATGTCCAAGCACCAATATTCGATGGGCAAACGGTCTGGAGTATTTACAAGACCCTGAGAAAATTGAAGCCGTGAAAAGCTGGCCAACACCAAACAACAAGCGCCAACTACGAAGTTTCCTGGGCCTGGCAACCTACTATCGAAGATTCGTCAAAGACTTTGCCAAAATAGCTAAGTGTCTTCATCAGCTAACCGAGAAAAATCGTCCGTATGTCTGGAATGAACAATGCCAGACAGCCTTTGAGACCCTGAAGGAAAAGCTATGTGAATCACCCGTACTGGCGTATCCGGAACCCGGAAAAATGTTTGTGGTTGACACCGATGCAAGCAACGGCGGTATTGGAGCTGTACTCTCCCAGCAGATCAATGGCGAAGAAAGAGTCCTCTCGTATTACAGTCGAGTTCTTTCAAAAAGTGAGAGGAGCTACTGTGTGACCAGGAAGGAGCTATTGGCTATAATAGAGGCCACCATGCAGTTCCACAAGTACCTATATGGCCAGAAATTTGTTCTTCGAACGGACCATGCATCATTGAGATGGCTACTTAACTTCAAAAACCCCGAGGGACAAGTTGCGAGATGGATCGAAAGATTGCAGTCATACGACTACGAAATTGTTCATCGAAAGGGCGGAGTTCATGGAAATGCTGACGCCCTATCTCGTCGCCCATGTCCAGCTAACTGCAAGCATTGCCGATGGATTGAGGAAAAGGAACCGCCCGTTGATCTGCGACTGATAACGGCCGAATTCGATGAAGGTTGGTCATCGGAGGAGATTCGAAATGCCCAGCTAGCCGATGAAGACATCGGACCATTGCTCGTATGGAAGGAGACGACTGGGCGACCTGAGTGGAAGGACGTTTCAACGCATGGCGCAACCCTGAAAAGCTATTGGGCACAATTGAACTCCCTTCAGGTGGAGGGTGGTGTACTCAAGCGGAAATGGGAAACGGCGGATGGCAGCTCCTATAGGATGCAAACTATACTACCCAAAAGCCGAATCCACGATGTGGTAAAGGAAATGCATGAAGGATCCTCGGGAGGCCATCTTGGTGTTAACAAAACCTTAGCGAAATTGCGGGAAAGATTCTACTGGCTCCACGCTCGAGAAGACGTAGAGGACTGGTGTCGCAGATGCACAATTTGCGCTTCCGTCAAAGGCCCAAAGCGACGACTGAGAGGACAAATGCAAACCTATAACGTAGGCGTGCCATTCGAAAGGATTGCTGTTGACATCGCTGGACCCTTTCCTGAATCTGAATGGGGAAATCGATACACGCTGGTTGTAGCCGATTATTTCAGCAAGTGGCCCGAGGTCTACCCCATTCCCAACCAGGAAGCAACTACTGTAGCCGAACAGCTAGTGTTAAATTGGGTCAGCAGGTACGGCGTGCCTTGTGAACTACATTCGGATCAAGGCCGAAACTTTGAGTCACTAGTTTTTAGCGAAATGTGCGAGCAGCTGGGAATACGGAAAACGAGGACAACACCGCTGCATCCCCAATCCGATGGAATGGTCGAACGTTTCAACGGCATGCTCAATAAACACCTTGCCAAGATGGTTGACGAGAACCAAAGGGACTGGGACCGACATATCCCACTATTTTTAATGGCGTATAGAGCCGCTGAACATGCGTCGATGGGCCAAGCCCCAGCCAAAGTCATTTTTGGAAAGACTATTCGTTTGCCAGCCGATATAAAGTTCGGAACACCCCCTGAGAAACCCCAAACGATCTCGGAGTACGCAAGTGATTTAAGACAACGGTTGAACCAGATACATCGGACAGTGCGAAAACACCTCGAATCGGCTACTGACCGCATGAAGACCAGGTATGATCTAAAGGCTAATTCTACTGGCTTCCAGCAAGATGACTTGGTGTGGCTTTATAACCCGCAACGGCGAAAGGGTAGGTCTCCAAAGTTGCAACATAATTGGGAGGGACCATACCGAGTTACAAAGCGAATCAACGATGTCGTATACCGAATACAGGAACATCGTAAGCCGAGAGCTAAAATGAAAATCGTGCATCTGGACCGTCTTGCCCCATATTACACCCAGGGAGAATTGACTACAAATAGCGACACATCTTTTCGGGGCGAAAAGAACTGAGGTGGGGGCAGTGTTACATGTACAAATAATTACATGTACAAATAATTCTGCGAGCTACTGTCGCAATTGTTTTCATCATCATTAAGAACGTCAACGAATGAATTCACTCGAACCCAACAAGCATGATCAACATCTGCAAGTGACGTCACTCCATTCATGAACTTGCTCGAACCTACCAGGTACCTCTCGGTAGAACATTCGCCCATGTACGAGAAATGGTGGAAAAGGTAGAGACCCTATATAAAGGCGAGCTGAATGAATGGGGGGAATCATTCATTCGACCGCGATAAGAACTGCGAAAGTGTGTGGAAAGTGTGTTTCGTAATAGTGAAGTAATTTAGAAGACAATTGCGATAAGAAATTTATGGACAAATGTTAGATTATTTTAATAGTGAAAATTAAAATTAGTGAAAGTGTTAAACTGATTATTGTGCATTTTCTTGAATTAAATAAACTCTTTTAACTTAAATTAAAAGACATTGCGTTTTCACTTTCCTGGAACGTTAAAATTATAGGCCGCGAACCAATAACACGCGACAATATTTAATGATTCAATTGGAAAAGGAAGAAAAACCAAAGAACATCATTCAAAACTTAATCGTACTATCAACACACAATAGAGTGATCTGTTTCTTTATTGATTTTTTCTTATTGATTCTTAAACTCATCACAATGTGACACTCGAGTTTGAACGGCTCCAATACAACTATCATGCTGTCTCCGTCCCGGTAAAACCTTGGCAGGCCTCGGAGTACGTTCGTGGTTCGCACCATTGGGTTCTAAAGGCCACGTGCAGATAGCTTCACCATCAAAAATCAATAAAAGAATGGCGTCTAGCCCAATCGAAGGAGATCGGGATAAAAGAAGGATGGAAAAGGCACTTAATAGGCGTGGAGCACCAGATCACGGGTTCTAGGCAGTGTTACAAAAGGAGGAAGAAACCCGCAAAGAAACACTTTCAAAAAGTGCCCAAAAGTAAAGTTCGCACGGACGCTCAACAAGAAAAAAGACCTGATGCAAAACAGGAGAAACAGAAGCCCCAATAAAGACCCCGGCAGAAGGCACTGCTCGTAAAACCCCAAGATGGCGGATCCTACGCGGAGGTGTTGCAGGACATCAGGGGAAACGTAAGGCCTGAAGACACCAACACTACCATTAAAGCAGAGTCCGACAATAAAGAAGCATTCGTTCGAGCCGATAGAAATGATCGAAATAAGAGACATTGACTGCGTCATGGATCTGGCTGAGGTAGAAGAGGCCGTCAAAAGGGAGTTCCCTAGCATGGGAAGGATCAAAGCAAGGCTGACACCAGAAAACCATAGGGGACAACGCATGGCCATAGTTGACTTGGCCGAAAAGGACGAAGGTGAAATGGGACATAAAAGAAAAGAGTGTACGAAGGAGGCACATTGTATTCTTTGCAAGGATGCTGATCCAAGCCCTCTTAGGATCAGGAAAATGCCTGTTTTTTCAGGAAGCCGTAGCCAAGGCAAAATCAGAGCTTTGATGACCCGCATCCACCAGCTAAACCTACACTGCAGCTCAACCGCCCAAAATCAGCTTGAGCCGTTTGCAAGGGACATGAAAGCAGACTTTTTGTTGCTGAGTGAGCAACACCATGATAAAAGTTCTACATAATGGTATCGTGACAAAACTGGTACTGCCGCCATCTGGGTTCGGAACAGTGATTGCCAAGCGGAGGTTTGTGGATGGGGGGATGGTTTTGTGTGGATTTGGTGTTCAGGGACCACCTTCTTTAATGTGTGCCTCACGCCGAACGAATCGATATCACCTGTTTAAGCCAAGCTTAATGCTCTGAAGGGCACTGCCTCGAACGCAGAGGGCAACGTGCTCGTTGGAGGAGACTTCAACGCTAAAGCAATCGAATGGGGCATGCCTCAAACAGATCCGGGGGGAAAAAGAATCCTGGAAATGGCGGCCAGGACGGCGCTCGTTGTAGTAAACACCGGAAATACGCCAACTTTTCGCCGCATTGGCTGTGAGGGAGCCATATCGGACGTGATATTCGTCTCGCAGTCCTTAGTATGGAGGATACACAATTGGAGAGTATTAGAGGACTACTCAGCCAGTGATCGTCAGTGCATTCTGCTTGAGATCAGTGATATTGTCTCTCGACGTCCATGCTCTCGGCTTTCTAGAACTGGATGGCCAAGGTGCTCTCAGCAGGTGCACCGCTGCAGGGAGCTTCGGAGGGGATGGAAGAATTGGTAGCTAAATACGTGGTGAATTCAACTATGAGCATCATTACGACTGCTTGCTGCGCTTCTATGCCCCGTCGAAAACCCTGGCACGGCAAACCCCCAGTGTACTGGTGGTCAACTGAAATTACTGAAAAGTGAAGGAAGTGTCACGAGCTTCTACGCGAGGCTCAATGGGTGCGGAACCGTGACGGGGCATTCAACTGGGTGGCAGCATATAAGTGGGCCAGGAAATGCCTTCGCAAATTGATTAACAATAGCAAGGCTCGCTACTGGCATGACTTAGTGGACAATGTGAACAAGGATCCGTCGGGCCTTGGCTACAAGCTAGTTACACGGAAGCTTGGCACCCTACGTAAGCCTTGCTTACATGATGCGGAAAATATGGATGAGATTGTGCGGGGACTGTTCCCCGCCCATCCCGTCCGTGTTGACGCTGTCCATGGTAAAACAGCAGTCGAGTGCCCTGACTTGCTGCTCAGCACATTCAACCCTTACCTACGGGATGGGGGTTTTCCGGTACAGTGGAAGATGTCGAGGCTTGTGCTGATCACCAAGGGGAAGGAAAACCCCAAATGGCCGTCCGCATACCACCCGTTATGCATGCTAGGCACGACTGGGAAAGTGCTAGAGGAACTCATCAGGGGATGACTCACTGACACGATTCATGTTGCTGGGGACCTTGTTGCGGATTGCGGCGTACCGACAATCTCCCATTCACAACTTCAAATTGCCACCGTAACATCTCCAGCTTCCTTTGGGCATTTATACTGTCGCGTGTTATGGTTCGCAGCCAATAATTTTAATGTTCCGGGAAAGTGAAAACGCAATGTCTTTTAAATTAAATTAAGAAGAGTTTATTTAAAAGAATGCACAATTATTAATTTCACTATTAAAAGTCTAACTTCCACTTGTCCATAAATTTCTATCGCGATTGTCTTCTAAAATCACTTCACAATCACTCAATCAATATTGCCTTTACCTCGCGCTACACTTTATCGCAGTTTTTATTATCGCGGTTGTAATGAATGATCCCCCCATTCATTCAGCTCACTTTTATAGAGGGTCTCAAGTTATTCAATCCATTTCTCGTACATTGCCGAACTAGCGGCAATATTCGAGCAGCGTAATGATTCACTTTCAGATGTTGATGCTTGGTGGGTTTTCGAGTACGTTCGTTTTGTTGATTATGATTAATGGGTTTTTTTGATCATATCTTCTTAAAGTAGCTTGCAAAATTATTCGTGCATGTAACAATACCTTTTCCCCTGTATATTTAATTAATTTTATTAAAATTTTACCAATTTCCCTATAATTTTAATTTCCACATCATCACAATCCTACCCTTTTCCCTTATTTTCAATTACAAAAAAATAGTTATATAATAATAATTTTAATTTTCTCACTCACAACATTCCTTTCATTACATTAACAAAATCTCATTCCATACGAGTACATTGTTGGTAGGAAAAAGATGTGTGGGTAGCGGAATCGATGCATAATGAACTTCGATTACGTTACCCAGATGCGGTAGTGGTAATAAAAAATGAAAGGATTGCGGGACCCGATTTGCTGGAGGTGAAATGTGAGATTAGGCTCTTGAATTTAGGGCAGTCAGTATTTGACTTTGAAAATAAGAGGGAGTGCTTTAGGCGTGAATTATGGACTCCGTTTTGAATTTGCAAAGTGGAAGAAGTGCTTTAGGCGTGAATTTTTGGATTCCGTTTTGAGTTTGCAAAGTGGATGAAATTCTTTGGCGGTGTGAAGTAGAGTTTTTAAGTCAGTAAATGGAAGTGAATTTCAACTTGGATTTTGGGGATTTTAACTTGGATTTGGGATTTTCAGTGTGGATGTTAAGTGAATTTTGTGAAAAATATTTTTAATTTGGGTGTTAGTATAGAAAGTTTCAGTGGACGAAAGTTTAAGTGTCCGAATATAATTTTAACAAAGACATAATCATAATTCGAAGTGTGTTGTGAAATAAATGAAACTTATGGATAACAAAAGAATTATAAAGGAGTAAGAAAAAATGAAACAAACGGTGAATATCAAGACTTTATTCTAAAGTGAAGAGGAACGAAGATACAGTGCCAGAGAATAAAAGTGGGAAGCTCTACGGTTTAAACAAGCCAGTGCAGAAGTCACAAAGGTGGCTGTTTTACAATCTTTCTTTGACTTTTTTTGAACATTACAGAGATTTCAACCTTTGTTTACAGTGGCCCCACGTTTCTTTCTTGGGATTTCACCGAGCGCTCGAAGTTTTGCAGGAAAGTAAGTGAGTATAGATTTGACTTTTTCTCTACTTTTTTTGCTTCATTTCAAATTACGGTATTGTACATTCATTTTGTATATTTAGTTAACCATCGTTTAATTTATATTTCGTTAAATTAGATTTTGAAGGGGCGGATTTGCTTTTGGGTGTTTAAATTAATTTCTTTTTTTTTGTCAACTTTGCGAATTGTTTTTTTATATAATTTTTTATATTATGTCTGAGTAAGGCAAAACACATTTTTTATTTCTTAAAATTACCTCCGCCTTTCCCGTCCGTTTTCATTTGTGTTAGTTATCATATGTAGGGTGGCTCAGCACGAGCAGAGGGGCTGCAAACCCCTCTGCTTAAATATAATGTCTGCAACTGTGGTGCCTTCCGTGGTTGCAACAACCCATCTCCAAAAGCAGAGGCTGATAGTTGCACCAAGCGACGGATCGTCCTGTTGCTGACACTCGACGTTAGGAACGCCTTCAACTTCACTAGATGGGTGGATATTCTGGATACGCTGGAAAACCCTTTTCAAAGTGGCTTTTGAGGGACTTCCTTATGGACCAAAGCCTGCTCTACGACATGACACAGGGCCAACAAAGGATGGCTGTTATATCGGATGTTGCCCAGGGTTCTATCCTTGGTCCGAACCTGTGGAGCGTGTCTGATATTGCGGCTGTGGTCACTGGACGCACCGTTGAATAAGCGCAACTTAGGCTAGGTATGCTATTGCGCCGAGTGAGAAACTGGATGAATACTCGCGGGTTTAGTTTAGCACTGGAGAAAACCGAAATGGTCATCTCAACAAAAAAGAGAATCCCTAGAGTAAGGATGATCAGTATTGGAGACATACAAATCGAATCAAAACCAGCGGTGAAGTACCTTGGGCTACTGATCCACTCGAAGATGAATTTTTCTGAGCAAATCTGGGCAACGGCTGAGAAGGCAGCTTCGGGAATATCGGGTCTGAGTCGACTTATGGCCAACGTAGGGGGACCCAGCCCATCAAGAAGACGCCTCTTGATGAGTGCTGTAGGGTCAGTGCTACTGCATGGAGCAGAAGTATGGGGTAACGCTCTCAGCGAGGAGGTATACCGAAAGCGTTTGGTACAGGAACAGAGAAGAGGAGCACTGAGAATTGCATCTTCGTATCCGACAGTCTCTGATCCGGTGGTGAGAGGCAGGCATGATATATGTCACCCTTCTTGCAAGAGAGTGCCACTCTATTTATCTGCGTCTTCACGAGGATGCGAGGGAGATGGTTGTCCGTGAGGAGAGACAGCACTCGCTCAACGATTGGCAGCAGTCTTGGGTGAATTGCACGGAGGGAAAGAAGACTGCGCGCCTCATCCTGGATATGGGATCGTGGCTAAATTTAAGGCATGGTGAGACTGACTTCTATCTGACCCAGCTTTTGAGCGGGCATGGGTGTTTTCAGTCTTACCTGCACAAGATTTGTAAGTCACGGTCCCCCGATTGTCGGTTTTGCCCAGGAGAGGGAGACAATGCCTCGCACACATTTATTTGCGTGCATAAAATGGGTCAGGCTGCAATGGGCGCTGTACAGGGAGATAGGAGGGATCACTCCGGATATTATAAACGCTGTGATTCTCGAATCAGTTGACAAATAGAACCAGGTGGCACATTTTTCTCGGGCAGTCCTGAAAGATAATAGGGATTCACAGCAGCCGGAGGTGTTGGGCTGGAGGATACTTTGTCTTTCCCTCTCCTTTCCCACTAAAAGATGGATCCTCCAGCTTGAAGGCGCCTCACGGAGTAACAAAATGAGACCTGGTCCAAAGTAATATGTCAAACGGTTCCAGGCTAGGTTCTCAGATTGACAAGGGAGGTGTTTAGTGGGTAGTCGAGTCGCCTTCTTGCAAACATGAGAGTCTCACACTCTGTGCGTAAATGGCACTCATCTCATTACCGCAAACAAACTCATTACAATTCGAAAGCTTGATTTAGGGGGTTTGAATTCATCATCACTACCTTCATATCTTATATTTAGTTTAGCATTCGCTATTGTAATTACTTCACAAGGAATAGATGATATTTTGAAGAAAAAATTGTCAAAAAAACATACTTTATCATAGAACTACCTCATTCTGCTTTAAAACAACCTAAATCTACCAATACTAGCTTAAACTATGCTGGCTGGTCTAAGAAAGCATGATAGCTATACAGAATTGTTATTTAAAAGGGCTAAAATTAGTGGATTGGTTGAGTAATTAGCTTTGTACATCATTCTATTCTTGCGGTCATGAAATCAAATTCAACAAACCAACCATTTTCTTCAAAACTCACCGTCATTATTCATGGTCAGCCGGATTTGATCGTCGCAGTCCCGAATACCATAGCCTGCATGGTGATCACAGCTTTATAAAATCTTAAAAAAAAGATGTGGATTTACCTGGATTGGGTGTTGCAACTCCAAGCAATTCTGATGAGGAAATCGGCGTGATTTGAAACTATTCACAAATCCATCACAGTATAGGAAACTATCCACAAACCCATCACAAAATAAACTTCAGCGAAAACAGCAATAAACCCAAACTGTCAGTAAATTGTCTCACTGACATTTCTCCAAAGTAGGAGTGAGATTCCATGAACACCCAAAAGTACCAATTACACCGATAAACTACATAGCCGACCATTCGTAGTGGAGTTTTTAAGGTCCTTTACCTACCCGAATGAGCCGTTGACCGAAAATCCAATAAAAGGGGGATGGAAGTATGTCCCGTTCTTCTTTCTAGTAGAAAAAATCATCCGGTGAAGAGCGCGAGTGGAGACAGGAATCTACTGGAGAAACATGAACGAGGAAATTGGCAGTAGAGAGCAGGAAATAAATCAATCAAGAAAGCAATAATCAATTATTTGGGGATGCCCACATCAGCGGCAGCGGAATCACCGTCGTAAGTATTTAAATATGTCACCAACACTAAACACTAATGAGTTCATCAAACTCATTAGTGTTTAGTGTTGGTGACATATTGAGATCCAGCAAATATGGTTTGACTCATTTGCCATCATTTTTTGCATCATATTTTGAAATTGTGCACGTATTTTGATAAACATTGGGCCCATGTTATGAGGTTGATGTAGTTTGTTTTGTATTGGTTGTGTGGGTTGGATTGCAGCAAACTATGCGAACGATCTTCTCATGATCTTTGGATTTCTGAGACAATCCCCGTAGCTTGCCGGATATTCTCCGCCACTGTTGAAACAATTTGGCTTCTCCTCAATTTTCTTTGGATAGTTCAAGAAATTATGAAGCGAATCGCATTTAAAGTATCGAGGTATTTTCTTGAAAAATTTCTGCTTTTTATATTAGAATTCAAAGAGAGAGGGAGAAGTATGTTAAATTATTTTAATGTGCTGTTGCGAATTCCGGCATACCTACTTTCTCCCATTCGCAACTTCAAATTGCCGCCAAGACATCTTCACCTTCCTTTGGGCACTCCCACCATTTCCTTTGTGTATTTATTTATTTTTATTAACATTTTTCCAATTTCCCTATAATTTTTATCTCCCCATTATCCCAATCGTACCCCTTTCCCTTATTTCCAACTACAAAAAAATAATATATACTAATAATTTCAATTTTCATTCTATACATGTTTCCTAAAAAAACCTAATTTCTTCCTTCATACTAACTAATTCTACTCACTAGATCCCACTAACAAATTTTATTTTTATACTAACGAAAATTAATTCACGTTTCCCTACAAACAAAACTCGATCTTATACCCAGATGCATCGTTGAAGTTGCTTATTAGATAGATTCGAGATCGACAAGACATGGCTCCATTCGTTGCGTCGTGAGTTCTCGACCAGGGGTCTGCTGGAACCCTGGATTCAAGTTTCCTGAGTGCAGGGAAGCACTCTTTTTGGGGTATCGGTAAAATCAATAGTTTCCGTATATGTATATGTGACACTTTGCATTCAATCAAGCGCTTCTTTGATGATGCGAATTGCCATATATGCAAATCAATGGATATTATTGTGTTTTTCGATACGGAAAAAAGATGTGTGGGTAGCGGAATCGAAGTGTAATGAACTTCGATTACGTTACGCTGATGCGAAAGTGGTAATTGAAAATGAAAAGGATTGAGTTCGTTGAATTGAGGCAGTCAGTTTTTGGCTTGTGAAGGAGTGAAATTCTTTGGCTGTTTCGGAGAAAGTTTTTTTTTGTAAATTTGGGGAATAGAAGGCGTTTGAAGTCAAGGTGTGAAGTTTAATGTATTGATTAAATACGTTGAAATAAAGTGGAATTTTTGAGAGTTAAACAAAAAAAACAGTTGAGTGAAGAAAAGATTTTTGATAGCAGAACAGTTTCTTCCTAGTGGTTGTGATACAGATGAAAAAGTAATTGGTGGATACGAGAAGTGGAAAGGGAAATCCAAAACAACAAAAAAGGAAACGAGAATTAGATAGTGAGAATTGTGACAAGTAATAGAGTTGGTCACCTTCTGATCCTAAAGTGAAGCAATCCATAATTTGTATGAAAAAAAAAGAACGGTTTTTTTATGCAATAAGTGAGAATTACTTGTAGGGGTTGAATTTCCCAACAAACGGAAATATTGACTAACTTATGCGAATTACTAGATGAAGTTACGATAAATTAAGACGGTAATTAACGGGAAATCACGGGTGGATTAAAATTATGATGAAGTGGCCACTTATCAGTAATTAATGTGTTTGAATTTAAAGGCAATTAAATTTCGCAGTGACTCCACCTCTTTATTTTTGCGTCCTTCGCCGAGCGCTCGGAGATCCACGGAATAAGAACAGGGTAAGAAGTAATCAATATTTTTCCTTGCTTTTTGACATCCTTTTATTTATTACGTATTTTTCCCAGCTTATTGAAATTGGCTAATTTTTTTCTTTTGATTAATATCTTATTTAATTTGTTCTGCATTAAAAAAATTATTGAAGGGTCTGTTTGTTTTTGTTTTGATTGCTATCTTTCTTTTTGTTGAATTTGTAAATTTCTTTTTTTAATTAAATAAACGGCCATGTTTTGCTATGCTTTTAATTTTTCATTTCTCAATATGACCTCCCCCTCTCCCTTCCATGTTAGTGTTTTTATGCAAGGTGGCTCAGCACGAGCAGAGGGTGTCCCGGAAGGGCCACGACACGACTGAGCGCTAGCCGGCCTCAGTATGCCACACCGGGTTACACACACCTCTGCTTAAACTTAATGTCTGCAATTGCGGTGACTTCCGTGGTGGCAACAGTGCATAGTGAAATCAGTGTTCCTACAGCAGTACGAAACTAAGATTAGAGGTCGCTGTGAAATTTGATTTCACAGCGACCGTACCATGCGAGACAACCAACAAACCAGTCAAAATACGATTTCCTTCAACCCAACATATTGCTTTGAAAATCATTGTTGTGACTACAATTTACTAGCGCTGGAGCTCTTAGCCCTTTATAACTCAATAGAATTTTATTTGATGAAAAGTAGCTTTTAGGATATAATTTCGAAAAAAAAAAAAAATACGTATACTTTATTTTTAAAGGAAAAATGTATTTGGTACTTCGGAAAATCAAAAACGGGTATGCGCCATAACGGGTACATTGCAGCAATATCTTCATCCACAAAGTGTAGAATGGTTTCAAACAATTATTTTGTATATTGTTGCATAATGAAGCTCAACACTTTTCACAAATTGTCTGTGATTTTCCAGGGCATTTAGGGAGTTTGCACCGGAAGCTTTTGTCGACCCATACTGGCCAGTGACCAACTTGGCTCCAGTGAACAGCAGCCGGAGGCACAAATTGAGATCGACCTTTGCATTTTCTGGCCTGTATGTCCGATTCAATGCTTCGACGTTGAACCCTATCTTACTAAGCACTGCACTAACCTCTTCACGAAACGCAGCCGGTGGCAACGGTGGTTCATCCATTTTTCTGATCTTATGAACTCGTTTATATAGTAACCAAACATTAGACATGGCAAGGTCCAAAAAACAGTAAAACATGCGAACCTGCCATCTCTTCTTTCGTAGTTTTATTTTATACCTACCCATTTTGCTGTCAATACGATCGACACTACCCATACAAAAGGTTATATTATTCCACCACATTTGGTCAATCAATAGTCACATACGCCTTGAGGCCCTTGTCGTATCTAGATATTTGTGATTTGGGTAGCTCACCCACAAAACTGGACGCAAGTGTGATTCTTTTGATTGTCCTTTCAAGCCACTGTAGATAAATCAATTCTTTCAACACAGGCAACATGATCAACTGAATAGCCACATTTCTTTTTGGCGATTTTTTTCTGTGGTTAGTTTGCAGTTAGGTATACGGTGATGTCGAATGGCTCCCAAGCTCAATATTCCATATTTAGCAAGATATTCTAATAGTTACAGGGACGTACAGTAATTGTCAAAACAAAGGCGGTAGTTTTGATTGCGTGGTACTTCACGACTTAGCTTAATGACAACAATTGATGCAGCACCTAACTCAGCTCATTAAACGCAATTACGTTCTCACTTCCTTTTTCTGGCTCAAGCTTGTTTGCAAATTTGCTGACACCGTTCACAACATAATTTTATAGCCCCACTTAAGGAGCTTCTTCGGATTGTATCTCTTCAGGTTATTTCTCGCTTCCGTTGAACAAATCGAGATACTTCTCGAATGGGACCTTGAGGCAAGTTTCATTTAGCTTTGTCACAATTGGTCTGATTTCGAATAGGTGATCGTGATCTGCATGACCGAGAGGAACCATTTTGAAGTTGTCATTAAAATGAATGACCTGTCTGATTTTTTCAAATTGATTCACTGGAATTGTTTCTTTAACTAGAGGTGCTCCTAAACTGGCACTCTGATGTTTTGTCATGCTTGGCAGATATATCAACGACATAATAAAAACCAGCCCAATAAATTGGTGGGTATCGGTTTCTGTGATTCGGGATGCCATATTAATATCTTTAGCACGATACATAGATTAGTTTGGGTTACAAATTTTCCAAAAAGTTCCTTTGGAAATATTTTGAAGAAGAACTGTATTGGACTTTCTAGTTTTACAAACTCTGCTGGCAAGTTTTCGTCACCAGTAAAGCATAATTGCTGTTCATTTAACTCAAGGTTCTTCTTTCTCTAGTTTAGATTCAATTTTTGCTTAGCTTGACAGTGTCCTAATGAAGTCGAGATGATGAGTTGGGAAGTGATGTATGTACTCTCAATATTTTCAATGCTGGTATGAATTTCCACTCCATCAACCTCTTCAAAATCATCTTCTTCCATTAGCTCCCCCGTATCAGGAACAAAATCAGGATCTACAATATTGTCGTCATCACCGTCGAGCCCATCTACACTGTCTGCGTAATCAATGAGAAACTTCAATATTTCGCCTTCTCCTAGACCTCTGGCAGCCATCGTGTAACAAGAATTTAGTAGTGCTAAATGTATGACACTAGATGCACTAAGTGATGCAATGTACCAGAGCTGGTACGCACCATAAACAACAATTATTTTCAAACAATACCGAAAATTATTCGATATCCCGACACTTACCTTGTAAATTCACACGAAAAACACTTAGTTTTTAGGGTTTTGTAAAATAATTTTACAAAACCCTTCTAAAATCGCGTCCTGTCTGTCTGTCTGTCTGTCCGTCCGTGTGTCACAGCAGTTTTTCTCGGAAACTACTTAAGCTAGAAGCATCAAATTTTGTATGTAGGTGTAAACTGGTGCTCTCTTCAAAGTTCAATTACAAAAAAATTTTTATAAGGTATTTAAGGGGGGTCTCCCCGTATAGGGGAGTGCCCCCCGAAAAAAAATTTCATTGAAGGTAGCCGATATGGGTATCAAATGAAAGGTCTTGATGAGAACTTTTCAAAACAGGTCTTATTTTGGCAAAGTTTGCTTCGAGGGGCGCACAGGGAGGGGAAATACACGAAAAATTTGTGTCCTCCCCCCTCGCGATTGGACACCTGTGATCCGAAAAATCTGAAAAAAATCAGGAATGTAGGCCTTGGTGAGTACAACAACAACAAATACGTGAGAAGTCGCAATTCACTCAACTTTGTTAGTAATAGTATGATTTATCGATTTTATGTTTTCTTGAATAAAATCTTAAGGGTACCCTTAAATTCAATGAAATTCAGTACACAGATGACTATTTATAAGATTGATTTATCCTGCAAGTTTCATAAAGATTGAATCATATTTAGCGAAGTTATAGCGGTTTGAATTTTCCTGTATTACTATGGAACAATATGCGCTGCATGTAATACTATGGCAACATATAGCTATGGAACAATATGCGCTTTTTACCGACTCAGCCACTACAGTTTTGCTAGGATTTGCATGAAAATTTCAGGAATGATAGGTGTCATGTATATCTTTGAGAATCGGTTCAGCTAGTGGTATCAGTAATCGTAAAACAAAATGGTGGCTGTTTTAAATGCGAAGATTGAATAATTTTGAGTTATTTTTTCCCAACTTCAACGTTCAAGGTCCATGCTTTGAACACTTGATTCAATTTAATGAATGACTGAAGATGAGTACCTACAATTATTACTCATAAGTGAAACAAGTCAAGGAGGCGGGAGAGAGCTCCTAGTAAAAGGGCTTTGTAACAACTCTAGGATTCGAAAAAATGGCCATGAATCGATGATAACAGTACAGGAGAGTGGCCCCTGAAAAAACAAATTCATCAAACGTAGCCGATATGAGTATGAAATGAAAGTTTTCATGGGAGCTTTTCAAAACAGTTCTTAAATTGTCAGTTTCTGCTTCAGTGGGGCACAGGGGGGGAAATACATGAAAAATGTGGTTTCCTCCCTCACGAATGGACATCTGAAATAATTATCAAGGGAGATATTTATGAGTATATTAATAACAAAATCCTCAAAAGTCTAAATTCGTTCAACTTTGCTAATAACAGTATGATCTTCGAATTTCATATTTTCTCCAATAAAATCGTCATTGACATGCTTCTTGACTTTATTCAATCTGGTGACTGCATTTTGAAAATTGAATACAAAACCCTTCTGACATGAGCGTAGGTCTGTTTACCCAACTTGTTATTGCTTGTATATTGTTTCGATTTTAAAAGCTTTGTTATTCTCTGCACTTCAAGAAACCGGGACAAGTTCAATTGCAATTCGTTTTGGTCAAAATGCCACCATATAGTATAAGCTGTATTTAGAACTTGAAGTGCATTTTGTTCCAGAGCGGGAACTGTGCTTTATAACCGAAATAGTCTTTTTCATTCTATTTTATAAGCGAAAATTTGGGATGTTCCAATACTGTCCTATGATCACATAAACGGTCAATTGAAAATATCTGCATATTTTTACGGCAATACTACTGAATATTAATACAGCTAAAGGATTTCAATCGATTCGAAGGAGCTTCATGCAAGAATTTTCAAAGCCACATTTGTTTCATCGCTTTATAGTCATAATATTCCCTGAAGCAAATTTGGATTGACTTTTGTGTACATGCTGAAACAAGGAGAAACTGTGTTTATTTTTTGTTATTTAATTCTGATAGGAGAATATTTGGCGGTCAATTGTAGTGGTGTATAGAGTGAAAAAATGTCTATTTCAACGCCATGCCTTAAGATTAATTTTTTCACATAACCAACCTTTTTGTTCCCTGATTAAAATGCTTTGTACATTATTCCGTAAGATTAAATCCTCGCAATTTTTATTTTCAGTCAACGTAGCTGCTAGTAATGTTGGCAGTTTATCTTCAAGTTATGCAAAATAATTTAAAAGCACGCTTTGCTTTAAACTGTAAGAACGACGTGCCAGAGGTAATGATAAACGACAATTTCACTTTTTTATTACACGCTCCACACACTTGCATCGTTCCTCTAGGTGCGGAAAAAGCTTCCCAGTTTTCCCAACAACGAGAAACATTTTGCTTTAAATTGAATTGACAACAGTAAAATCCTTTAAAGTTTTATATTAAAGCTTAGGGTAACTGTTTACATCAAGTCACTCAAATTACAATCTAGAAATATTATTCAAATTGTTAAAAAGCCATAAAATGCTTAACCAGCGAATATCGGTATTGTCGATTGCTATCATTATTTACATCATAATAGAAAAACATCGCAAATCATTTTCTACTTTCACCAGCAAACAACTCTCTCCCATCATCGACAACATGACTGACAGGATGCAAATTGAAATTTTCATTCTATCAGCAGCAACGCTTTTGCACAAAGATTATCGGCTGTCATTGAAACCATCAAGTTGCTGATTTTTCACCTTGGCTGAAAATTATGCTCTACCTCAGCTGAAATTGATCCCATAACAATGAGTGAGTCTGTTCAGGGGAGGAAGACCGGTGATGTTGGTTGAATGAAAGATGGAGAATGAAGTAGCGCTCGGACGAGGAGGAGTTTCTGTTTCGGCGAAAGAGAATGAATAGTTTTGCGGCGGCCAACACCATTTGCATTGTTGGTTTAGCTGACAATATGGCTGCTAGCTGGAACTTTAATGAGTATCTATCATGTCTTTATTTTCACAGAAATTATAATTAAGTTCAGTGACCTGTGGCTTTATACTGAAGTTTGATGTTTTTTATTGGTGAAAGGAATCAAGATTGACACAAAAGGGATTCAAATTTGGGGATATCATTTTAGTAGTACTGTTCAATTAAGTAACGGAAGCAAAATTTGAAAAATCGAAAAAATTAACCTTCGATTTAAAATTGCTTGAAAAGAATGAAACAAATAAAATCGGTTACATAAAGCAAACAAAACATGCCTACACCAAAGCATTCTGTATATAATGAGCAAAAACTATTAAATAATCGATTTAAGGAGAATAAGTGGCAGAGAAAATCAGAAATCGCTCTCCTAACATATAAGTATGGTATAATGTAATGTACATGGAAGGTACATTGCATCCTCTATAAGTATTTTTAAACAGGCCCTAGTCAAGATCCAAGCAATTATTAATGTCTTGTGTTTAATCCTATGTATAAAACAGTAACATTCTCCAAAACTCTGCTTGAAGAATTTCCGAGGGAAGCCAATTTGCTCTGGCTCAGCGAGTTCCATCACAACAAAATTTCATCATTATAGAACTTAGAAGAAGTGTAGCGAGTATCATGTAGCGACAAGACAATAACAGCTGAGGTGTCGTACAGAATTTCACCGCTACCGTAATGAAGCGCTGTAATCGTTTTAAGGAAAAAGCGATAACTTCTTTTTTCACTCGAACAAGAATGCTCAACGTCCTTCCTTCTATCGGCCACCACATTGTGCGCGTTGCTTATTATAATTATAAAATAAAGTTTATATATTTATTGACTGTGGTCTGTGTGGTCTAGTGGTTAGAGTATGAACGCATAAGCCGAAGGTCCCAGGTTCAAATCTCGTGGGAGCAACGTGATTTAATTCAGGGGATTTTTCGGACAGACTATGAGTGTTCACTCAGTGGTGATATGTACTGATTTAATCAGATCATATCATAGCTGAGCAGGCACACGGGAGCATGGTACTGACCAAACCAACTTCCAAAAAAATCAATACGGTCATGAAAATGAGATACTCTTACTATCTCTAAGCGAAGGCCCGAGAGGAGCTGTAGTGCTACAAAGAAGAAGAAGAAGATATTTATTGACTTTGGGATTCTTTCTATTATTGAGTGGTATCAGAACCCCCTACAGTGGTGGATTTCCGACGTGATATTGAATCTTTTCGAGTATTGACTCAAACAAAGTTCTCGGTGCCGCCATTAATTATCGAAAATGACTACCCGACCGAATTCCACCGTGGAAACCCCGAAAACTTCAAAGGGTCCTGGTGTTAATTTACCGCCCATCGCACCCAGACCTTTGACAAGTGCAAATCTTTTTGAAGAAGCATCGCGAATAACAAAATTCCTGACATTTTTTAAACTGGGCCCCGAATTTTGGTTCAAACAAGTGAAGCCACATTCCACATGCATTGCATCACGCAGGATGATACCAAATTCAAGTTCGTGATAAATATGAAATATTACCGCATATCAGCTGCATCGCAAGAAACCCACCGCTGGAAAACATATTTCATGCTCTTAAGGAGCGTATATTAAAAGCGTGCGCAGAGTCCAACAAATCGAAGCTGAGATGCTTATTTCAAGGACAAAATCTGGACGGTAGGAAGCCATCACATTACCTGCAATATCTTCGAAACACTGGAGGACAACAGGTGACAAATGCCATGTTACGATCGCTTCTTTTGGAGTAGTTACCAGAAAATATTCGGGTTGTGTTGGCTATTTCAAGCGAGCCCGACATTGATAAACTCGCAAAGATGGCCGACCTGATGATGGAATTACAGCAGCCACCCGCTATTGCATCTATACAAAGGCCAGATAACGTTAATAGCGAGGTGCTACAACAAAAATTGAGTCGTATTGACCGCCTGGAGCTCCGGACGTGATCTCGATCAAAATCGACGTCTCGCAGAACAAGGGAACGATCAAAGTCTAGATCAGACGACCGATATTGCTTTTACCATAAACGCTTCGGAAAACGCGCCAGAAATTGTCAAAACCATGTCAGTGGACAGTCGAAGAAAAAGCCGAAGCGGGAAACTAATTTCGTCGTCCCGAAATGTAATAATCGCCGACTTATAATTCGCGACCAAAAAAGTGGAAACCGATTCCTTATTGACACGAGCTATCGTATCAATCCTTCCACGAGACAAAAATCAGAATATTCCCACGAAGTTCCAACTGTATGCTACAAACAATACACTAATCAAAACTAACAGCCACAGGAATATTTCTTTAAATTTCGTATCACGACGACCATTTAAATGGAAATTGGTAGTTACAGACGTTTGGCAACCAATAATCGGAATTGATTTCCCCCAACATTTTGTTTTCATATTCGAACCATGCAGGAAAAAATTAATGGACCGTGAAACCAATCTGGTCACGACAATACTATGTACGAATGAGACAAGTACATGTATCTCGACTATAAGCAAAGACGTAAATTATCAAGACAGCCTTCAAGAGTTCGTCGATGTAACAATTGCCTCCGATACCCAAAAAGTTGCTGTAAATGGGATTTACAATCATATTCTTATACAAGGACCACCCGCCGCTGAAAAAGCAAGACGCTTACCTCCAGAAAAGTTGCGTGAAGCAAAGGAGGCAAGCTCATGGGCAATGGAGACCTTGTGGGGATTATCCCCACTTCAATGCTATTACTATCCTGGACCGGTCCCCTATAGGTCACATTAGTGATTTCGCTCACAACCTTCACGGGTGCACCGTGTGTTCAACCTTGGACTTAATGAGGGCATACAACCAATTTCCAGTAGCACCGGATGATGTACTAGTTTAATGTAATGACGTTTGGACTTCGTAACGCCACGCAGACATTCCAACGATACATTGAAAACGCTCTACATGGTCTAAATTTTTGTTATGCATATATCGACAATATCCTCATCGCGTCCAAGTCAAACGATGAACACCGTGAACGTTTGAAACTTGTGTTGAACAGATTTAAGGAATATGGATTGTCGATCAACATAGGCAAATTCACATATCGCGTTTCAACCGTACGATTTCTGGGTTACCTTATCTATAAAAACAGTATATAACTTCTTCTTGGCCGTGTAGAAACGATATTAAAGTTTAAAAAGCCATCAACCATATCGGAGCTCAGAAGATTACTAGGAGCAATCAATTTTTACTGGGAATCGCTGAAAATGCAATATCACCTCTACACAAATATCTGATTGGAGCAACGAAAAAAGACAAACGACCGATAATATGGAATCCACAAGCGGAATCGGCTTTTGAGGAATGCCATCCCATCGAAAACGCTACTCTTGCGATCAAATTTGATGCGTCCGATACGACAGTGAGAGCAGTCCTCGGGCAATCAAACGATAATTCTTGGGAACCACTCGGATTCTTCTCAAAAAAGTTCAGCAAAACGCAATGTAAATATATCACTTACAACCGTGAACTGTAAGCGATTTATAGCGCAGTAAAATATTTTTGCCATATGATCGAGGGACGCCTGATTATCATCAAAACCGACCACAAGCCTATCACTTACGGGTTAAACCAGAAGTCTGACAAAGCATATCAACGTCAACTTAGGCAGTTAAATTTCATTGGTCAGTTTTCCACAAACATCATCCACATCACTGGAAAAGAAAACGCAACAGCGGATACACTACCTCAAATTGATAGTATCTCCATGTCAATAATGATCACCGTTGAGGATTCGGCAAAAGCTCAGGAGGATGATGAAGAATTACAATGTCTAGTTCAGGCTAACTCAAGCATTAACTTTCGAGAAATAAGATTGACCCGCAATGATACTAGTACATCGATCTATTATAATGTTTCAACGAACAATATTCAACCATACGTTCCAAAAATACTAAGGAAGAAGGTATTTGAGTTAACCATAATCTTTCTCATCCCAGCGGACGTTCAACGAAGAAAGCAATGGCTAAGAAGTATGTATGGCCTTGTTTGTCGAAAGATACATTAGATTGGGCTCGTCCATGCCATGTATGCCAGTGCAGCAAAATAGGAAGGCATGCCAGAACTCCACTGGGCAGATAGAAACTCCTGTCGTGAGATTCAGTCACGTCCACGTTGACATCGTTGGACCTTTAAAACTACCGAAGCAGTTCCGTTAAAGACAATAACTGCTGAAGAAATTGCTGCTGATTTCTACTGCAACTGGATTGCTTGCTTTGGAGCACCTACTTTGGTAACATCGGAAATGGGATCACAGTTTGAATCGCTCAATATTCAATCACTGACTGACTGGGCTGTAAAAAAGTTCGAACAACTGCATATCATCCTGCAGCAAACAGCATGGTGGAGCGTTCGCACCGATCACTTAAGCTGCCATTATGTGCTATTATTACCACGAATGGATGGACGTTTTACCAATTGTCTAACTAGGACTTTGCATTAGCATTAAAGAACACATCGAGGCAACATCTGCAGAATTGGTCTACTGAACAACGCTACAAATACTAGAGAATTCTTTTTCGACGAAGATATGCAACCGGACCATATCATATGAAAGAAGTCCGCGCAACACCTGCATTGCGCCACAACAAGCGGAAAGTATTCATATACCAAGATCTCGCAACGTGCTCATATGTATTTTTGCATGTAGACCGCGTGAGAAAATCTTTATATATGACGGACCATACAAAGTTGTGGAAAGAACACAGAAAGCATTAACATTGGCAATCAACGGAAAATAAATAAATGTCAGCGTTGAGCGTATCAAACCCGCATATTTTGAATGCACTGTTAATTCAGCGATACAACCGCCTATACAACAAAGTCAACCTCCGAGAACGTATACTGGACCGAAAGCTAAAAATCTAACAAGCAAAGTGACATTCAACAAATAATATTTCATGACAATTTCATATTGATATTTACAACATCAAAGCCATTCAGGAGGGAGCGCGTCGGTTATTATAATTATAAAATTAAGTTTATATAGTGATTGACTTTGGGACTCTTTTTATTATTGAGTGGTGTCAGAACCCCCACAATTAAAGCTACAAAGAGACATCTATCTGTGAAACAGTTTGGAATATCGATAGCGACTTTCTATAATAGGTACCATTGTGAGATTTTTCTTTTTCTTGCTGGAGACTCTGAATTGTGAAGGCGTATCATTAATAAACGTAATAAATATATAGTGTATGAGATTCAAGTATTTAAATATTGTTTCAATAAGTTTATTTATGCTCATGCAATAAAATTGGTGACCGTATTAACTTGAACACATTTTAAGTGGAGTGCGTTAAAGACTTTAAACAAAAACTAATAAATGGCGATGAAAGAGCAACAAGACATTCCCCTAAAATGTTAGCCCGGATACCAAAATAGCTCCGTTAAATATCGAGCGTGAATTGTGGCCTGGCAATGAGCCCCCGCGGCTGGATGCTGTACGTGACGTTAAACTACCTCCATTTTCGGAGTCACAGATTGAGCTGTAGTTTTCCTAAATCGAGTCGACTTTTAGTCATTATAAAGTTTTCTCCGGCATTGCACAATTTATTCGGTCGCAACAACGCTAGACAAAACAACATTTAAACAAGTTGATGCAATTTGTGATTTCCCCACAACGAAAATTGACGCAGGTGTTTTTTTTTTTTTTGTGGTAGGGAGGTGAAGGCATTTATGCCCGCCGAGTCTGGCAGTGTGGGACTCCCATGGAGGATACCCTTGGACTACCCACTAAACACCTCCCCTGTCAATCTGAGAACCTAGCCTGGAACAGTTTGACACATTACTTCGGGCCAGGTCTCGTTTTGTTACGCCGTGGGGCGCCTTCAAGCTGGGGAGTCCCTTTCCTAGCGGGAGGGGAGAGGGGAAGAGGAAATGCCAGAAGAGCGATCCCCCAGCCCCAGCACCTCCGGCTGCTGTGAGTCCCTTTTATCTTATAGGACTGCCCGAGTATAATGTGCCACCTGGTTCCATTTGTCAACCGATTCGAGCATCACCGCAACTATATTATGCGGGGTGAGCTCTCCCGTCTCCCTGTAGAGTCCCGTTCGCAGCCTGGCCCATTTTGTACACGCAAAAAATGTGTGACAGGCATTGTCCTCCTCTCCTGGGCAAAACCGACAATCGGGGGACCGTGACTTACCGATCTTGTGCACGTAAGACTGAAAACACCCGTGCCCGCTCAAAAGCTGGGTCAGATAGAAGTCAGTCTCACCATGCCTTCGATTTAGCCACGGTCTCACATCCGGGATGAGGCGCGCAGTCCACCTTCGCTTTGTGTAATTGACCCAAGACTGCTGCCAATCGTTGAGCGTGCGCTGTCTCTCCTCGCGGACAACCATCTCCCTCGCATCCTCGTTTCGGCGCAGGTAAATAGCGCGGCGCTCTCTAGCAAGGAGGGCGCCAGGTATCACGCCTGCAATCACTCTCACCGCCGAGTCGGAGACTGTTGGATACGAAGATGCAATTCTCAGTGCTCCTCTTCTCTGTACCTGTGCCAATCGTTTTCGGTATACCTCCTTGCTGAGAGCGTCGCCCCATACCTCTGCTCCGTACAGTAGCACTGACCCTACAGCACTCATCAAGAGGCGTCTTCTTGATGGGCTGGGTCCCCCTACGTTGGCCATAAGTCGACTCAGGGCCGATATTCCCGAAGCAGCCTTCTCAACCGTTGCCCTGATTTGCTCAGAGAAACTCATCTTCGAGTCGATCAGTAGCCCCAGGTACTTCACCGCTGGCTTCGATTCGATTTGTATATCTCCAATACTGATCATCCTTACTCTAGGGATTCTCTTTTTTGTCAAGATGACCACTTCGGTTTTCTCCAGTGCTAAACTGAGCCCGCGAGCAGTCATCCAGTCCCTCACTCGGCGCATTAGCATACCTGACCTAAGTTGCGCTTGTTCAACGGTGCGTCCGGCGACCAGAGCCGTCACATCATCCGCATAGCCGACCAAGCGCGACTCACCTGGCATCTCAAGTCTCAGAAGCCCGTCGTAAGACACGTTCCACAGGTCCGGACCAAGGATAGCTCCCTGGGCAACACCCGATGTAATTTCCATCCTTCGTTGGCCCTGTGTCGTGTCGTAGAGCAGGCTTCGGTCCTTTAGGTAGTTCCTCAAAAGCCGCATTAGATATTCTGGAACTTGAAAAGAGTTTTCCAGCGTGTCCAGAATATCCACCCATCTAGCGGAGTTGAAGGCATTCCTGACGTCGAGTGTCACCAACAGGACGATCCGTCGCTTGATGCGACTATATGCCTCTGCCTTTTGGACCGCGTTCACCACCTCTGCAATCGCATCAATGGTAGAACATCCTGCTCTAAAGCCGTACTGCCGAGGAGATAGGTCCCCAGCAGCACGAATCGCGTCAGTAAGTCAGACGCAGGTGTTGACGGAGCTCGAATTAAATGACCAGAAACCTTTACATCCATATAGGAACATGCCGACTTTGGCGGGCATTCAACTGCTGGAGGATGCACTGTGGAAATTCTATCCCAAAGCACTTGGCCCAGGATAAGCGAGTTAGAATACGTTCAATGCGTACTCATGGCATCAGCCCGAGTATTAGCGCCCCAAGGCATTTACGTCCAGGGCGTGCAGTTGAACAAACAATTTATTAACTCATCAATCTGACTGCGTACTCAAGGCATTCGCCCAACTGTTAGCGTTCCAAGGCATTACGTCCGAGGCCAGCAGTTCGAGAATTAATTAATTGATTCCTTAATATAACTGCCTATTCAAGGCATCAGCCCGAGCAGTTATAGCCTAAATTGATTATTTTCTTTCAAATATGACAACAAATCAAATCATTTATCTCATTTCATCCTTAAACTAGATTTAAAACGCGGGAACTCGCACCTCCACTAATACTCTAAATTTGTAGATATTCTGGCGTATCGGCATCCCCCATTCGCAACTTCAAATTGCCGCCGTAACATCTCCACATTCTTTTGGGCACATATACCCTTTACCTCGGTATATTTATTTATTTTTATTTACATTTAACAATTTCCCTATAATTTTTGTTTCCTCATCATCTCAATCCTACCCTTTTACCTTATTTTCAATTACGAAAAAAAAATACATATATTAATAATCTTAACTTTCTCACTAACAACATTCCATTCTCTACTTCCCATTAACAAAGTTTCATTCGATACCTTTTATACTAACTAATTTTATTCATTAGCTCCCACTAACAAAATTTTATTTGTTATACTAACAAAATTCATCCACGCTTGCCTACTGACAAATTTCATTTCCGTGCCCATTAAGAAAAGTGAATAGTTGAAGTAGCTAGTTCGATCAATAGGAGATCAACAGAAGGTGGCTCCGCTGGGACCCTGGAATCAAGTTCTCCCGAGCGCAGGAAAACACTCTTTTTGGGATATCGGCAAAAGCAATTGTTTCCGTATGAATGACGATCTGCATATAACCAAACGCTATCATGGTTATACAAATCGCCATATATGCAAAATGGAAATTGTTGCATTTGTCGATATGGAAAAGATGTGTGGGTAGCGGAATGAAGTATATTGAATGATGCGGCAGCGGTAATTGGGAATGAAAGGATTGCGGGATTGGGTGAGTGAAATTTTTGATTGGGGAAGGCATCCAGTATTCGGTTTTTGGTAAAGAAAAGTAAGTTTTGCGTTCGAAAGGAAGTGGAGTGGCGATGACGATATTGAATAGTGAAAAAATAAAACAGTGGATTTAAGAATTGAGGAATAATTAGTGGTTGAATTGTGGGAAGAAACGTATAAATCACTTTAGTGGCCGACATTTACTTCATTTTATTATATTTAATTCGTAACCAGGAAATTTTAAAGCAACTTTTCAGTGAAACCCCCCTTCAGTTGCAGAGTGCCCGGCATCATTGGAAGGAGTGAGTAATTTTTTTATTATCCTCTTTCAGGTAAATTTCTCGAGAGAAATTTACCTATTGCGGATATATATATATATATATATATATATATATATATATATATATATATATATATATATATATATATATAAATGGGATATAACGAAATTTGTGATCACGCTAGAGGTTGCAATTTTGCTCCGATTTTCACCAAATTTTCAAAAAAGGTGTATTGAGTAAATATCTCAGTTTAGTTTGTGAATCAGTTATATCGGCTGGGCAAAAACAAAATGGCGGCCATTTTAGACGAAAAATTGTGATTTCTGTTCTGACCAAAGTATAGCTCCGATTTGGATGAAATTTGGTACAAAGGTTCATTATGAATGTGGTAAATCTCACAATAAAAAATTCAAAGTCGGTACGGCAGAAACAAAATGGCGGCTGCTCAAATGTCGAAAAACGTGCTAAATTTTGTTGTTGTAATAGTGGTCAAAACTTTCAACAGATTTTCATGAAATTCGGCAGTTAGATAGAAATTATAAGTATCTAAAGAATTACGTGAAAAACTGGAGGTCAGGTCACAAAAAACAAAATGGCGGCCAGTTGAAACTCAAAACTTGAAAGGCTTCTACAAGTCGCAATTTTGATCCGACATATATGAAACCTGGTTTCGAGATAGGCATTACAGACTTTGATATTTTGATGATCATGCATGTGCAAATTTCAAAATGGCGGCGGTTTAAATAAGTGTTTTTTTTTCAGGTTTTTGTGGCCCTCTAGCGGTCACATTTTCTTGCGGATTTCGATGAAACTTGAGATTATGGATTATGCAGAAAATTAATAAAATTGAATGAAAAATAAAAAAAATAAAAAATTTAAAGCCTAATATTTCTAGCTGCGGTTTTCACTAAAAATTGAATTATTTTGTCCTGTCTAGAGTGAAACTCCGATTTGAACGAGATTTGGCACATTGATTGATTAGGCCCTAGCACACAAAGATTTAAAATAGTCCAAAATCAAATGCATGCCTTCAAAATGGCGGCCCCCAAAGGTCAGAAGGCAAGCGCAATTCGCTATTTTAGTAGCAACTGAAATAATGAATATTTTTCATGGAAATCAGACTATTTTTTAAATATTGTTAAAATATTTTTAACAATACCCTAAAAAATTATAAAATCGCGACTTGTCTGTCTTGACCGTCCGTCCATTTGTTCGTGCGTCACAACAAGTTTTCTCGCAAACCACATGAGCTAGAATGAGGAAATTTTCTACGTAGGTCAAAAGTGGTGCCCCTTGAAATTTGCAGTGTTAGAAAATATTTTAAAGTGTTTAAGAGGGTCTCCCCACACAGGGGGGTGACATAAACATTTTTTTTATTTCTGTAGCCCTCTAGCAGCCAAGTTTCTCAACAGATTCCGATAAAACTTGAAATTATAAGTTATTAAGGCAAGCTGATTCAATTTAATTATGCAAGTTGGATGACAAATAAAAAATTCGAAAATTTACAGCTTAATATTTTTCGCAGCCGTTTTCAATAAAAATTCAAAATGACGGCCCCTTATGGTTCAGAAACGAATCGAAAATGTATATATTAATGGCAATGCAAGTGCTGATTAAACTTTTATGGAATTCTTTTGACATTAATTATTTGAGCAGTCCTTGCCTTTGACATACAACATCCATAGGTTAAATTGATCAAGTAATGATCTGAGTTACAATTGGCTCCTTGGTATGTACGGACGTCAAGTATGCTCGAGGCCCAACGTTGTTGGATTAGAACATGATCAATCTGGTTTTGTGTATTGCTATCTGGTGATAGCCAGGTCATTTTATGAATGCACCAATGTGGGAAGCAAGTCGAACGTGTGACTAGATTTCTGCTACATACAAAGTCGATCAGGCACTAGCCGTTATCATTTGTTTCATCGTGGAGATTATCTCCAATGAGATAGCTCATTGCCAAACTTAGCGTTGAATCACTCAAAACTATTTTTGTATTGTGTGTAGGTAATGAGCCAGCTAGTCTTTCCAGGTGATGGTCGAAAGTTTCCTTTATTTCTTCGTCGTTTTCATCGGTCAGGGCGTGAGGATTAATCAGCCAGATTTTGAAGAATTTCGCTTTTATACGGATCGCACACAACCGTTGATTGACTGCCTTAAAACCAATAACGTACGATTTGAGCTCCGTATCCACAATGAAGGCCACTCCCAATTCTCGGTTTTCAGTAGGCTGAAAAAATAGCGTGCGATCTCAAGTTTTGAATGTCGCTTCCAGCGAATTCGTTTCCTGGATTGCCAGTATTTTATATTGATATTTACTGGCCTATTTCAATAGGTCCTTAGCAGCGCCAGGAAAGTTGAGTGATCTGCCATTTCAGGATCCAATGCCATAGTCATTTTTTTGTTTGCGAGGTCGTTGCCGTGAGTCCAATCAATTCCGAGGCCCATCTGCAGGTTTCGAGACATTTTAGGGTTTTCCAAGGACGGAGAGCTAGCCCGTCGCTCAACCTCTATTACGTCTGGTATTACGTCGATTCCGTTATCAGGCGCGGAGAATCGCCTGGATCCTCTTCCGTCCCCACAAAGAAGGTTTGAGTAGAATTCAGTAGCAGAGCTGAAGATGTACTATACTTATAGTTATTAGCAGGCCCCATAGTTGCGGAACCAGTAAACCCAATGGGCGACCCCGAGAGCCTTTACTACCATTTAATTTGGGGGGTTCTGGATGAGGAATCAAGGAAGCTATGGTTTGGGAAATAAGGAGTTCTCTCCTCTTTTCTCAATCTTAATCCATATCAATGTTCTATGGTGTAGTTATATTCTTGAAAAGACACTACCCAACGGCTACTTCTGCTACTAATATTATCTTTTTTCATAGTCTTTTCGAAGGTAAAAATCATGAATGCACTGCCCTTCAAGTAGAATCGAAGCTTTTAGAGTGTCGTGATAAAAGCCAGCGCTTCTACTTTGTATGAACTATATTTCTTCTGCGTATCGGTCTTAGTCTTGCTTGCATAGAATATCGGATGAAGTATATCGTCTTCTATTGATCGTTGCAGCAGTACAGCACCGAGACCACATAAATGAATCCATGTGCAATTCAAGCGCTGCGTCTTGCTTGTACATGTGTAGAGCTGGCCATTTGCTAAGAGCTCCCTTTCACTCATTTTGCGTATGTTTAGCTTTATGGAATTCATATTTTTAATTCTTTTTTAAAAAGTTGGCTAGTGGATGAGCGATTCAGGCGTACTGAGGAATGAAGTTTCGGAAATAATTTGTTAGTTTTAAAAAACTTTGTAGCCTTTTGACAGTTGCGATTCTGGAAACTTCATCGTTGCTACGGTTTTTAGTGTCGATGGGAAAATTCTCCCGTCTTCAATAACATGTCCGAGAAACTCTATTTTCGAGTAGAGAAAATGACATTTCTTTTTATTCATGTCTAGCCCGTCGTCCTTACACGTTTGCAAAACCATTTTAAGTTTTTGTAAGCTGTCTTCTGCGTCTTCAGAGGGTATAATCAGGTTGTCCATATAAGGCAATACTATGTCCTGCCCATTCAGCTCTCGAAATAATGTATTAATAAATTTCTGGAAGACAGCTGGGGAATTATATGGCCCAAAAGAACGTCTTAGCCTTTGTAACTTTTCCAAAATATCGTCAACTAATGGTATAGGTTACCTACCTTTTATGAAGACTCGATTTTTTTCTTCTTCTTTGTAACACTACAGCCCCTCTTGGGCCTTCGCTTAGAGATAGGTTAGAGTATCTCATTTTCATGACCGTATTGATTTTTTCGGAAGTTGGTTTGGTCAGTACCATGCTACCGTGTGCCTGCTCAGCTAGGATATGATCTGATTAAATCAGTACATATCACCACTGAGTGAACACTCATAGTCTGTCCGAAAATTCCCCTGAACTAAATCACGTTGCTTCCAACGAGATTTGAACTTGCGACCTTCGGCTTATGCGTTCATGCTCTAACCACTAGACAACACAGACTACAGACTCAATTTATCTTCCTTCCTTCTTCTACAGACTCGATTTATCGTCCTATAATCTATGCAAACTTGGTGTGATTCATCTTTCTTTTTGGTAACTATAACTGGGCTAGCAAAATTGGATGAACTTGGTTCAATTATATCATTCTGAATCCATTGCTCTATTTGTTTTGAGACTACATCACGGTCATGCATAGTGAGACTATTGTAACTGCTATGAATCGGAGTATCATCTTTCATTACAATTTTCAGCTGAATATTATTTGTTTAGATCTATTAGGTTGTGTACTCCTTAACCATAGTCAAAACCTTCTGCTTGATTCTAGAATGAAAGTTGAGACACACATCTAGGTCGGCATCATCACTTCTATTCAAATTAATCTGCATCAGAGAAATAATCTCGGGAGTTGGTTTTCCGATTCGGATACGGTCTCTGCTAATGATTACTTCAGAGCCGTTAAGCAGCTTGGCACCTACTGTCACGTCATACGTTGAATTATGATTTTTAACTACACACATTTTTGTCATAAACTCAGTTTCATCTATTATTATTTTGGTATCGAAACAACCAATCGCATTGACGTTAGAATTCCCAAATTCATTCAGCGATATCTCTACGCTCTGTAACACTGGTGATCCCATTTTTCACTGCGTATCAGCGTTAATAAGGTTTATTTGACTTCCGGTATCAATTAACACCTCAACTCTTAACCCGTTTATGTCAACCATCTTTTTCATCTTATTCGCAGTGCTTATAGCTATCTCGTCTACTTTCATGTTATCGGTGTCTATTTGCAAGCCTCGAATGTGACTTAGTTTTCAGTTGTTGGCTGGATTTTGACAGCAGTCGAATGATCGATGGCCAAAATTATTGCACTTCAAACATTTGGGGCCAAGGTTCTTCGCTACACACTCTTTGGATCGGCGATCGGTCTGGTCGCAATTAAAACATCGGCTGGGGCTTGAAATAATTTGTGATCCTCTAACTACGTTGCCAAAATCAGTGGTTGTACTTCACTGCTGAACATAAGTTTTGCCAATTTAAATTTGTTTCATTGATTGTCCTTTCACCATCGCCTTAATTTCATCGTATATTTGAGTTTCTCATTGAATTCCTGCAAAGTTTTTACGCCGCATAAAATCTCCTTGTTTATGATTCATCATTGATCCTGTCAACAATGTATTTAATTAATTCTTTCATGCGGAGGAAATACTTACGAACACTTTCATCTTTTTAGGGTATTGTAAAAGCATTTTACAATACCATACTAAAATCGCGTCCTGTCTGTTCGTCCGTCCGTCCGTCCGTGTGTCACACGACTTTTTCTCGCAAACTACATAAGCTAGAAACATAAGATTTTGTAAGTAGGTGCGAAGTGACGCTCTCTTCAAAGTTTCACCAAAAAAAGTTTTCATCGCATGTAGGCGATATGGATATCAAATGAAAGGTCTTAATGCGAACTTTTCAAAATAGGTCTTAAAATGAAAAATGTTGCTTTGAGGAGTGCAGGGGGAAGGGAAAATGTACGAAAATGTTGTGTCCCCTCCTCGCGATTGGACACCTTTGAACCGAAAAATCTGAAAAAAATCATGAATGTAAGCCTTTATGAGTAGAACAACAACAAATATATGAGAAGTCGAAATTCACTCCACTTTGTTAGTAATAGTATGGTTTATCGTTTTATGTTTTCTTGAATAAAATCTTGACGGTACCCTTAAATTAAATAAAATGACTATTACTATTTATAAGATTAATCTGTCCTGAAAGTTTCATAAAGATCGAATGGTGAAGTTATAGCGATTTGAATTTTCCTGTATTACTATGGGACAATATGCGCTGTATTACTAGGAAACATATGAGTATTGCTATGGAACAATATGCGCTTTTTACCGACTTAGGCACTACAGCTTTGCTAGGATTTGCATGAAAATTTCAGGAATGATAGGTATCATGAATATCTTTGAGAATCGGCTCAGCTAGTGGTATTAGTAATCGTCAAGCAAAATAGTGGCTGTTTTAAATGCGAAGATTCAATAATTTTGAGTTATTTTGCCCCAACTTCAAAGTTTAAGGCGCATGCTTTAAACACTTGATTCAATTTAATGAGTTACTGAAGATGAGTACCTACAATTAATACTCGTAGGTGAAGTAAGTCGAAGAGGCAGGAGAGAGCTCCTAGCAAAAGGGCTTTGTAACCATTCTAGGTTTCGAAAAATTTGGCCATGAATCGATGATTACAGTACAAAGGTGTGGCCGCTGAAAAAAATTTCATCAAACGTAGCCGATATGGATATCAAATGAAACTTCTTCATAAGAGCTTTTCAAAACAGTACTTAAAGTGACAACTTTTCCTTCACAAGGGCAACAAATATCTTAGAAGTCGGAATTCGATCACCTTTGTTAATAATAGTACATTTTCTAAGTTTTGCTTTTTTGCCTATAAAATCAAGATGGGACCCTTAAATTTCCCAAAATCTATAATTTAAGTTTTCTAAAAGTAATTGTAAATGGTCCAAAAATTTCACAATAATTAATATTTAACAATTACAACAACATTAACACGTGATATTAGGGAGATACACGCTTGCAATGGACGTAGACACTACAAATATGTAGGAATTTCGAAAATGTTATAATTGGTTTGTAATATTGATGAGTCATCATGACTAATCAAGTGACGGGGTCAAAACACTTGAAACGAAATGGTGGCGAGTTCAAAATCATAATTACCATAATAATTTTTCGAACTCAATTTATGGAATCTGTATATGAGTCAAGTTTTGATATGCAGAATATATTGTTTGATTTACTAATTGTTTTACAATACCCTTCTGGCAGGAGCATCCTCCTGCTACTTCAATTTGCTTTCATTTTAGTGTCCACCAACATTTTAAGTAACTGAGCACTGTTCTACTTGGTACCATATTCTTCACTAAATGTTTTTTTAAAGCTTTTCATGAATTTAAACGTCTTACACTTTGCACAAACAGTTTTGCCAGTCCCCTTAAAAAATTTTTCACGGATATAAACTTCGGTCTTCGTCTTCGATATCTCTTAAGCTGATAGAAAACAATCGTTTCTTTTCCGCTGAACTTTTATTGGCTTCGTACTGGGAGCCAGTTTGACTGTCTCCGTCTCGCCCATTATTGTTGTCTTCATCGTCGTTTTTGTCTTCTACAGCGCTAAGCGCAGAAGAATTTTTTAACTGATCAAGGTCACTCAGGGCATCACAAATTTTGGAGGACAGTTCTACATTCGGTTCGTCTCAAAGCTGAAGCCGCAAAAGTCTCTTAATTTTTCGTGTTTTTTAACGATCTCCCTCATTTCCAAACACAACTAAATGGAGTTTTTTAATTGTTTTGGTTGGCGCATATGCCATATTTGCGACTACACTTGATACTTCATTTAGAGAGATCATTTCGGGTTCTTTTTCATACACCTTCAAGCTTAATTTCATTTCAATGCCAACACTAATGCACTTTTAAACCATTGAATTGGTCGGTTCTTTCTCGATGTAATGTTTGCTGTGGCGTTTTTTATGTGACAATCCCGGTTGAGCCCCCACTTTGCAGAAAATTCGCCTTATACACAGTTTCTGATATTAAAACACAATATTTTTCAGGAATGTATTATTAATACATAAAATCGATATAATGGCTCTATTCAATTGTTAATAAAATAATCACTTGATTCGATTCCATTCCTGCGTTTTTAACCTTCATTATTCAAATTTACGTCTTTCATCTTTTGGCGTCGTTGTGTAACTTCACGTCATTCCTCTTCGGGCGTCGTTGTTCAACTGTGTTTTTCGTTTAGTGTATCATCGGTATATTTAGGGTTGCCAATTCGGGTTTGGACACATTTGATCCAAAGAATCTGATAAAATTCATGGAAGTAGATCTTTATAAGTAAACACCAACAAATGCCTGAGAAGTGAAATTCGCTCAACTTTATTAGTCATATTAAGATTTATCAATTTTAAAAGTTCCTGAATCAAATCGTTTGGGTACCCTTAAATTCAATAAAATTCAATATTTAGATGATTGTGTATAGAGTTGACCTATCTTCCGAATTTCAAACAAAACGAACGATATTCACAAAGTTATGTTGGCCGGAATTTTCTTGTATTATAACAACAACGATATGTGGCTGTGCAATAATATGCACATCATATAAGTATTGTCTTTGAGACTGTAGTATTGTTAGAATTGGGAACATTTCCAGAAAGATGATTGTTATGATACCAGTAATGGAAAAACTAATTTTTGATTTTTCCTTAGCTTCACTGTTATCATAAACTGTTAATTGAATGTTATTACGAATGACTTAAGGTAGAGGTTTATAAATTATTTCTTGGACATAAAGCCCTTCCGACAAGAGCGCACCCCTACCTACTCGACTTGCAGCATTCTGGTGTTCTTTGAGTTTAACTTTAGCTTTCAAAGATTAGCGCAGTGGCCTGTAGCCAGAATATTTGTTTTCTAGTTTCGTTTGTAAAGTGCCTGCACGTATATAAGTCCACCGAAAAATTCTAAACATAGTTACCTAGTTGTTTATAAAAGCTTAGAGGAATGTCATATCATTAATAGTTCTACTCTAGCATATTTCGTGCACACCCCGTAATATTATTTTAAGTGCCATTTTAGAATTTCGTACATATTTATTTTAGCATATTTTATATAACCCATTTAAATTATTCAAATCTAAATTATCAGTTATTGAGGGGTAAAATGTCACGAAACTTTTTGGTAAAATCTTTCGCTAGGAGCAGATGTATTTTGGGGAATTCTTCGATCCAAAATTTTAATGTAAGTAACTAATTTTTATTTTTATTCAAAAGTAACGCAAAAACATCACCATTACAGCAAAACATTTGGGAAAAATCTAATTTACCTGGAAGAAGTGAGATCCGACGCTTTTTAAATGATCATTCTGGGCTGGGAGGCAACAACTCGCATCCAAATACAACGCTTTTTAAAGAGTTTTTAAAAGGTATGTACACTCACTCAACTCAAAAGTATGGGATTTGGGTTGATTTTTGTCAAATCTAGGCGAAAAAGATGCAGTCAGAGGTGTTTCTGCAGATATGAAGTTGGCCAGGTGGATGGGCACAGGTCAAGATACGTGTCCACCTGATTCGTATAATCAATCCAAACTTTGGTCGTCTATGAGGAAATATGATTCTGTTCAATCCAGAGAAAGCGACCCAAATGCCTTAGGTCCACTATATCCGCATCAACCAGATCGACCGAGCGAGGAATGCAAGTTTGAAATAAACAAGCAAATACAATTTAACATACCTCTAAGATGTATTTGTGAAATCGACACGACGAAAAGTGGCGAATCATATTGAACAGCATACGATCTTCTCCAGTAAATTAAACTATGGCATGAACAATTCTTACTGCATAACAACAAATTAATGTCAATTAATGTCAAATTTTAATCAATAAACTAAATTCTTCAAAAGAATTTAACCAGTTTTTAGAATATACCGAAGTCAAAGTCAAGGATTCTACGTCTAGCACTCGTTGCGTATTGACGTGTTTTTAACATTTCTACGTCTAGCACTCGTTGCGTGTAGACGTGTTTTTAATCGCTCCTGTCATTAATTTTAAAAATTAATTAATTTTTCGCAAAAGTCAGTTTCAAACAATTGCAATATTTTTTTACGGGCCAGTCAAAAGCAAATTTTGATTTTATTGGGAAAACCATCACTGTTGAATTATTCGAGCATCTATCGAATACCTGAAATTCATTTGCTGAAGAAATATCAAAAGTGGAAATACGTTCAAGGGAAGTCCCGGTCTGAGAACATTCCCTCTAGTCTCGCTGCGAAAGCAACGATATGGAGGAGCTCGATGGCTTCAGCCATCAATCGGAAGGACCATGCCCATCGCCAATGATGATGGGCGAAAAAAAACTTAAAAGAAAATACGAGAATCAAGAACAAAACCCGACAATCCTATCGGTTATGGAAATCGAACAGCTTATCCAAGAAAAGGAGAAAGCTGAAAGATACGATACGGTGTGGTTAGATGGACTAGTTTTTTTTTTTTTTTTTCTCAGAGTTTTCGAAAGGAAATGTCCGTGCATGTACTGGTTTGTACAGAAAGCCTGAGACGGATTGGAAACATTATATATCGAATAGAAGAATTTATCAAACTGCTGAAGTGACTAGAGTCGATATCTTCATATTGAAGCTTCTTCGGAATCACATCGCAAGATCTGTGACTGTGAGTGAAAACCCTTGGATTTCACAGCCGTTCCACCCTGCAGACGGGTATATAGCGACTTGCCTCGCTACTGGCTTCATTCCTCCAGAAGCATTCGTGTATTTGGACATGAATGGATATGTTTTTGATTCTGACGGCGTCCCAGTCATATATCACATATATCGACGGGCCACCGATAAGAAGATAAAATATCCTCCGAATTTGAGTTCACGAGACCAACGATTTCAATGGAGCCAAAAGAAAAATTGTATTGTGTTAATTGCGGTACATTTGGTCATCCAGCATCATACCGAGGATGCCCTCGGTATCAAGATGCAAGAGCTAAATTTTCCCCAAAGCAAACCAAAGTAAATCAGAATCTGTTACCTCCCAACTTCATCAAACCCGGGGTATCATTTGCACTTGCTGCCAGAGGACCAGCAGACAACAATATAAATAAAATAAATAATGTAAGTGGCAATAATGAGCTGCTTCTTAAAATCTACCAGCAACTTGAATCGCTTTCAGATAGAATTAATAAGCAAGACCAAAAAATCAATTTCGTTTTTCAAAGTTTAGGTCAACATGCTCCAAAATAGTTTGTCATCCAGTCACATTCCCATGGATAGGATTCGTCTCATCTCGATCAACGTCAACTCCATTGTTACTTTACATCGGCGTGATTATCTCCTTGAATTCATTGTTAAGCAAAAGCCTGACATCATGCTTCTCACCGAAACCCACCTCAATTCATGGCACTCCATGACATTCAAGGATTTTGAATTCGTAAGAAACGATAGGGTAATAGGTGATGGGGGAGGTGGCACCGGGATATTGGTTCGAAGACCCTATCGTTTCCAAAATATTGAAAAAGTCGAATTCAAAAGCTTTGAATCTCTTGAAGTGTCCGTTATCAAAATCTCACTGCCAGGTGGGGATAACCTCTTCGTTATCTCTGCCTATGCAACTGGTGGAACTGTTCTCAGGCTCAAGGAGGAACTCAATTCCTTGTTTGAAATACTCGAATTGAACAGGCTTCATAATTATTATATTCTTGCTGGTGACCTGAACGCCAAGCATACATCATGGCTGAACGCCACCAATAATCCAAGAGGTGTATTCCTGAAATCGTGGATAACAGAGAACCAGATTGAATACAGGTGCAATCTATATGGGTCGGAGTTCCCAACATACCCTAGGACAAATTCATATTTGGACCTCTGCATTGCTGACGCAAGACTCGAATTCAACTTTAATAGTCCTCAACGGAAACTGCAGGTGCTTCCTTATGATAGCGACCATAACGCAATCGTAATGGAAATCAATCATCAAAGGGATGATTTCTTCCTCATTCCAGTTCAACATGAAAATCATCGGTTGAACTTCAAAAAAACAGACTGGGGAAAGTTTCAAAAGAAGTTTAATCGGGAGTACCAGAAGCAATGTCCCCCTTCTGACGGTGGCAACTCTTGCTCAATGGTTCCTAATGACAGGAATTTAACTAACGATGAAATAGATGTCTATTTGTCGAAGTTAGAGAAGCTGACGTTGGAAACGATTGAGAAAGTAGTTCCCAAGATAAAACATCGAAACAATATGGAAGGATATGAAACACCAACCATCGCAAGGTTGAAAAGATTGAAAAGCCTTCTTCTCACACGCGTCAACAATATTTATCGACGATTTTTGGATTACAACCATCCCTCGTTGGCTTTGTTGAAATTACATCTGAAGAATGTCCGGAACTTAATCCGGTCATACTTCAGGAGTGAGGTCAGCAATCAATGGGCGGAAAAATTAAGGGGTATTAGCCCACAGGACCCAGACGGCGTGTTCACGAAAGTGAATAGCATATTCCGCAAGAAGTCTCGAGTGAAGGTATCGAATCTTGAAGTCACTAGTGATGAGATAAATCTTCTCGATAGGGCTGGTATCGAAATTGATAGTACGACTCCGGATAGAAATGGAAACAGGATCATTTGTGAAGGATTAGATAAACTTGCCCTGATTGGAACACATTTTGAATTGGTTCATCTACCAAACCCTGAGAGAGGGAATGAAATAGTTTCAGAGATCGTTGAAGCAAAAGTTTCCGACTTCAAGTCAAGCCTGAACGGCCAATCAATTCTTCATTTCAATGAAACATTAACATCTGACCTCATACCGAGCTTGAATCTTATTGATTATTTTGTCAGCTATGAAGATTTGTGTTTCATATTTCGCAAGATAAACAACAAGAAATCATGTGGTAATGATGGTATTCCAAATGTAGTTCTCCGACATTTGCCTGAGGTTGCTATTAGGAACTATTGCATATTGTTCAACAACATGTTGAGCAATTCATATTTCCCAAATGAGTGGAAAAAGGCTAAGGTATTTCCGATCTTGAAGAAAGGAAATGAATCTTCATGCCCGAAAGGCTATCGCCCAATCAGCTTGCTGCCTAACATCAGCAAGGTGTTTGAAGTGATACTCAACAGAGCATTAAACGCCCACATTGAGGAAAATGAGTTGATGCCGAATTGCCAATTTGGTTTTCGTGCCAGGCATTCGACCACACATGCAATAACGAAAGTAACCTCAGACATCTGTTGGAAACTAAATGATAGACAATGTGTTGGAGCATGTCTCATTGATATGGAGAAAGCCTTTGATACGGTATGGTTAGATGGACTTATTTTTAAACTTCTTCAGGACAAGTTCCCCAGACACCTTGTCGCCATGATGTGTAATATGTTATATGGGAAATCGTTTGTTGTAACTGATGGAAATCTGACAACAATGCGCGAGTTCAAGGTCTTGAATGGTCTACAGCAGGGAACAGTTACTGCGCCTCTGCTCTTCTCAATCTTTATTCGCAAGCTATTGAACGGCTTTGATTTTAACGTCTCGCCAAAGCGATCATTGGTAGCGTTTGCTGATGATCTGATCATCTACACGGCTGACCGAAAAGCTACAATAGTTCAGAGCAATCTCCAAAAAATGTTCAATGATGTACAGCTGTACACTGACAATTGGCGAATGAAAATCAATGCGCAGAAGTGTGAAACAATATTGTTTCGGACAACGCTGCAGGGGGTCAGTCAAGACCTGAAACGTAATTGGAAAGATTTCCACATCATGGCTGGCGAGGGTAGTTCAGAACGAATTCCACATAAATCCTGTGTTCGATACCTCGGTGTTTATCTCGATCAGTATCTGTACTATACTGAACATGTGAAAATCATGCTCAGTAAAGCACTTAAAGTAGTCATGGCCCTTCGAAAACTCTTTCATTCCAGATACATTGATCAAAAGGTCAAAATTATCTGTTACAAGACACTGGTTAGACCAGTTTTGACCTATGGATGTCAGATCTGGTACAACCAGAGTGCTAGTACTATGGAAAAATTAAGAGTTTTCGAAAGGAAATGTCTTCGTGCATGTACTGGTTTGTACAGAAAGCCTGAGACGGATTGGAAACATTATATATCGAATAGAAGAATTTATCAAACTGCTGAAGTGACTAGAGTCGATATCTTCATATTGAAGCTTCTTCGGAATCATATTGCAAGATCTGTGACTGTGAGTGAAAACCCTTGGATTTCACAGCCGTTCCACCCTACAGACGGGTATATAGCGACTTGCCTCGCTACTGGCTTCATTCCTCCAGAAGCATTCGTGTATTTGGACATGAATGGATATGTTTTTGATTCTGACGGCGTCCCAGTCATATATCACATATATCGACGGGCCACCGATAAGAAGATAAAATATCCTCCGAATTTGAGTTCACGAGACCAAGGATTTCAATGGAGATACTCATTTGCTAGATTCGTTGAAGCTGATCGAGTTGAGACGGCGCAATCCAGGTATTGGTGGCTGAATGACAATGTCTAAATTTTTCGTGTTTGTTTTCAGTTTTGGTGTTTTTCGTTATTTAGTTTTTGAGTTTCAGCTCATTATTGCTACATTTAGTATTGTTATATATTTTTGTTAAAATCAGGTATAGGTTAGGTATATGTAATGTTTACTATATTCCGTTAGAGATAAGATTAAACACTTAGGTTAGGAACATTGTTATAGTATTTTTAGTATAAGATAAAGTTTTTTTGATTGTATTTTATTAGAAATAAGTTACAACATATTAGGTGTAGGATCAAAGTTTCACTGTTGTGTAATAATTATAAAAAATTTTTGGATAGTGTTGGTTGGTTTTTTCTCCTTTTTCCAATTGAATTGTAAAAATATGTAATAATCGTAATTAATTGCATTTGCTATAGTTTTTTTTTTTTTGATGTAATGAGTTTATGATAACGTACAAATTTAGAGAGCCATTTGGGCCATTAAGTTTTTTGATTGTTATTATTTGGAATTTGCTTTATATTCTTTTAAAATTTATAACGATGAGTATTAAATAAAGCGCTTTTGACTTTGACTCATTTGCTAGATTCGTTGAAGCTGATCGAGTTGAGACGGCGCAATCCAGGTATTGGTGGCTGAATGACAATGTCTAAATTTTTCGTGTTTGTTTTCAGTTTTGGTGTTTTTCGTTATTAAGTTTTTGAGTTTCAGCTCATTATTGCTACATTTAGTATTGTTATATATTTTTGTTAAAATCAGGTATAGGTTAGGTATATGTAATGTTTACTATATTCCGTTAGAGATAAGATTAAACACTTAGGTTAGGAACATTGTTATAGTATTTTTAGTATAAGATAAAGTTTTTTTGATTGTATTTTATTAGAAATAAGTTACAACATATTAGGTGTAGGATCAAAGTTTCACTGTTGTGTATTAATTATAAATAATTTTTGGATAGTGTTGGTTGGTCTTTTCTCCTTTTTCCAATTGAATTGTAAAAATATGTAATAATCGTAATTAATTGCATTTGCTATAGTTTTTTTTTTTTTGATGAAATGAGTTTATGATAACGTACAAATTTAGAGAGCCATTTGGGCCATTAAGTTTTTTGATTGTTATTATTTGGAATTTGCTTTATATTCTTTTAAAATTTATAACGATGAGTATTAAATAAAGCGCTTTTGACTTTGACTTTGGAAGCAGCACCAGAAATCGAATTTATCAGTTAAAACACTCGCGACTAATTCATTTAGTACAAATACCAAATAAGAGCAGTCCAAGCGCTCTACAACAAATCAGGTATTTAAATTTCCGAGTGGTGAGGTGGGAACGCCTCCAGAAACGAGAAATCAACCAGTGTTATCGCTGCCAACGATTTGGGCATTCGGCTGCCAACTGCGCCATGCATTACCGATGCGTCAAATGCAAGGACGTGCATGCTCCCGGTGAGTGCAAATTGGCTCAGACGGAGCCAAAAGAGAAGTTATATTGTGTGAACTGCGGTGTTTTTGGTCACCCGGCATCATATCGAGGATGCTCCCGATATCAGGATGCAAGATTGAAATCTGCCCCAAAACAAACACAAATACACCGCAGTGTCTTAGCTCCGAACTTCGTCAAGCCCGGAGTATCATTTGCACTCGCCGCTAGAGGACCAGCAGAAAATGCGGAAAATAGGGTAAATAATGTAAGTGGCAATAATGAGCTGCTTCTCAAAATTTATCAACAATTAAATTCCTTATCAGAGCGAATCGATAAACAAGATTCGAAAATTAACATTGTTTTTCAGCGTTTAGGACTTTCAAATGGCTCAAAATAAGTTGTCATCCAGCCACATTCCCACGGATAGGATTCGTCTCATCTCGATCAACGTCAACTCCATTGTTACTTTACATCGGCGTGATTATCTCCTTGAATTCATTGCCAGACAAAAGCCTGACATCCTGCTTCTAACCGAAACCCACCTCAATTCATGGCACTTCATGACATTCAAGGATTTTGAATTCGTAAGAAACGATAGGGTAATAGGTGATGGGGGAGGTGGCACCGGGATATTGGTACGAAGACCCTATTGTTTCCAAAATATTGAAAAAGTCGAATTCAAAAGCTTTGAATCTCTTGAAGTGTCCGTTATCAAAATCTCACTGCCAGGTGGGGATAACCTCTTCGTTATCTCTGCCTATGCAACTGGTGGAACTGTTCTCAAGCTCAAGGAGGAACTCAATTCCTTGTTTGAAATACTCGAATTGAACAGGCTGCATAACTATTATATTCTTGCTGGTGACCTGAACGCCAAGCATACATCATGGCTGAACGCCACCAATAATCCAAGAGGTGTATTCCTGAAATCGTGGATAACAGAGAACCAAATTGAATACAGGTGCAATCTATATGGGTCGGAGTTCCCAACATACCCTAGGACAAATTCATATTTGGACCTTTGCATTGCTGACGCAAGACTCGAATTCAACTTTAATAGTCCTCAACGGAAACTGCAGGTGCTTCCTTATGATAGCGACCATAACGCAATCGTAATGGAAATCAACCATCACAGGGATGATTTCTTCCTCATTCCAGTTCAACATGAAAATCATCGGTTGAATTTCAAAAAAACAGACTGGGGAAAGTTTCAAAAGAAGTTTAATCGGGAGTACCAGAAGCAATGTCCCCCTTCTGATGGCGGCAACTCTTGCTCAATGGTTCCTAATGACAGAAATCTAACTAACGATGAAATAGATGTCTATTTGTCGAAGTTAGAGAAGCTGACGTTGGAAACGATTGACAAAGTAGTTCCCAAGATTAAACATCGAAACAATATGGAAGGATATGAAACACCAACCATCGCAAGGTTGAAAAGATTGAAAAGCCTCCTACTGACACGCGTCAACAATATTTATCGACGATTTTTGGACTACAACCATCCCTCGTTGTCTTTGTTGAAATTACATCTGAAGAATGTCCGGAACTTAATCCGGTCATACTTCAGGAGTGAGGTCAGCAATCAATGGGCGGAAAAATTGAGGGGTATTAGCCCACAGGACCCAGACGGCGTGTTCGCGAAAGTGAATAGCATATTCCGCAAGAAGTCTCGAGTGAAGGTATCGAATCTTGAAGTCACTAGTGATGAGATAAATCTTCTCGATAGGGCTGGTATCGAAATTGATAGTACGACTCCGGATAGAAATGGAAACAGGATTATTTGTGAAGGATTAGATAAACTTGCCCTGATTGGAACACATTTTGAATTGGTTCATCTACCAAACCCTGAGAGAGGGAACGAAATTTTTTCAGAGGTCGTTGAAGCAAAAGTTTCCGACTTCAAATCAAGCCTGAACGGCCAATCAATTCTTCATTTCAATGAAACATTAACATCTGACCTCATACCGAGCTTGAATCTTATTGATTATTTTGTCAGCTATGAAGACTTGTGTTTCATATTTCGCAAGATAAACAACAAGAAATCATGTGGTAATGATGGTATTTCAAATGTAGTTCTCCGACATTTGCCGGAGGTTGCTATTAGGAACTATTGCATATTGTTCAACAACATGTTGAGCAATTCATATTTCCCAAATGAGTGGAAAAAGGCTAAGGTATTTCCGATCTTGAAGAAAGGAAAAGAATCTTCATGCCCGAAAAGCTATCGCCCAATCAGCTTGCTGCCTAACATCAGCAAGGTGTTTGAAGTGATACTCAACAGAGCATTAAACGCCCACATTGAGGAAAATGAGTTGATGCCGAATTGCCAATTTGGTTTTCGTGCCAGGCATTCGACCACACATGCAATAACGAAAGTAACCTCAGACATCTGTTGGAAACTAAATGATAGACAATGTGTTGGAGCATGTCTCATTGATATGGAGAAAGCCTTTGATACGGTATGGTTAGATGGACTTATTTTTAAACTTCTTCAGGACAAGTTCCCCAGACACCTTGTCGCCATGATGTGTAATATGTTATACGGGAAATCGTTTGTTGTAACCGATGGAAATCTGACAACAATGCACGAGTTCAAGGTCTTGAATGGTCTACAGCAGGGAACAGTTACTGCGCCTCTGCTCTTCTCAATCTTTATTCGCAAGCTATTGAACGGCTTTGATTTTAACGTCTCGCCAACGCGATCATTGGTAGCGTTTGCTGATGATCTGATCATCTACACGGCAGACCGAAAAGCTACAATAGTTCAGAGCAATCTCCAAAAAATGTTCAATGATGTACAGCTGTACACTGACAATTGGCGAATGAAAATCAATGCGCAGAAGTGTGAAACAATCTTGTTTCGGACAACGCTGCAGGGGGTCAGTCAAGACCTGAAACGTAATTGGAAAGATTTCCACATCATGGCTGGCGAGGGTAGTTCAGAACGAATTCCACATAAATCCTGTGTTCGATACCTCGGTGTTTATCTCGATCAGTATCTGTACTATACTGAACATGTGAAAATCATGCTCAGTAAAGCACTTAAAGTAGTCATGGCCCTTCGAAAGCTCTTTCATTCCAGATACATTGATCAAAAGGTCAAAATTATCTGTTACAAGACACTGGTTAGACCAGTTTTGACCTATGGATGTCAGATCTGGTACAACCAGAGTGCTAGTACTATGGAAAAATTAAGAGTTTTCGAAAGGAAATGTCTTCGTGCATGTACTGGTTTGTACAGAAAGCCTGAGACGGATTGGAAACATTATATATCGAATAGAAGAATTTATCAAACTGCTGAAGTGACTAGAGTCGATATCTTCATATTGAAGCTTCTTCGGAATCATATCGCAAGATCTGTGACTGTGAGTGAAAACCCTTGGATTTCACAGCCGTTCCACCCTACAGACGGGTATATAGCGACTTGCCTCGCTACTGGCTTCATTCCTCCAGAAGCATTCGTGTATTTGGACATGAATGGATATGTTTTTGATTCTGACGGCATCCCAGTCATATATCACATATATCGACGGGCCACCGATAAGAAGATAAAATATCCTCCGAATTTGAGTTCACGAGACCAACGATTTCAATGGAGATACTCATTTGCTAGATTCGTTGAAGCTGATCGAGTTGAGACGGCGCAATCCAGGTATTGGTGGCTGAATGACAATGTCTAAATTTTTCGTGTTTGTTTTCAGTTTTGGTGTTTTTCGTTATTTAGTTTTTGAGTTTCAACTCATTATTGCTACATTTAGTATTGTTATATATTTTTGTTAAAATCTGGTATAGGTTAGGTATATGTAATGTTTACTATATTCCGTTAGAGATAAGATTAAACACTTAGGTTAGGAACATTGTTATAGTATTTTTAGTATAAGATAAAGTTTTTTTGATTGTATTTTATTAGAAATAAGTTACAACATATTAGGTGTAGGATCAAAGTTTCACTGTTGTGTATTAATTATAAATAATTTTTGGATAGTGTTGGTTGGTTTTTTCTCCTTTTTCCAATTGAATTGTAAAAATATGTAATAATCGTAATTAATTGCATTTGCTATAGTTTTTTTTTTTGATGAAATGAGTTTATGATAACGTACAAATTTAGAGAGCCATTTGGGCCATTAAGTTTTTTGATTGTTATTATTTGGAATTTGCTTTATATTCTTTTAAAATTTATAACGATGAGTATTAAATAAAGCGCTTTTGACTTTGACTTTGACTTTGACGGGCCACCGGAAAATTGTGTCTAGCACTCGTTGCGTGTAGACGTGTTTTTAATATTCTACGTCTAGCACTCGTTGCGTGTAGACGTGTTTTTAACCGCTCCTGTCATTAATTTTAAAAATTAATAAATTTTTCACAAAAGTCAGTTTCAAATAATTGAATTAATTTTGTACGAGTCAGTCAAAAGCAAGTTTTGATTTTATTGGGGAAGAGTTAATCGTCGAAGGCATCGACCAACCGTACCAATAAATCAAGAAAAGGCAACAAACCAAAGACAACTCGGGACTGCTGTATGGAGGAGCCCGACGGCTTCCCTCCGTTGGGGGGCCCCGGGGAGAGTGACGATGTGAAATTGGCAAGTGTCAACAAGCGGAGACACACGAGCACCCAGGATACCGCAGATGCCGGTCGCAAAACACAAGTGCTCGAGGATAGACAGGAAGTGTGCCGCCTTCGAAGTGAAATCGAAGAGCTAAAGGCAAGAATTCAAACGTATGAAGAAATGTTCAAGACGGCAAAACAAGTTCAAGAGATTGGTCCGATACGAAAAATCGAAAAACAGAAGAAAGCTGCAACTCCAATAATAACTGAAGAGGTATTAAGTGCTGGTGGCACGAACGAAAGCCAGAACTACTTTGCGGCGCTGGATGGACTCCAGCAGGACATGGAGGTAGACGAAGGTAACAAAGACGATAATTTTATCTTATATTTAAAAAATAAAAATAATGAAAGTAGAAATAGGGAGAAGAAACCAGCCCGTAGTTCTGCTGGTCCTCCTCAAAAAGTAGCCAAGAATACCGAGAAAGTTCCGCCGATTAATGTCTTCGGGCAAAGCGGAAAAGACATGGTTCGGCTGTTGGCAGCCGAAAACAAATTGACAAATTTCGAAATCAAACGAATAAATTCTGAGAAGCTGTCAATTAGAACGAAATCACTAGTTGATTTCAAATCAGCGAAAGATGCTTTGAATTCTGGGGAGGTTCCGCACTTCACCTATACCCCCAAGAGCGAGAAGAACCAGACGTTCTTGCTGAAGGGCTTGGACTGCGGAGAAGATACCGTCGATCTTCTTCAGGTTCTCAAGGAAACGGCGCCACAAATCGAGTTTATCTCAGTGAAAACATTCGCGACAAGAAGGTCGACGGTAGAAAAAAAAAACTTACCACTTTATTTGGTACAAATAACAAATAAGAGCAGTCCAAGCGCTCTTCAGCAAATCAGGTATTTAAATTTTCGAGTGGTGAGGTGGGAACGCCTCCAGAAACGAGAAATCAACCAGTGCTATCGCTGCCAACGATTTGGGCATTCGGCTGCCAACTGCGCCATGCATTACCGATGCGTTAAATGCAAAGACGTGCATGCTCCCGGTGAGTGCAAATTGGCTCAGACGGAGCCAAAAGAGAAGTTATATTGTGTGAACTGCGGTGTTTTTGGTCACCCGGCATCATATCGAGGATGCTCCCGATATCAGGATGCAAGATTGAAATCTGCCCCAAAACAAACACAAATACACCGCAGTGTCTTAGCTCCGAACTTCGTCAAGCCCGGAGTATCATTTGCACTCGCCGCTAGAGGACCAGCAGAAAATGCGGAAAATAGGGTAAATAATGTAAGTGGCAATAATGAGCTGCTTCTCAAAATTTATCAGCAATTAAATTCCTTATCAGAGCGAATCGATAAACAAGATTCGAAAATTAACATTGTTTTTCAGCGTTTAGGACTTTCAAATGCCTCCAAATAAGTTGTCATCCAGCCACATTCCCACGGATAGGATTCGTCTCATCTCGATCAACGTCAACTCCATTGTTACTTTACATCGGCGTGATTATCTCCTTGAATTCACTGCCAGACAAAAGCCTGACATCCTGCTTCTAACCGAAACCCACCTCAATTCATGGCACTCCATGACATTCAAGGATTTTGAGTTCGTAAGAAACGATAGGGTAACAGGTGATGGGGGAGGTGGCACCGGGATATTGGTTCGAAGACCCTATCGTTTCCAAAATATTGAAAAAGTCGAATTCAAAAGCTTTGAATCTCTTGAAGTGTCCGTTATCAAAATCTCACTGCCAGGTGGGGATAACCTTTTCGTTATCTCTGCCTATGCAACTGGTGGAACTGTTCTCAAGCTCAAGGAGGAGCTCAATTCCTTGTTCGAAATACTCGAATTGAACAGGCTGCATAGCTACTATATTCTTGCTGGTGACCTGAACGCCAAGCATATATCATGGCTGAACGCCACCAATAATCCAAGAGGTGTATTCCTGAAGTCGTGGATAACAGAGAACCAAATTGAATACAGGTGCACTCTATATGGGTCGGAGTTCCCAACATACCCTAGGACAAATTCATATTTGGACCTTTGCATTGCTGACGCAAGACTTGAATTTAGCTTTAATAGTCCTCAACGGAGACTGCAGGTGCTTCCTTATGATAGCGACCATAACGCAATCGTAATGGAAATCAATCATCACAGGGATGATTTCTGCCTCATTCCAGTTCAACACGAAAATCATCGGTTGAACTTCAAAAAAACAGACTGGGGAAAGTTTCAAAAGAAGTTTAATCGCGAGTATCAGAAGCAATGTCCCCCTTCTGATGGTGGCAACTCTTGCTCAATGGTTCCCAATGACAGGAATCTAACTAACGATGAAATAGATGTCTATTTGTCGAAGTTAGAGAAGCTGACGTTGGAAACGATTGAGAAAGTAGTTCCCAAGATTAAACTTCGAAACAATATGGAAGGATATGAAACACCAACCATCGCAAGGTTGAAAAGATTGAAAAGCCTTCTTCTCACACGCGTCAACAATATTTATCGACGATTTTTGGATTACAACCATCCCTCGTTGGCTTTGTTGAAATTACATCTGAAGAATGTCCGGAACTTAATCCGGTCATACTTCAGGAGTGAGGTCAGCAATCAATGGGCGGAAAAATTGAGGGGTATTAGCCCACAGAACCCAGATGGCGTGTTTGCGAAAGTGAATAGCTTATTCCGCAAGAAGTCTCGAGTGAAGGTATCGAATCTTGAAGTCACTAGTGATGAGATAAATCTTCTCGATAGGGCTGGTATCGAAATTGATAGTACGACTCCGGATAGAAATGGAAACAGGATTATTTGTGAAGGATTGGATAAACTCGCCCTGATTGGAACACATTTTGAATTGGTTCATCTACCAAACCCTGAGAGAGGGAACGAAATTTTTTCAGAGGTCGTTGAAGCAAAAGTTTCCGACTTCAAATCAAGCCTGAACGGCCAATCAATTCTTCATTTCAATGAAACATTAACATCTGACCTCATACCGAGCTTGAATCTTATTGATTATTTTGTCAGCTATGAAGACTTGTGTTTCATATTTCGCAAGATAAACAACAAGAAATCATGTGGTATTGATGGTATTCCAAATGTAGTTCTCCGACATTTGCCTGAGGTTGCTATTAGGAACTATTGCATATTGTTCAACAACATGTTGAGCAATTCATATTTCCCAAATGAGTGGAAAAAGGCTAAGGTATTTCCGATCTTGAAGAAAGGAAAAGAATCTTCATGCCCGAAAAGCTATCGCCCAATCAGCTTGCTGCCTAACATCAGCAAGGTGTTTGAAGTGATACTCAACAGAGCATTAAACGCCCACATTGAGGAAAATGAGTTGATGCCGAATTGCCAATTTGGTTTTCGTGCCAGGCATTCGACCACACATGCAATAACGAAAGTAACCTCAGACATCTGTTGGAAACTAAATGATAGACAATGTATTGGAGCATGTCTCATTGATATGGAGAAAGCCTTTGATACGGTATGGTTAGATGGACTTATTTTTAAACTTCTTCAGGACAAGTTCCCCAGACACCTTGTCGCCATGATGTGTAATATGTTATACGGGAAATCGTTTGTTGTAACCGATGGAAATCTGACAACAATGCGCGAGTTCAAGGTCTTGAATGGTCTACAGCAGGGAACAGTTACTGCGCCTCTGCTCTTCTCAATCTTTATTCGCAAGCTATTGAACGGCTTTGATTTTAACGTCTCGCCAAAGCGATCATTGGTAGCGTTTGCTGATGATCTGATCATCTACACGGCTGACCGAAAAGCTACAATAGTTCAGAGCGATCTCCAAAAAATGTTGAATGATGTACAGCTGTACACTGACAATTGGCGAATGAAAATCATTACGCAGAAGTGTGAAACAATCTTGTTTCGGACAACACTGCAAGGGGTCAGTCAAGACCTGAAACGTAATTGGAAAGATTTCCACATCATGGCTGGCGAGGGTAGTTCAGAACGAATTCCACATAAATCCTGTGTTCGATACCTCGGTGTTTATCTCGATCAGTATCTGTACTATACTGAACATGTGAAAATCATGCTCAGTAAAGCACTTAAAGTAGTCATGGCCCTTCGAAAACTCTTTCATTCCAGATACATTGATCAAAAGGTCAAAATTATCTGTTACAAGACACTGGTTAGACCAGTTTTGACCTATGGATGTCAGATCTGGTACAACCAGAGTGCTAGTACTATGGAAAAATTAAGAGTTTTCGAAAGGAAATGTCTTCGTGCATGTACTGGTTTGTACAGAAAGCCTGAGACGGATTGGAAACATTATATATCGAAAAGAAGAATTTATCAAACTGCTGAAGTGACGAGGGTCGATATCTTCATATTGAAGCTTCTTCGGAATCATATCGCAAGATCTGTGACTGTGAGTGAAAACCCTTGGATTTCACAGCCGTTCCACCCTACAGACGGGTATATAGCGACTTGCCTCGCTACTGGCTTCATTCCTCCAGAAGCATTCGTGTATTTGGACATGAATCGATATGTTTTTGATTCTGACGGCGTCCCAGTCATATATCACATATATCGACGGGCCACCGATAAGAAGATAAAATATCCTCCGAATTTGAGTTCACGAGACCAACGATTTCAATGGAGATACTCATTTGCTAGATTCGTTGAAGCTGATCGAGTTGAGACGGCGCAATCCAGGTATTGGTGGCTGAATGACAATGTCTAAATTTTTCGTGTTTGTTTTCAGTTTTGGTGTTTTTCGTTATTTAGTTTTTGAGTTTCAACTCATTATTGCTACATTTAGTATTGTTATATATTTTTGTTAAAATCTGGTATAGGTTAGGTATATGTAATGTTTACTATATTCCGTTAGAGATAAGATTAAACACTTAGGTTAGGAACATTGTTATAGTATTTTTAGTATAAGATAAAGTTTTTTTGATTGTATTTTATTAGAAATAAGTTACAACATATTAGGTGTAGGATCAAAGTTTCACTGTTGTGTATTAATTATAAATAATTTTTGGATAGTGTTGGTTGGTTTTTTCTCCTTTTTCCAATTGAATTGTAAAAATATGTAATAATCGCAATTAATTGCATTTGCTATAGTTTTTTTTTTTGATGAAATGAGTTTATGATAACGTACAAATTTAGAGAGCCATTTGGGCCATTAAGTTTTTTGATTGTTATTATTTGGAATTTGCTTTATATTCTTTTAAAATTTATAACGATGAGTATTAAATAAAGCGCTTTTGACTTTGACTTTGACTTTGACCTGAAACGTAATTGGAAAGATTTCCACATCATGGCTGGTGAGAGTAGTCTAGAACGGGTTCCACATAAATCCTGTGTTCGATACCTCGGTGTTTATCTCGATCAGTATCTGTACTATACTGAACATGTGAAAATCATGCTCAGTAAGGCACTAAAAGTAGTCATGGCCCTTCGAAAACTCTTTCATTCCAGATACATTGATCAAAAGGTCAAAATTATCTGTTACAAGACACTGGTTAGACCAGTTTTGACATATGGATGTCAGATCTGGTACAACCAGAGCGCTAGTACTATGGAAAAATTAAGAGTTTTCGAAAGGAAATGTCTTCGTGCATGTACTGGTTTGTACAGAAAGCCTGAGACGGATTGGAAACATTATATATCGAATAGAAGAATTTATCAAACTGCTGAAGTGACGAGGGTCGATATCTTCATATTGAAGCTTCTTCGGAATCATATCGCAAGATCTGTGACTGTGAGTGAAAACCCTTGGATTTCACAGCCGTTCCACCCTACAGACGGGTATATAGCGACTTGCCTCGCTACTGGCTTCATTCCTCCAGAAGCATTCGTGTATTTGGACATGAATCGATATGTTTTTGATTCTGACGGCGTCCCAGTCATATATCACATATATCGACGGGCCACCGATAAGAAGATAAAATATCCTCCGAATTTGAGTTCACGAGACCAACAATTTCAATGGAGGTACTCATTTGCTAGATTCGTTGAAGCTGATCGAGTTGAGACGGCGCAATCCAGGTATTGGTGGCTGAATGACAATGTCTAAATTTTTCGTGTTTATTTTCAGTTTTGGTGTTCTTCGTTATTTAGTTTTTGAGTTTCAGCTCATTATTGCTACATTTAGTGTTGTTGTTTATTTTTGTTTAAAATTAGGTATAGGTTAGGTTTATATTATGTTTATTATATTAGGTTAGAGATAAGGTAGAACGCTTAGGTTAGGAACATTGTTATAGATTTTTTTAGTATAAGATAAAGTTTTTGATTGCATTTATTAGAATTAAGTTAAATATTATTAGGTGTAGGATCAAAGTTCACTGTAGTGTTAAGATGATAAATAATTTTAGAATAGTGTTGGTTGGTTTTTTCTCCTTTTTCCAGTTTAATTTTAAAAATATGTAACAATCTTCATTGATTTGGATTCGCTAGAGTTTTTTTTTTTAAATGTGTTTATTGATAACGTACAAATTTAGAAAGCCATTTGGGCCATTAAGTTTTACATTGTTATTGTTTGGATTTTGCTTTATATTCTTTTAAAATTTATAACGATTAGCATTAAATAAAGCGCTTTTGACTTTGACTTTGACGTGTTTTTAATTCGCTCCTGTCAAGAATTTTTATAAATTGAAATAATTTTTAAAAAGGTCAATTACAAAGTAATTTTATAAAGAAATTTATTACATCGTCGAACTATTCGAACAATTTATCGAGTATCTTGACTTTACCTGCGAGAAAGTTTCAAGAAAGAAAAAAAGTTTTTTTCACGGGGGGATGGAGGAGCCCGACGGCTTCCCACCGCTGGGGGACCCAGAGCCAGGCATTTTGAAAATGACAAATGATAAAATAAACAAGCGGAAAAATGAACAAGACAATTGTGAGCATGGAAAGCGAATTACGATTTCAAGCGAAGATTATGAAAAAGTAACCATGGAGAATGCAAGGGTTACGAAACAAAATGAGGAATTAAAACTCTGGATACAGAGTTTAGAAGATATGGTCCGGACGTTGTCAAATGGGAACAAACAAAAAGCGAAGCCACAGAATACGTTCGGCAAAGAAGAGCCGATACTAACTAAGAAGAATGAAAAACAGGAAACAACAAGCAAGACCAACGGGAAAGGAGTACCAACATATAAAACGAAATCGCAAGATATGAGCAAGACAATCCATGATGCAGAAAATATCCTGAGCGCAGGAGGAGCGAACGACAGCGCCAATTATTATGCGGTGCTGTCTGCAATGCACGAAGAAATGGACGTCGAGATAGAGAGCAACGATAAGATAGGTAATATTGATAGCGATAATAATTTCATTAAATATTTAAAATTAAAAAATAAGCAAAAGGAGAAGAAGCCAACCGGTGTGTCTGCTAGTCCTCCTAATAAAATTAATGTGGTAAATGAAAAAGTTCCTCCAATAAACGTTTTTGGGCAGCGTGGAGGAGATATAGTTCGGTTATTGGCAGCCGAACATAAAATCGAAAACGTTGAAATTAAGAGAGTGACCGGTGATAAGCTCTCGATCAAGACAAAGACACTGGCTGACTTCAAACAGGCGAAAGATGCTCTTAATAGTGTCCAAGCTCCCCACTTTACATATACGCCAAAGGCAGAAAAAAATCAGACCTTCCTGTTGAAGGGCCTGGACTGTGGGGAGAATACAGTTGATCTCCTTGAGATGTTGCAGGAAGCAGCACCAGCTGTTAAGTTCATGTGCGTGAAAAATTTTGCTACAAGGAGATCAACTGTAGAAGGTAAAATATTACCATTTTATTTGGTTCAAATTTCCAACGATAGCAGTCCGAGTGCCCTCCAACAGGTAAGGTACTTAAACTTTAGAGTTGTGAGGTGGGAACGCCTCCAAAAAACTGAGGTTAACCAGTGTTACAGGTGTCAACGATTCGGTCATTCGGCTGCCAATTGTGCAATGCACTCTCGCTGTGTTAAGTGCAAAGATATCCACGCCCCCGGTGAATACAAATTGGCTCAGATGGAGCCAAAAGAAAAATTGTATTGTGTTAATTGCGGTACATTTGGTCATCCAGCATCATACCGAGGATGCCCTCGGTATCAAGATGCAAGAGCTAAATTTTCCCCAAAGCGAACCAAAGTAAATCACAATCTGTTACCTCCCAACTTCATCAAACCCGGGGTATCATTTGCACTTGCTGCCAGAGGACCAGCAGACAACAATATAAATAAAATAAATAATGTAAGTGGCAATAATGAGCTGCTTCTTAAAATCTACCAGCAACTTGAATCGCTTTCAGATAGAATTAATAAGCAAGACCAAAAAATCAATTTCGTTTTTCAAAGTTTAGGTCAACATGCTCCAAAATAGTTTGTCATCCAGTCACATTCCCATGGATAGGATTCGTCTCATCTCGATCAACGTCAACTCCATTGTTACTATCCATCGGCGTGATTATCTCCTTGAATTCATTGTTAAGCAAAAGCCTGACATCGTGCTTCTCACCGAAACCCACCTCAGTTCATGGCACTCCATGAGATTCAAGGATTTTGATTTCGTAAGAAACAATAGGGTAACAGGTAATGGGGGAGGTGGCACCGGGATATTGGTTCGAAGACCCTATCGTTTCCAAAATATTGAAAAAGTCGAATTCAAAAGCTTTGAATCTCTTGAAGTGTCCGTTATCAAAATCTCACTGCCAGGTAGGGATAACCTCTTCGTTATCTCTGCCTATACAACTGGTGGAACTGTTCTCAAGCTCAAGGAGGAGCTCAATTCCTTGTTCGAAATACTCGAATTGAACAGGCTGCATAGCTATTATATTCTTGCTGGTGACCTGAACGCCAAGCATACATCATGGCTGAACGCCACCAATAATTCAAGAGGTGTATTCCTGAAATCATGGATAACAGAGAACCAGATTGAATACAGGTGCACTCTATATGGGTCGGAGTTCCCAACATACCCTAGGACAAATCCATATTTGGACCTTTGCATTGCTGACGCAAGACTTGAATTCAGCTTTAATAGTCCTCAACGGAAACTGCAGGTGCTTCCTTATGATAGCGACGATAACGCAATCGTAATGGAAATCAATCATCACAGGGATGATTTCTTCCTCATTCCAGTTCAACATGAAAATCATCGGTTGAATTTCAAAAAAACAGACTGGGGAAAGTTTCAAAAGAAGTTTAATCACGAGTACCAGAAGCAATGTCCCCTTTCTGATGGTGGCAACTCTTGCTCAATGGTTCCTAATGACAGAAATCTAACTAACGATGAAATAGATGTATATTTGTCGAAGTTAGAGAAGCTGACTTTGGAAACGATTGAGAAAGTAGTTCCAAAGATTAAACATCGAAACAATACGGAAGGATATGAAACACCAACCATCGCAAGGTTGAAAAGATTGAAAAGCCTCCTTCTCACACGCGTCAACAATATTTATCGGCGATTTTTGGACTACAACCATCCCTCTTGTCTTTGTTGAAATAATATCTGAAGAATGTCCGGAACTTAATCCGGTCATACTTCAGGAGTGAGGTCAGCAATCAATGAGCGGAAAAATTGAGGGGTATTAGCCCACAGGACCCAGATGGCGTGTTCGCAAAAGTGAATAGCATATTCCGCAAGAAGACTCGAGTGAAGGTATCGAATCTTGAAGTCACTAGTGATGAGATAAATCTTCTCGATAGGGCTGGTATCGAAATTGATAGTACGGCTCCGGACAGAAATGGAAACAGGATTATTTGTGAAGGATTGGATAAACTTGCCCTGATTGGAACACATTTTGAATTGGTTCATCTGCCAAACCCTGAGAGAGGGAATGAAATAGTTTCAGAGATTGTTGAAGCAAAAGTTTCCGACTTCAAGTCAAGCCTGAACGGCCAATCAATTCTTCATTTCAATGAAACATTAACATCTGACCTCATACTGAACTTGAATCTTATTGATTATTTTGTCAGCTATGAAGACTTGTATTTCATATTTCGCAGGATAAACAACAAGAAATCATGTGGTACTGATGGTATTCCAAATGTAGTTCTCCGACATTTGCCGGAGGTTGCTATTAGGAATTATTGCATATTGTTCAACAACATGTTGAGCAATTCATATTTCCCAAATGAGTGGAAAAAGGCTTAGGTATTTCCAATCTTGAAGAAAGGAAAAGAATCTTCATGCCCGAAAAGCTATCGCCCAATCAGCTTGCTGCCTAACATCAGCAAGGTGTTTGAAGTGATACTCAACAGAGCATTAAACGCCCACATTGAGGAAAATGAGTTGATCCCGAATTGCCAATTTGGTTTTCGTGCCATGCATTCGACCACACATGCAATAACGAAAGTAACCTCAGACATCTGTTGGAAACTAAATGATAGACAATGTGTTGGAGCATGTCTCATTGATATGGAGAAAGCCTTTGATACGGAATGGTTAGATGGACTTATTTTTAAACTCCTTCAGGAAAAGTTCCCCAGACACCTTGTCGCCATGATGCGTAATATCTTATACGGGAAATCGTTTGTTGTAACCGATGGAAATCTGACAACAATGCGCGAGTTCAAGGTCTTGATTGGTGTACAACAGGGAACAGTTACTGCGCCTCTGCTCTTCTCAATCTACATTCGCAAGCTATTGAACGGCTTTGATTTTAACGTCTCGCCAACGCGATCATTGGTAGCGTTCGCTGTTGATCTGATCATCTATACGGCAGACCGAAAAGCTACAATAGTTCAGAGCAATCTCCAAAAAATTGTTCAATGATGTACAGCTGTACACTGACAATTGGCGGATGAAAATCATTACGCAGAAGTGTGAAACAATCTTGTTTCGGACAACACTGCAAGGGGTCAGTCAAGACCTGAAACGTAATTGGAAAGATTTCCACATCATGGCTGGTGAGAGTAGTCTAGAACGGGTTCCACATAAATCCTGTGTGCGATACCTCGGTGTTTATCTCGATCAGTATCTGTACTATACTGAACATGTGAAAATCATGCTCAGTAAGGCACTTAAAGTAGTCATGGCCCTTCGAAAGCTCTTTCATTCCAGAAACATTGATCAAAAGGTCAAAATTATATGTTACAAGACACTGGTTAGACCAGTTTTGACATATGGATGTCAGATTTGGTACAACCAGAGCGCTAGTACTATGGAAAAACTAAGAGTTTTCGAAAGGAAATGTCTTCGTGCATGTACTGGTTTGTACAGAAAGCCTGAGACGGATTGGAAACATTATATATCGAAAAGAAGAATTTATCAAACTGCTGAAGTGACGAGGGTCGATATCTTCATATTGAAACTTCTTCGGAATCATATCGCAAGATCTGTGACTGTGAGTGAAAACCCTTGGATTTCACAGCCGTTCCACCCTACAGACGGGTATATAGCGACTTGCCTCGCTACTGGCTTCATTCCTCCAGAAGCATTCGTGTATTTGGACATGAATCGATATGTTTTTGATTCTGACGGCGTCCCAGTCATATATCACATATATCGACGGGCCACCGATAAGAAGATAAAATATCCTCCTAATTTGAGTTCACGAGACCAACGATTTCAATGGAGATACTCATTTGCTAGATTGGTTGAAGCTGATCGAGTTGAGACGGCGCAATCCAGGTATTGGTGGCTGAATAACAATGTCTAAATTATTCGTGTTTGTTTTCAGTTTTGCTGTTTTTCGTTGTTTAGTTTTTGAGTTTCAGCTCATTATTGCTACATTTAGTGTTGTTGTTTATTTTTGTTAAAAATTAGGTATAGGTTAGGTATATGTAATGTTTACTATATTCCGTTAGAGATAAGATTAAACACTTAGGTTAGGAACATTGTTACAGAAGTTTTTGAGTATAAGATAAAGTTTTTGATTGTATATTATTAGAAATAAGTTACAACACATCAGATGTAGGAAAGAGGAAAGGATATGGTTGGCTATTGGCAGCCGAAAACAAATTAACTAATTTCGAAATTAAGAGGGTTGATGCCAAAAAAAGAAGTTATCTATCAGAACACAATCACTGGTTAACTTCAAGTCAGCTAAGAGTGCACTGAAATTTGGGGAGGTTCCACACGTCACGTTTAACCCAAAAAGTGAGAAGAACGAGACCTTTTTTGTTGAAAGGCTTGGACTGCGGAGAAGATACCATTGATCTTCTTCAGGTGCTCAAGGAAGCAGCACCAAAAATTGAATTTATCTCCGTTAAAACAATCGTGACAAGAAGATTGACGGTAGATAGTTTACCACTTTATTTAGTGTAGATTTTAAATAAGAACAGTCCTAGTCCTCTTCAACAAATAAGATACTTGAACTTCCGAGTGGTGAGGTGAGAATGCCTTCAGAAAAGAGAAGTGAATCAGAGCTATCGGTGTCAATGATTTGGACTTTCGGCTACCAACTGTGCCATGCATTACCGTGCATGCTCCCGGTGAGTGCAAATTGGCTCAGACGGAGCCAAAAGAGAAATTATACTGTGTTAACTGCGGTGTTTTTGGTCACCTGGCATCATATCGAGGATGCTCCCGATATCAAGATGTCAGAGTAAAATTTGTCCCAAAGCAAACACAACTACACCGCAGTAAGTGGCATATAAGTGGCAATAATGAGCTGCTTTTCAAAATTTACCAATAACTAAATTCTTTATCGGAGAGAATCGATAAACAACATACGAAAATTAATTTTGTTTTGAGAGAGGGAATGAAATATTTTCAGAAGTCGTTGAAGCAAAAGTTTCCGACTTTGAATCAAGCCTGAACGACCAATCAAATCTTCATTTTAATGAAACATTGACATCCGACCTCATACGGAGCTTGAATCTTATTGATTATTTTGTCAGCGATGAAGACTTGTGTTTCATATTTTTCAGGATAAACAACAAGAAATCATGTGGTACTGATGGTATTCCAAATGTAGTTCTCCGACATTAGCCTGAGATTGCTATTAGAAATTATTGCATATTGTTTAACAACATGTTTAGCAATTCATATTTCCCAAATGATTGGAAAAAGGTTTTGGTATTTCCAATCTTGAAGAAAGGAAAAGAATCTTCATGCCCTAAAAGCTATCGCCCAATTAGCTTACTGCCTAACATCAGCAAGGTGTTTGAAGTGATACTCAACAAAGCCTTAAACGCCCACATAGAGAATTATGAGTTTATGGCGGATTGCCGATTTGGTTTTCGTACCATGCATTCGACGATACATGCAATAACGAAAGTAACGTCAACCATCTGCTGGAAATAAAATGATAGAGAATAATTCGGAGCATGTTTCACTGGTATTGAGAAATCCTTTGATATGTTTTGGTTGGATCGACCAATCTCAAAACTTCTTCAGGACCAGTTGCCCAGATACCTTGTCGTCCGATTGTGCAACATGTTGTACAAGAAATACTTTCCTTTTATTTATGACATCTGACGACAATACCCGATTTGAAGGTTTTGAATGGTCTACAGTGAGAAACAGTTGGTTTTAACGTCTTGCCAATGTCATCATTAGTAGCGTTTGCTGATGATCTGATAACTTACACCGCCGGCTGAACGGCTAAAGTAGTTAGTTCAGACCAGCTCTACATGGAGAATCGGTTAATGAAAGTAAATCTGCTAAAGTGCGAAACAAAATGGTTTCAGACAACGCTTCGGTTGGCCAGTCAAGACCTGAAATATAATTGGAAGGGTTTCCACCGTATGGTTGGTAAGGATAGGTCAGAACGGTTTCCATATCAATCCCTTGTTCAATATCTAAGTATTCATCCGGATCATTATCTGCATTGTAATGAACATGTCAAAATCATCTTCAATAAACTATTGATGCACTCAATGTTTTCTATATAAGCTGTTTACCGGTACCGGTTTTTTCGAAAATTGAAGCTTTATTGTGAAAAATTGCCTTAAGACGATCGGGAATGGTTTGTTGAGCGACGCCAAGCGATTTTCCAAGCAATGTCTCCAATTTGTGATCTTCAAACTTTTTTGGCTGTCCGGGCCGTTCATCGTCCTCCAAGTCAAAATTGCCACTTTTAAACCGTGCAAACCACTTCTGGCACGTACGCTCAGCTAAAGCATGCACACCATACACTTTCACAAAAATACGATGACTTTTGGCAGCCTTTTTCTTCAATGAAGAAGAACTCCCCGCAAAAAAACTTTGTTCGCGCACAAAATTCGACATTTTCAGAGTAAAAGAAAGTATTGTTGTTTACGCTTCAGCTAAATACACATACTGATTCTGAAACTATATGACAGTAGCTTTCCAGCACATATTTGGAAAGGTGAATCACTGGAATAACCGGTACCCCCATTAAATTTTTTAGAAATAAGTTTGAGCATAATAGATTTAGTTATTTTTTGTTTTTAAAATTATTTTATTTTTTAAGGGCTTCACACATTGTTTTATTACAATACGCTATTAAAATGAATATTCATCTGTCCGTCAGTGCATCACAGCAAGTTTTCTCAAAAACTTGAGAAGTTAAAGTGTTCAAATTTTGTGAGCAATTCAGAACATGTTGGTTCATGAAAGTTTGATTATTGAAAAATATTTCAAACGATTTTAAGTGACATATCTCTCCTCATATAAGGATGTTACCCCTTAAATTATTTTCACCAAAGATAGTCACGTAGGAAATGAAATCATTCATACGGCTCCCTCGCAAGTGGACACTTGTGCACCGAAAATCTCCAAAAAAAAAACAATATGGAGGCAGTTTTTTGTAGGTACAATAAAGGGAAATACTTTAAAAAATAAAATCACTTACCTTTATTAATGCTAGTAGGATCTAGGAATATCACAATTTTGCCAGTGAAATTTTGTATTAAAGTAATTTAATAAAAGATTGTCTTCGACTGTTAGTTTTATCAGAATTAAACCGTATTTGTTGAAGTTATAGGAATTTGAATTTTGCATGTATCACAGTAACAAAAAATGCGATATCCCTATTGTTCGTATATGGGCTTTCGATTCAACTAGTAGCTTCATCATTGATCGGTTCCACTTGGAATCTTTGGGAAATATGAATTATTGAAATACCTTGGATACCCTGTACATTGTATGATATTTGCATATTGCAACGAATGCGTATGATTAAAACTTAATACGGACGGAAAAAAACGGACGTGTATATTTAAACTATCAACGTAAGTCTTATGCGTGATATACCCTGACTTCTTTCCTCAATAGATCTGTAAGGAGGTAACAATTGGGTCCTACAACCTTCTGTACACTGCTTTTCAGAAAATGGCGATCTAGCTTGGCATTGTAATGCCCAGCGGCGTCGCTTTAGCGGAAGTTGCGACGAAAAACCTCATTTCCTTTAAAATCGGAAGGTCGAGACCTCATGTTGTAGTGCGTCTCATTTGCACATCCTGCGGCCTTTATCTTCCGTCCAATTTGTTGGCGGAGGTCTCTTAAACGTTCGTTGGGCTCCAGCGCAACGACGGAATCTCCAAAACATTCTTCAATTGCCATAGTAGCCTGTATGATTTGTTGTGGCAAATCTTGTTCTGTTCGAAGGCGGCAAAGTAAGGCGAGATACCCGTGACAGAATGATAACATGACCGCAGAGCGCATGTGATGTCGGACAATCTACGGTCCCAATCCTTCTGAGTTGGATGGACATAAGAACTGGTCCCAGCTAACAGGGTGCGATTCAAACGTTCTGATGCGTTAGATTAAGGAGAGTATATTAGCGTCAGTTGGTGCTCGACACCGTACTGTTCAAGTAGGCCCTTAAACTTGCGAGATCGGAACTGTACTTCGTTGTCCGAGTACACGCTTTCTGGTACACCAAACACATGAAATACCCGACTCTCTAAAAATTTCACAATGTATAGAGTCATGAATTTGCGAATAGTTTCCACCAGCGGGAATTTCGAGAGCTAGTCTAGCACAACGATAGCTCCAATTTGTTCCATAGAAGAACGAGAATATGGGTTCTCGTATGGGTACATATATATATATATATATATATATATATATATATATATATATATATATATATATATATATATATGTATATATATATATATAGATATATATATATATATATATATATATATATATATATATATATATATATATATATATATATATGTGTGTATATATACATATATATATTGTTACATGTACAAATAATTCTGCGAGCTACTGTCGCAATTGTTTTCACAACAATGAAGCACACGAATTTACTCGAAACCACGAGAACCCAACAAGCATGAACAACATCTGAAAGTGAGTCACTGCTCCATTCATCCACTGCTGGAATGTTCCCGCTAATTCACCAATGTACGAGAACTGAGTTGAATGATTAGATACCCTATATAAAGGCGAGCTGAATGAATGGGGGAATCATTCATTACAACCGCGATAGAAAACTGCGATACGCGAAGTACAGGCGATATTGATTGTTTGAGTGCGAAGTGATTTTAAGTAGACAATTGCGATAGAAATTTATGGACAAGTAGAAGGTTGAATTTTAATAGTGAAAATTAAAGTTGTGAAATTGTTAATGAAGTGATTGTGCATTTTTGACGAATTAAATAAACTCTTTTAATTTAATTTAAAAAGACATAGCGTTTTCACTTTCCCGGAACATTAAAATTATTGGCCGCGAACCAAAACACGCAACAATGGTTTCAAGAAGTGAGAATGAAAATTTGGAAGTGAAAACGATGTAATAATATATTAATACGACAGAATTTTCGTTTTGTTTTACATGAATTTAAAGTGTAATGATTATAGTTGAAGTAATACCAAAAAAATTTTATCACTATAGGTTTTTTAAATAAAAATATCAAATGTAATAATATATTAATACGACAGAATTTTCGTTTTGTTTTACATGAATTTAAAGTGTAATGATTATAGTTGAAGTAATACCAAAAAAATTTTATCACTATAGGTTTTTTAAATAAAAATATCAAACAATTTTCATGATATTTATCACTGTACCTTGACTTTTGTGGAAGACTGTATATACATATATGTATATATATATATATATATATATATATATATATATATATATATATATATATATATATATATATATATATATAGACGTTGGACTACGCGCTCCGGAACATTGAGTTGACTCATAGGAGGTTGAAGAGGCTGGTTGGGAGCTTTTGTGTCTTTACAGGTCTCACAGGTGCTTACATAGTCTTTGGCCTGAGATAACATTTTAGGCCAGAAGAAATAATTTTTAAGGCACCGAAGCGTCCGATCGTAGCCAGCGTGGCCACTTAGAGGATGGTCGTGTACGCGGAGGATCAGATTGTGAGTCATTTCCTCCAGCACCCAGAGCTTCCAGGGCTTTTCTTCCTGCAATGGATCACCTGTTGCGTATTCATTACGTCGATAAATATAGCCGTCTATCATTTTTAAATCAGGCAACTGTGTTTGTTGGGTGACGATGGTTTGCCTTAACTCGTTGTAGCTGTCTGAATTAAAATGCGCCTATCTAAATCTATCTTGATGGGCTTATCGTCGTTTACTGTCAATTCTGCTCCTTTGGGTCAAAACATTCCCGAGAGTAGCGGGCACGATGTTTTGGGGCCCTTTTCAATGTTTGATGGAGGACTTGAACCCTTGCAGTTTAAGAACCCATCCGGCCAGACGTTCGTGTCATCAAGCATTGTAACCAAACGTGGTCTATGATGATTTCAAACTGGTGGCCTTTGATGTACGCTCGGAATTTCTTTGCAGCCATCACCGCTATCAGACGTTCTTTCTTAGATACGGTATAGTTCCTATGGGCCGAGTTCAGTTTACTGGGCATGAAAGCAATGGGAGCTTCCTCTCCCTCCTCACTCAATTGTACTAGCACGGCTCCAATTCCATGTTGACTTGCATCACAATGAATGGAGAAGGGTTTCTGAAAGTCAGGGTTGTGCCAGACTGGAGCAGATGTCAAGGCTTGTTTGAGGTCTGAAAATGCTTTTCGACTGAGCTCGGTCCAAATGAACATATCTTTTCGGAGCATGTCCGGCAGAGGCGCTAAAATTGTTGCATAATTCCGAACAAACCTTTGGTACCAACTGCAGACTCCAAGGAAACGTTGTAGCTACTTAACGGGCTTCGGTAAGGGAAACTCATCAATCGTCCGAGTTTTGTCCGGATCCGTTTTGATGGTTTCATGTGCGATGATCTGCCCTCAATTGAAACAAACTTGCTTTTCTGAACATTGATGGTGAGGCCCACCTTACTGATATGCAGGGCTATTTCTTGCAACAGCAGAAGATGTTAGTCAAACGTTTCTATGATGAGCAGAAAGTCATCCAGGTACACGAACACTAGGTGTTTCAGCTGAGGTGGAATCACTTTGTCCATTAGCCGATTCATCGTTTGCGGAGCGTTATACAGATCAAAAGGCATTGTGATGAACTGATATATTGGTCGTCCAGGTACTGTGAAAGCGGTTTTATCCCTCGACCCTTCATCGAGTGGAATCTGCCAGAATGCATCTTTCAAGTCGAGACTTTAATGCGGTTTGCTTTCGGCAGTCTTTCCAATATTCCGTCGATGAGTGGAAGAGGGTAAGCGTCTTTAACGGTCACTGCATGGTCTTTCCAGGCATCAAGACAGAGACGGACTTTACCTGGTTTCACCACCAAGATTACTGGTGAGGACCAGGCACTTTGGGACTCCTCTATAATCCCCAACTCGAGCATCCTGTCCAACTCTGCGTACACTGGCTTTTCCATGGCCGGTGTCATGGCGTAGTGTCTCTATTTTAGGAGTGAGGGCAGAGTAGTGCGGCCAAGGCCTTGCATAGTGTAAGATGGAAAAGCAGCGATGGTTGCTTCCACACGTTGTCGTTGGTTAGGTGTTAATTCGTGCCTTTCGGGAAAAGAAGCGAGTTCATGGACATATCTAGTATTTACGGGGGAGTTTGTGAATAGGTCTGGGGACAAACCAAATTGAAGGACGAAATCGACGCAAAGGTATACCTTCTGAGTCAGTGAAGGGATAATGAAGAAAGTAATATCCTTAGTTTGACCTTAGAATGGGTCGGGTGTGGTTAATCTACCTTATGCTATTACTAACAAATTTGACTTAATTTTAACTTCTCGATTTTTGTTGTTGTTGTGCTCATAAAGAACCACCTCCATGGCTTTTTTCAGATTTTTCGGTCCACAGATGGCTAATTGTGAGGGAGGAGACAATTTTTTCGTATTATTCCGCTTCCTCTGCCTACCTCGTTATCAGTATTGCAATTTTGTTAACGGATATTAAAAGATCTTATCAAGGCTTTTCATTTAAGACCCCATTCGACTACTTTTGGTGACATTTTTTTTAAGGGCTCACATCCTTATATGAGAAAACCCCCCTTAAAAGTCTTTGAAATTTTTTTGACTACATGCATATCATTAAACAGACACTTCTGAGCTCTTCACAAAATTTGATCACTGTAGCTTTTATAGCTGCTGACGCTATGACGCACTGACGGACAGGTACCGATTTGAAAAGGATATTGTAAACAATTTTTTTACAATACCCTAATGGACTTCCTCTTCCTCACTAACTTTTATTGTAAAATGAAAAATTTCAGCAGTGCAATCAAACAAAAGCTTCTTATAAGGATATTACCTTGTAAGCTACGGATATGACTCAAAGTCATATCTGCAAATAGTACTTCATGCTGTCATGGCATTTGACTAATAATTTCAGAAAATCTTTAAATTCAAATGAACAATTTCAAGCTATGGATTTTCTCTCCATATGATAAAATTATGCATGAGATACAATGGATTATCATAGATAAACAGGGCTCAGCTATGTATGTAGGCGCGTATGGCATGACATCCGAGCGGTTCCCTTGAGGCAAACAAATAACCCAATTTCATGCAAATTTTATTCAAATGTTTATTCTGATAATAAATATAAATTTATTATTCAATGGCATTATTTAGGATTTAGTAAAATAAAAGATAATAAATCATTTCGGAAATTATTGTTTTCAGTGCATGAAATTTCAATATGTCTGAAAATAAGGTTAGGAACGATGCAATTAGAAACTGTTTGATCAGGAAATTATTATTAAGCTGAATTATAGAAAATTTTTCAGTTTTTCTGTATAGAAATAGATTCCGAACTTGATTTCAGTTGAACCACAGAATAGAGATTATTAGAGATGGAAAAGGATATAGAGTTTGTTCTCATGCGAAAAGACAAAAGGGCCTCCCGTCATTTGGCATAAGTTCCAAGTTTTCCATTAAAGATTTTTTTAAGGCTTGATAATTTCTTACTTTGGTTACAAACATCATTTAAATTGATTACGGATTAAAATCTTTTATTACAAACTAACGTTTGTTACTCACCAGGCCAGTAAGACTCAAATCTTAAGAGTTCGTTCATTCTATCGAAGCCGACTGAGTAGCGTTATCTAAGGTTAAAACTCCTGGATACTTACTCATTCTGCAATTCACGTATTCTTCTCAACATTGACTCAACAAAGTTCCGGGTAAAGCACACAGATACAAAGAATATTCCAGCTACAAAATAGCCAAGGACTTTTCATACTGAAAATGTCAGTAGTTCCTTTTAAAAGCATTTTTCAGGGCGACGACCAAGATAATACTCTCCATACATTGCTGGAAACACAGAGTTGACACGCAGGCTGAATGGAAACGGAAGAACTGTAACTCGTACTCGTACACACACTGCACGTGAATCAACAGACAGATACAAAGATAGTGCTACATTGTGAATATATAAATGGAACTCAAATCCTGATAGTTGATTCTGCATTGAAATCGATGGACAAAGCATAAAGATTAAAAGGACGTGTGTTGAAAGTAACTGAAGTGTTCAAACAATACATTGTAGTTGTATTAAAGTCAGAATTTAAAATTGAAAGTTTGGAGAGTTGAAAAATAATACTCAGTGAGTTGGTAAAATTTCTCGTTAGCAATTATTTAAAATTTTAAAGCTGTACTAACTAATTTTCGTTTTCAAATCACTCGTGAACTTCTTATAGAAAACTTTTTTCGAAAGTTTATCTCTCAGGGAGCTTATTATCGTGAGCAGAATTGATTAAAAAATCATAACTATATAAGAAATGAATTCTTTGAAGAACATTTTAATATCGTCCACTTCAGCGGAGTAAATAGGAAAAGGAATTGATTTCCGAGAAAGTTTCTTGATGGCAGTATTACTTCCAATTGTTGTTAATGAGAAATCACAGAGCACAGGACGTGGCTTTCAAAGCAACATGATTATTAATCAACTACAATGGTTTAGCGAGCACGACTAAGCACTTAAGAGACTTCCGTTTTCAAAGCTTGGAATAAAATAAATCGTTATTCATTGATTTAAAAAAGGGAATTAAAAAAAGTTAAAAGTAGGACTTGAGAGCCCTTAATTGTGAATTCCATTGAAATTGATTTATAAATATAAGCAGTGATTTAATAGATTTAATAGTGGTATTAATGAATGATTTAATACTTCTGTAAACAGAGGTAAGCCCCATTTCAAAATGAACTTTTAATTACTAATCATTTCAAAGCTTTTTTGAGCTTGTATTCGAAAGTGAATAAGCCATGACTGACAGAAGGCTAGAAAACTTCGTAGATACTCCCGCTTAGGGTTTAAAATAGGCGAACATGGTTTCAGAACCGCAATATTTGGATGCGACTACTACTGTAGGTGAAAGTCCACCGTGGAGCTATACCACATGTGATGAGTGTTAAAGAAACCAAAAATTAGATGATGAGTTAATCAAAATGAAATATTTCAAGATGAAAAGACCTGTTAGGAGAATATAATCAATTAAGTGTAAATAATATATGTAAAGGCGTCAAGTGGCATTAAATAGTCTCGATGTTGGACATTGGGATTTTAGTAGGTACGCGGTGAAGGCTATTTACGCCCTGAGAGTGGAACTCCCAACCATGCAAGTCATCTGCACTCCCCACTAAACACCTCCCCTGTCATCCAGAGAAGCTAGCCTGGTACCGAAACAGCTATCGTGGGTTAAAAGAAATAAAAAAGTTTTAAAGTGTAAATCGTATTCCATTGGGGCTATATTTTAATTAATAGTTTGGAACTGTTTGACACACTACTTCGGGCTGGGTCACGTTTTGCTACGTCGTGGGGAGCCTTAAGTTAGGGGTTCCTCTTATAGCGGGAGGGGAGGAAGAAAGAGGGTTTTTGGAAAAGTAGTCCCCCAGACCCAACGCCCCTGGCCATTGTGAGTCCTTTTTATATTTTAGGGCTGCCAGAACATAATGTACATCTTGGTTCCATTTGCCAATTGATGCAAGAATCTTCTTTTTGAGGTCCTAGCGTAGCCTGCTCCATCTTTCGCATGCAAAAAATATGTGGTAGACATCGTCTTCTTCTCCTACACAAAACTTACAGTCCTACAGACTGCAACTTATCATTGATGTGAAAATAAGACTGAAAATACATCTGCCTGTTCAAGAGGAGGGTCAAGTATACCAGCTATATTCAGATGCCTAATGAAATCTATGATGCCGTGAAAAATGTTACCAAGTGGGTGTTCTGGGTCTGTCCCAGTGATAAGGCCTCTGTGGCAAAGGCAATAAAATGCAAAGTTCCACTTGCGAAAGAAGGCAATAGTGATATTATTGAAAAAATTGCCGAATTCGTCGATTCCAATTCCACACTAAACCACAGAATTATTGATTTGCAAAAGCAAATTTTAGAAAAGAGCCCGTCTCTGCCAGTGTTGTATTCAGCTGCTTTGACTAACCCTCCAGCAAAAAGATCGCCCAAATTCAACGGAGGAGTAATAGTCCGTCCAAAATCTAAACAATCTGCTGATCATACAATGCAGCAAATTAAGAAGTCTTTTAAACCTGCAGCTGCTAAAATTCCTATCACATATAAGAAGGAATTGTTAGATGGGGGAATTATTCTCAAGACTGAGAGCTCAATCAATTCAGAGGATCTTGTCGGTTCTTTGCAGGAATGGCTAGGTCAGTCGTGCTTGTGTCAGCATCGCAATCGGTAGTTACTTGCTCTAAATATTTTGAATTTTAGCTAGTCAAGCTTCTAAAAATTAAAAATTTGTTATTAACGTCGTGAGAAGTGTTAGTGGATCAGAAACTCATTCCTTTTATCAACACATAAACAATTTGTAATCTTCGTGAAGTAAACTAATATTAAATAAAATGATTTCCATATTAGAGTGCCTAGAGTGCAATGAACCCATTGCAGAAAACAGTGACTCACTAGATTGTATTGTCTGTAAAAAACTGTGCCATTTCTTCTGTGTTGGATACAGTGAAAGCAGCTTCAGAAAACTCACTAGGGATAAAAAACGAAATTGGCTTTGTAGAAATTGCAGAATCGCTAATGATCCTGCTGCTAAAAGTTCAAATGAGTTCAATAAGGAGATAATTGAAAATTTGCGGGCGATGAAAAGTGAGCTCCAATTTCAAAAAACGGAATTCACTGAACTAAAACAATTTTTCAAACAAGAACTGGCAGAATATAAAAATCATTGGACTACTGTTGCAACAAAATTGATGATTTTAATGCAAAAATGATGAGTTTCAATAAAAAAATTGAGGGGCTGGAGGCTCTGTGCAGTAAGTTATCGAACGAAAATGAAAAATATTACGTGCAAATTAAAAGCCTCACACTGCAAGTAAACCAGTTACAACAGTCGAAGCTGGCAACGGAATTGGAAATAAATTGGATTCCATTGACTCCAAACGAAAATACAACCGCTGTTGTTCACAAAGTAGGCGAGCTGCTCCATATTGATACTAACGAAAATCAACCAATCTTTTCAATGCGAAAAATGATTAAACGACATCAAACTAACGCATCCCCATCAATTGTAGTACGATTTGCTACGGATGAAGCGAGGGCTGCGTGGCTGGCAGCAGCTAAAGCGAAACGTGAGCAACTCATATGTTCAAACATTCACGGAAGCTTTAAAGCAGACAGGTTTTATGTGAATTTTCACTTAAGTCAACACTATAGACGGCTACTTTACACAACCAAAAAATTCGCAAGAGAAAATAGTTACAAGTATGTATGGATTAAAGGTGAAAATGTATTTATTAGAAAATCAGAGCAGGGAAAAATTTATAGGATTAACTTTGAAGAAGACTTGAATTTAAATCTACTCCAATGAACTTTAAGCAAATTGATCCTATTTGAATAACACTTTTTTCTCTTTCCAAAATGTTTGATATTATTAATGAATTAGAAACAAGCAACACTATGTATTTCAACGATCCAAAGCTTAGTAAATATTTTATTTCCGATTTTCAAAGCCTAAAAATATTTCATCTAAATATTCGAAGCATTGCTAAAAATTTTGACGAATTATGTATGCTTCTTTCTTCTTTTGATATTGTTTTTGATGTCATAGTTTTAACTGAAACGTGGCTTGATGCCTCTGATAGTTTTGAACTTAGTGGCTACAATAAAATAATCAAACCCATAAAAAACAATAAATGTGATGGCATTATAGTGTATACAAAAACTAATTTAAATTTTCAAGTTTTAAATGAAGAAATCGGCAATTGCAATTCACTTAATATTGTTTTTGATATGTTGAAGGAAAAATTACTTATATCTTGTATATACCGATCCCCAAATGATACAGATGCAGTATGTTTTGTAGATGACTTAGAAATGTTTTTGGGGAACTTTAAAGACATTGGAAACCAAATCTTGATAGGAGATATGAATATAGATATAAAGGAAGAAAATCTAAATCAAATTGGCCATGAATATTTGGCGACACTAGAAAAATACGGGTTTATAAGGTCGTTGTATGATTGCACTCGAAAATCAATTACTCGAGAGTCCTGCATAGATCACCTTTTCTTAAAGTCAAAACCAGATAATATTTTTCAGACAGCAATTTATACAACATGCGTAACTGATCATTTTGCTATTATGGGTCATATTAAATGGTTCAAAGAAGAAAATAGAAATAAAGCTTTAAGTGAGAATCAAAATAAAGATATTAAAATCATAGATTATTCACTGTTCAAAGAAATTCTGTCGCAAGATAATTGGGAAGATGTATTTATGGAGACAAATGCCGAGAAAGCTTTCTCTTTATTTTATAGTAGAGTAGTTTATGTATTAAACTGCAGCTTAAAGATTGCCGTAAAACCTTCTAGTAGACTGAAAAGGTTGAAGCCGTGGATAACTAATAGTTTGATTAAGGCTATAAGAAAACGGGATAATATTGCGAGAAGAATGTCTAAAGAACCGTTTAACGTAAACTTACAAACTTTTTACAAAAACTACAAAAATATTTTAAAATCTTTAATAAGGAGAGCAAAAAGTAATTATTATAGAAATAAATTAAGTGAATGCGGCAATGATAATAAAACGATTTGGATGCTAATCAATGAGTCAGTGGGTTGTAGAAATTCGAAGTCTAATGTTACAACCACTGATATTTTCACCACAGAGGGAGTAAAAGTGTCTCATAGTGATCCTCAAAATATTGCTGAGCATTTCAATAAACATTTTGTAAATATTGGAAAACATATCTCAAACAATATTAAATCAAATGTTTCAGTAAATCATATTCGAAAGTCTTCAAACAGCAGTTACAATATTAAAGACTCCTTATTTTTAGTACCAGTTACCCAAGAAGAAGTGAAACAACAAATTTCAAAATTAAAACCAAATGTTTCTCCTGGTATAGATGGTATTCCATCTAAATGTATTAAAGAAAATGCGGAAGCACTAGCTGGCCCACTTTCTCATGCCATTAATCTATGTTTTTCACAAGGATACTTTCCAAAGGAACTGAAACATGCCCTGGTGATACCCTTACATAAAGCAAATGATAAAAGAGATATGAACAACTATAGACCTATTTCTCTTTTGTCATGCCTATCAAAGATTATTGAAAAATTAATTAAACAAAGATTAGTAGATTACCTGGAATCGAAGGAAATATTATCGAAATGTCAGTATGGTTTTCGTAAAGGTGTCAGTACTGAAAATGCTCTTTACTCAGTAACCAAAACAATCATTCAAAATCTTGATAAAAGTAATAAATGTCTAGGCATATTCCTAGACTTTCAGAAGGCTTTTGATACGGTGAATCACGAAATTCTAAAAGAAAAGATGCATAGAGTGGGAATACGAGGAGTTGCTCTGGATATTTTTTCGAGATATCTAAAAGACCGGACCCAGGCGGTGCGTTATAACAATAAAATAAGTAAACCCCTTACAGTTGATACAGGTGTCCCGCAAGGTACAGTCCTGGGGCCAATTTTATTTCTAATTTACATAAACGATGTTCATAAATTGATATTACCTAACTGCTCTCTTTGCTCTTTTGCTGACGACACTGTCGCACTTTTCTGGGGTGATACATGGAACGAAGTGGTTGTAAAGGCAAATGAAGGGATGGAACAAATACAAAATTGGCTCGTAAGCAACTTAGTGAGTTTGAATGTAAATAAGACGGTGATGATTCCTTTCATACTTACTTCTATTGGGCTACCTAGAAATGAACTGAAGGTAGTATTACACATCCCCGACTGCTCTTACAAGAGAAACGGAGATTGTGTCTGCCCGGTTCTCCCAGTGTGTCACAGTACCAAGTACCTCGGTATCATTATAGATTCTCACCTTCGCTGGAGTCAACATGTCTCTTATTTAGCTTCCAAAATAAGAAAAATGGTCTTCAAATTTGTTCAGTTGAGAGATATATTATACAAAGATGAGCTTAGGCGTGTTAACTTTGCTTTAGCACAATCCTTATTGGAATATGGATTGATTGCGTGGGGAGGTGTAGCGATTACCCTCGTTTCGCCATTGAAAATAGTTCAAAAGAAAATTATTAAGATTTGCTTAAAGAAACCGAAAAGATATCCAACTGATCTAATATATAAAGAATTTAAAGTAATGAGTCTGCATGATTTATACCATCTAAATTTACTAAAACTTGTACATTTAAATCGTAAAGTTTTTCCATTTGTAACCCATTCAGTGCATGCAACTCGTCGCCAGGTGAGCCAGATTCTTTACGAACCTCGTTATAATACAACTGCAGCCTCATTACACCCTTATTATTACGGACCACGTCTTTTTAACCTACTCCCCAAAAGCATTTCTAACTTAAATAACATCAACTTTTCAGATCTAAACTAATTAACTATCTGACGGGATAGTGCATAAATGTTCACGAATAGAATACAGAAGTAATTTATCCTCTGTTTACTTGTTTTTCTTTTATTTCTGAAAAAAGTTATTGTAAAATAATACACATGAAAATTAAATAGGCTGATAAAAATTGTAAGCAGTGATGCTGACATAAGCAAGCCATTTCCTCGACACGAGCAGTGCTCAATGAGGAATGTGCTCATATAAAGACTATAGATATAAAGGTTTTTGAATTATATTTTTGAATAATTGTCACTTCTTTTTCTTAAATAAGATAACACATGTATTATATTTGTATTTTTTTTTTTTTTGAGCAATAAATAGAAATAGAAATAGTCGTACTCTGTGGAGCGTGCTAAGGAGTTGAACCCTAGGCTTATAGTGCATGGGCTGGAAAGGTTTTTTGACAGTGATGAGCTCCTGGCTGAGATTAAGGCCCTTAATCCGAATATGCCTAATGGTATTTTGAAAGTTGTTAAATGCTGGAAAAGTAGAAAAAATGAGAAGTTTTCGATGATATTTGAAGTTCCGGGAGGATTATTTAGGAAACTGGTAGAAACATACATAAATATTGACTTCAACTCTCACTACTGCAGAGAAGAGCTGACGGTCAGAAGATGCTATAAGTGTCAGAAGTTCGGTCATGCTGCTCTGAGATGTAGAAGTCAAATAGAGGTTTGTGCCAATTGTGCGGAACATCATAGCACAAAAGATTGTAAATCTCAGGTTTCGAAATGCTCGAATTGTCTGCTGGTGAATAATAAGAATCTTTCGCATCCAGCTTCTCATAAAGATTGTCCTGAGATTAACTACTTATCTGAAATATGAGAATTGCCACCAATTAAAGTATATTTTATGCTAATATTTGAAGTTTAAGGAATAAATTTATAGATCTTGAGGTGTTTTGTAGTTCGCATGAGAATCTGGATGCTATAATTTTAAACGAAACATGGATTTGTAGTAACGAAGTCAATCTGTATAATCTTGATGGTTATAATGCCGTATATAATTGCAGAGATCACTCTCAAGGAGGTGGGACTGCAATTTACATCAAGGAAAGAATAAGGCATAAAGTTCTACTGGTTGATAGTTATTGTAACACTTTAGTTATTTCTCTTGAAAGCGATAGAGGTGTTATCAATATTTGTACTTTCTATAAGGCCCCCAATGAAAATAGTTATGAGCTAATTGAATATTTGGACAGTATATTACAGAATTATGGAAACCTGGTGGTTGTAGCAATTGCAGCATAAACTATTTGGATATGCTACTTATGAATGGAGCAACAGTAATGAATACCCTTCCAACTAGAATAACTGATAATCGTGCTTCTCTCCTTGATCATGTTGTCTGTACATTAAGCAGGCAGTTAGCAACTTTTAGTATTAAATATAATGATTGGCCGGAACTTGACCATAGCACTTTATTTATTACTTTGGAACGAATTAAAAAATTGTTATCTCCTATGGTTAAGAAGAAAATTTATAGTTTTGATAAAATTAAATTCATTGAATTGGTTAGAAGCAAATGTACGGCCTATAATGATTATTTATCTATTTCTGAAATAATAAAAATAATGCAAAATGCAAAAGACGCAGCTACTTCCATCAGAATGATTCGAACTAGGAGTAATAATTGGTTAACTGGTGATATTCTTAGGGAAATTAGGAGGAAGAAAAATTTATTTAATCGACTAAAAAATTGCCAGGATTATCCTATATTGAACCAGAAATACAAGGTACAAAATAATAGGGTTAACTCTTTGATTAGATCAGCCAAAAAAAATGTATTAAACAATCAGAAAAATGCTGCTGAGGGAAATTCAAGAAAAATATGGCAGATTCTCAATAATGAATAATTCTCCTCTGACAGAACTAAGAATCAAATTTCGGATATTTCTGTTGATTCACTTGGACCTCACTTCGGATCTGTTGGACAAAAATTAGCTGAAGAACTTGACCAAAGATTCAATCTTTTAAATTTTGATAGAAAGCAAATTCCTTATAACACTAAGTCTATCTTCCTTGAGCCTACCAATACTAAAGAAGTAGTGTTATGCATTAACTCTTTAAAGAACGCTTCGGCTGGTAGTGATGATATTTCGGCAAAACATCTAAAACTCGTCAGTGATATAATAGCTACACATGTGGTATCCGACTTTAATAATTTCATATCTCATGGGATCTTTCCTACAGACTTTAAGGATGCTATTGTTGCGCCAGTTTTCAAATCAGGCAATGTAAATGACCCTAATAACTATAGACCTATTAGTTTAACTAGTACTTTGAGTAAGGTATTTGAAAAAATAATTAATCAACGTCTGATTCGCTTTATTGAAGATTCTTTGGGATTTGATGTAAACCAATATGGCTTCATTGAGAAAGGTAGCACAACATCTGCTATTACTGATGCCTTACAGTTCATCAACAACGAACTAGATGTAGGTAAATATGTTGCAGCAATATTTGTTGACCTAGCGAAGGCCTTCGACACTGTTGATCACTCGATTCTGCTTCAATGCTCAAGTGAACTTGGAATAAGAGGCACTCCTTTCAAATTGTTTGAAAGCTTCCTGAAGGACAGAACAATTGCTGTTTGCTTGAATCAGAAAATGAGTGATAAATATGAAATCAACATAGGCGTTCCGCAGGGTTTCATATTGGGTCCAACTTTATTTATTTTATACATTTATAATATTTATTTTTCTAATTTCAAGGGCAAATATATTGTCTATGCGGATGATACATTGCTATTATATTCGGATTTCTCTCCTAGTGCATTAGAACGAAAAGTAAATGACGATTTAAAGGAGTACGGGTCATGGTTGTTAGGGAATAAGTTAACTATAAACATTAAAAAGTCCAAGTTTATGCTATTTAAACAACTAAACAAAGCAGATATTGTGTTGGACATTAAAATGTTCAATGAAAGTATTGAGCGTGTAGCATCGTGGAAACACCCAGGTCTTATCATAGATGATGGATTGTCATGGACTCAACAGATTAGTAGTCTGAAATCGAAATTGGTTTTTTGGATTAGGGTGTTTAGGTGTAAAAATTACTTAGATATTGGTCTCAAAAACTTAATTTATAATGCTCATGTTTTGCCTTTGATTACTTATGGCATTATGAATTGGTGTCATACTTCGGAATCGAACATTGATTCAATTCGTAGAATGCTGAATAAGATTGTCAAGGCTATGCATGGCTTGAATAGACTGACCCCTAGTACTACCCTTTATCCACTAACGAAGAAATTTAGTATCAGGCAGATGATATATATGGAAAAAGCTAAATTTATTTTCAGAATACTTAATTCTGAAATGAAATCGGGTGTCCAGCCAATCAAACACTGTGACATTCATTCTTATAATACCAGATATAATGATTATCTTAAGTTGTCGTTTGCTCGAACTAAAAGAAAACATAGCGACCCTGTTAGATTAGCAATGGAAGTATATAACTCATTACCATTTGAGTTAAAAAAGGTTAAAGTCTTTCCAATATTTAAGAAGCTACTTAGGGAACACACTGTTGAGGTTTGGAGAATCTGAGAAGTCATGTTTTGCGATCCTGATTAAATTTAATTAATGTTGTTTTTTTTTCTTTGTTTTTTTTTTTTTTATTTAAAAGCCTTACGATTTTGAACATCAAATAACTTCCCTTAAACCAGCAGCCTTTAGTTGCTGACTGGGAAGTTGCAAAATTTGATAGAAGATTAAAATTGTTGGAAAATTTTGAAATTAATACGAAAAGAGCTTCTTCTTCTTCTTTTTTGTTCTTATTTTTAGTTACTAACGTCACATACCCTCTAATTGGTTATATGTGTGTGCTATCCTACAATCCAATAGATAGATTATGTGTCTTGATCATTGTTAATAATAATATTACTAACAAAATTAAAAAATATATAAAAATGAAAAAAAAAAAATAAATTAATAATTAATTTGAATATTTGTGTTGTGAGTGTGGTTATGGTACTAATCCATATCCTTTCTCCTTTCGGAATATGATAAAAGAGGATATGAAAAAGATGAAATGAATAAGTGTATCACTGGTTCTTTCTGAAGAAGCTCAGTATCCAATCTGATTCCATTGTCCACTGTAAGTCAGTCTCCCCTTGCGTTTGATTGAACCACGGTCCAAAACCAAGGATAAATTACACATACCATCTTCCCTTCGTATTCTTCACCCAGGACTACAGCCAATGATTGAGTGAGTATTGTCTCTCTTTGCGGGCAACTGTCTCCCTCATATCATCGATTCCATATAGCTATATAGTACGGCGCTCTATAGCTAAGAGGGTGATAGGTATCACGACTGCGATGACTAGAACTGTCAAATCAGAGACTGTCGGATATGAAGCTGAAGTCCTCAATGCTCCTCTTCTCAGTACCGAGTGTGCCAGGGGTTTTGGTTCAGCTGAGAGCGTTGCCCCATATTTCTGCTCCGTACGGTAGCACCAACTTTACGGATCTCATTAAAGTCACTTTTTTGATGGATTGGAGCAGTAGGTCAGGACAATGCTGAAAGAAGAGATGCAACACTTTAGCTGGGACGGCGTCTGAACCTGGAGTTTTCCTGGGTTTCAATGATAAGAATACTTCTTCTAATTAAAGCCGCGTGTAAAATGGATGTTTAATTGCTAATTTACAGTGGGTAGTGTCAACATGAACGTGACGGTTGGGAAAAAGTGCACACACTATCTTGTTTGTCTTTTCTGCTTCATATATGCAGGGCTTGCGCAGGGTGGCAATCTTCCGCATAGTTAACTTTTGGTCAAGGTCTCACAGATTCCTGTTCACATTGTCAGATCTTGTCAGTAGTGAACATTACTGCTGCTAATCATTGTGCAAGGGCATTTCCTGGCCGAATTATATGCTGCTACCCGGTTCTTGCGAATCTTTCAGCAACGGCGCACCTATTCTAAGTACCTTGACAAGCCTCTCGACATCCATCCTCATAAATGCTCCGCCCAATAGTGGTATGTCGAGAGCTTGGGCATGTTCAGCATGACAAGTCTAGCCCTAGCCAATTTGTAAAGAATGTAGTTCTTGAACAGCGAACGTACAAAAAACTTTCTTTTTATCTATAGCACTCCACTAGAAAATCAGCACTGTCCCGAGCCCAGATGGCAGCAGTACCAGTTTTGTCAGGGCGCTATGATGATGGACTCTTATCTTTGTGTTGCTCCCTCAGCAGCAAAAAGTTGGCTCCTCGGAACTATTCAAGCAGGTTTTGGACAGTTGGACTGCAATGCAGATTTAACTGTGGAGCACTGCTCTTTATCTTGGCTATGGCTTTTCGGAATCATAAAATGAGCTTCAAGTCCAGTTTTGGATGAACATCCTTGCAAAGGATGCAGTTTGCCTCCCTCCTACATTCTTGTCCTTAATGTCCCATATCGCCGCATTTGTAGCATAGCGAACTCCTATCGAGTCTCTTGTATCCCTGTGCAGTATGTCCATAATCAAGGCACTTAAAGCATTGTTTTCGAAGTTGTCATTGATCCCCGCAGGGGGAACGCTGGCCTGCAGCAATATTCTTGGCGGCTAAATCTTTGGGGAGTCCAGCCCATATGCACCCGAGGAAATTCTCTGCCACTCGATAGGAGAACTCTTGGAGGCTAGCATTCTCTGGAGAGCACCACCCTCATGGACCCGAGGATACGAGGGACACCGTGAGGCTCTCTCCAGGGATGACAGGTAATAAAATTGACTGAATCTGAACTATGCTTTGGACAACGAACTGGAATTGATGCTTTGGGCTGGAATTGATGCTTTGGACCTAGTGTTTTTGCATGGTAGCGCCAAGATGACACTCGTGCGTGAACGGCTCCAATTCAACTATCATACCGTCTCCATGCCGGTAAAACCTTGACAGGCCACGGAGTATGTTCGAAGTTCGCACCATTGGGTTAAAGGTGTAGGTTTGGTTGAGACAGACTCTCGATTAACACTGGTTTGACTCTGAACACTTGCCCCCATAAGGGCTTGTGCCAATCCTCTAATGGTCTTCTTGCTCTGCAAAGATAACCATGGAATCAAAAAGGCGACTACGCATACGAATTTAGGCAGCGGCTCCGAGGGGGGACCCAATAAAACTGGAGCAACAAAAACCCTAAAAAAAGTAAAAAGAAAGCAAAAATAACAACAATGATGATGCAACCAGCGTCTGCAGTGACGATGTTAACAGCACACAATGGGGGTGGTACTAACGATGACAAAAACGACGATGAATACAATGACAGTGAAATTGGATGAAAAATGGAGACTAGCAGACAGTCTTGTCTAGATTGGGACCCCTGTGGCGTTTTGGTACAGCAAAAAAATGATGCGAACGCCAGAGCATCCTAAAAAGGAAGAGCGAGAAACTCTGCAGGATGCGCTAGATGTTTGAGCGGTGGGAAAAAAAGAAAGATCTTTAAGACCTCGATGATTACTACTGTGATTGCTTTTAAAACGACTGAAGCAAGGGTCGTGAATTCCGAAATTAGAATAAACCCTCCAGAATCCAACAAAGCGATTACGGCAGGAAAAGAAATGAGTGACCTGACAAATAAAACGCCGTTGTGTGATTTTATCGCCACCGTCAAAAATGTGGTGAAAGTACTGTAGACAAAAACGGAAGCCAATAGCCTCTCCCAAGAAAGGTGGTCGCAAAGTACAAATGTCACCCAGTGATATGAAGAAGAAAAGCTAATCCGAAAAGCGGGAGATGTTTTAAAAGAATAAAACCTGCAGGCGACTTGTCAAAAATCAGCAAAGGGGTAAAGATGGGGCTCCTCAAACTAGAGGAGCTCCTAGACTACACAGAGCATTTTGGAGGAGCTGGCTAAAGGCCGAAAAAGACCAAAAGGCAAAAAAAGAGCAGAAGGCTAAAAAACGCTGAGGGCAAAGTCTAAAAAAATTGGGCAGATAGCTCTACCATCAAACATTAATAAAAGAATGGCACCTAGCGCAATTGAAGAAGATCGGGATAAAAAAAGAAATAAAGATGTACTTGCTGGGCTAGAAATACCAGATCAGGAGTTTCTGATAGTGCTGACAAAAGGAGTGAAGAAAGCCGCAAAATAACTTTTTCAAAAAGTGACAGAAAATAAACTTTGCACAGATGTCCAACAAGAAAAAAGACCTGATGCGGAGCAGGAGACTAAAAAGGCCCGACAAAGATCCCGGCAACAGGTAATTGCCACGGGGTATCCGGGGAAATGTAATGCCCAAAGACACTAACGCTACCATTAAAGCAGGATGACCACTGCGGTCTGGTCACGTATTGGTCGGATTCGGAGCAGAAGTTGACAATAAAAAAACATTCTGTGACGCAGTTAAGAAAGTCCTCAGCAAAAGCGCAACTATAGCCTCGCTTGTGCCGATGGCAACGATCGAAATAAAAGACATTGACTGTTTCAAGAACCTGGCCGAGGTAGAAGAGGCCATCGAAAGGGAGTGGTCTAGCGTTGACAGGATCAAAGCGAGACTAACACCAGAAAGCCATAGGGGACAATGCATGGCCATCATTGAATTCACCAAAAAGAACGCCGAACAATTTCTGAATATAGGCAAAGTAAGAATAGCCAGCGTTGTCTACAGGATACGGGGAAGAGCAGCGCCTCTTCAATGTTTCAAATGCCTTGGCTATGGTCACACCACATAAGTATACAAAGGACCCGATAGGAATTCCCTACGTTACAAATGCGGCGAAACGGGATATAAAAGAAAAGGGTGTACAAAGAAAGCATACAGTATCCTTTGCAGGGATGTTGATCCAAGAGCGGATATTGGGCCCTCCTTTGGATCAGGAAAATGTCAGATTTTTCAGGAAGCCCTGGTCAAGGCAAAATCAGAACTTCGATGACACGCATCTTGCAGCTAAGTCCACAGCGCAGTTCAACCGCTCAAAACCTTCTTGAGCAGATTTGGAGGGATATGAAAGCTTATATCTTGCTGCTTAGTGAGCAATACCATGATAAAAGTTCTTTATCATGGTATCCTGATGAAACTGGTACTGTCACCATCTGCGTTCGCAACAGTGATTTCCAGGTGGAGAGCTGTGGACGGTGGCGTGGTTTTGTGTGGGTTCAGTGCTCACGACCACCTTATTTAGTGCTTACCCAATGCCAAAAGAACCGATTTTATCTTTTCAAGCCAAGCTTAACGCTTTGGAGGGCGTGATTTTGAAGGCAGACGACAATGCACTTGTTGGGGGAAACTTCAACGACTAAGCAATCGAATGGGGCATGCCCTTAATAGATCTGTGGGGGAAACGAATCGTAGAAAAGGCAGCCAGAACGGCGCTCCTCATACTGAACACTGGAAATTTACCGACTTTCTACTGTTTTGGCTGCAAAAGAAGTATACTGGACGGGACATTTGCGCTGGAGTCTTTAGTACGAACGATACACAATTGGAGAATATTAGATAACTACTCAGCCAGTGATTATCAGTGTATTTTACTTGAGATCAGTTATGTTGTCTCGCAACGTCCGGGCTCTTGAGTTTCTACAATTATGTTAGGTGGAACATCGGAAAGATGGACATCGAGAGGTTTGTCGAGGTGCTCACAGCAGGTGTTTCGCTACAAGCAGGTTCACAGAGGACAGAAGAACAACACATGGTGAACTCAAATGTAAGTATCATCGTGACTGCTTCAACGCTTCTCTGCCCCGTCGAAAACCTCAGCACGGCAAGCCTCCAGGTGTATTTGTGTTCGACTAAAATCACTGAAAAGAAAAGGTGGTGTCACAAGCTTTGGCGTGAGGCCCGACGGGGGCAGAACCGAAGCGAGATATGCAACCAGGTACCAGCATATAAATCGGCAAATTGATTCACAACAGCAAGGCTCACTGCTGGCAAGATCTAGTGAACAATGTGAATAAGGATCCGTGGGACCTTGGTTATCAGCTAGTTATGAGGAAGCTTGCTGCCCGAAAGACGCCTTGCATACATGATGCGGAAACGGTGGATGAGATAGTGTGGGCAAACTTCCCCGGCCGTCCTGTCCATGTTGACGCTGCCCACCATGAAACAGCAATCCAGTGTCCCCTCTTCACACAGCCGGAACTGGAAGAGGCAGTCGTCACACTGAAAGTGAGGAAAGGTCTAGGTCTAAACGGTGTTTCTGCTGAGGGGTTGCAACTTGTCTATCACCATTGTCCTGACTTGCTGCCCAGTGCATTCAATGATTGCCTAAGGGACAGAGTTTTCCCGGTACGATGGAAAGTGGCAGACTCGTGCTGATTAGCAAGGAAAGGAAAATCCCGGCTCGCCGTCTGCATGCCGCCCATTATGCATGCAAGACACGGCTGGGAAAGTGCTAGGGAAATACATCACGATAAGACTCACTGATGCCATTCGTCATACATTGATACGATTGTTGAAGTTGTAAGTGCGGTCCAAAAGGCAGACACGTATAGCTGCACCACATGACAGATCATCCGGTTGGCGACACTCAACGTTAGGAATGTCTGCAACTTAGCTAGATGGATTGATATTCTGGATACCCTGGAAATCCTTTTCCAAGCTCCAGAATGTCGATTGCGGGTTCTGAGGGACTACTCACCAAAACCTGCCTTACAAAATGCCATAGCACCAACAAAGAATTTAAAAACCTGTAAAAATGCCAGATGTGTCACGTTTTTTCGACTATGCAGATTATGTTGTGATTCTGCTCACTAGACGCTCCGTTGATCAAGCGAAACTTAAGCTCGGTAGGCGAATGCGCTGTGTGAGAGACTGGATGATTGCTCGTGGGTTCAGTTTAGCACTGAAGGAAATCGAAGTGATCATCTTGACAAAAACGAGAGTCCCTAGAGTAAGAGTGATGATTATAAAAGACGTACTACTTGAATCGAAGACAGTGGTGAAGAACCTAGAGCTACTGATCGACTCGAAGCTGATAAACCTGCTTCGGGTGTATTGGCTCTGAGCTAACTTATGGCCAACTTAGGGAGATCGAACATCTCAAAAGAACGCCTCTTGATGAGTGCTGTAGGGTCATTGCTATTCTTTGAAGCAGAAATATGGGTGACGTTCTCAGTTAGGAGGTATACCGAAAACGCTTGGTACAGGGAAAGAGAAGAGGAGCACTGATGATTGCATTTTCATATCCAACAGTCTCTGACTCGGCGGTGAGAGTTATTGCAGGCATGATGCCTGTCGCCTCCCTTGCTAGAGAGCGCCGCACTATTCACCTGCGTCAAAACAAGGAATCTAGGGAGACGTTTGCCGGTAAGGAGAGACGGTGATTACTCAATGGCTGACAGAAGTCTTGGGTGAATCGTACGATGGGAAGGTGGTATGCCCACCTCATCCCGGATGTGAAAACATGGCTAAATCGATGGAATGGTGAGATCGGCTTCTCTCTGACCCAGATTTTGAGCAGACATGGGTATATATAGTCCTGCTGGCACAAGATTGGTAAGTCACGGCCCCTGATTGTTGGTTTTGCGCAGCCGAAGAAGACGATGCCTGCCAGATATTTTTTGCTTGCAGTAAATGGGACAGGCTGCGACGGAACTTCTGCAGGAAGGCGAGAGAACTCACTCTGAATAGTACAGTTGTGGTGATACTTGGATCGGTTGACAAATGGAACCATGTAGCACATTATGTTTGAGCGGTCCCAAAAGATAAAAGAGACTCACAGCCCTCAAGGTTGGACGAACGTTTGTCTGGCGATTCCTCTGCCCCTCTCCCCCTCGCTAGAAGAGGGATTCTTCAGCTTGGAAGTGCCTCAGGTTAACAGGGGAGGTGTTTTGTGGGTAGTCTAGTCACTTATTAGCACGGAAAATGACATTCAACACCTAACCACAAAAAAGAATGAAAAAGTGACCGTTGATATGTTGAGTTGCTCCGGGATCATAGGGGAAGCTTGAAGCAAAGGACTGTGACGAAGCTAACAACACCCTCGTGCAAGTGACCGTGATGGATGAATTCTGCAAGCCCAAATGGTGACGGCTCAAGATTCTTTAGGGAAATATTTCAGTCCTGATACAATTCAGTGGGCAGCAGTGAGTCAGTTTCCATGTCCTTTGCAAACTGTTTGAGCAATACGAAATTCCCTATGGGATACGGCTCATTGCAGTGCCACTTGGGCCTTTGTTAGAGGTTCTTTAACATCGTAAATTTTTTCAAAATCAAGGACGCGTTTCTGAATCTTAGACCTTTGGTCATTGGTGTCACAAAGAGTTCAGATTGCTTCACACCATAGAGAACATTTTATCGTAATTATAAAGGGTGGTCCAACTAAAACGCACGATGTTAATTGTAAATCAAATTAAATTATATTAATATTTATTAATTATAATAGAAGAGTCTATGACAATTATGTGTAAAACAAAATATAGCCCAAGTACTCGTCACAGCCACGGTGGCATACTTCTATCCGATCGTCCATATTTTCAATGATTCTGAGACATAATTGAGGTTCAATGGCGTTAATTAGCTGAATCATCTCATTCTTTAGCTCTTGAATTGTTCGTAGCTTATTGATGTACACTTTTTCTTTTAAATATCCCCATAGAAAGAAGTCCAACTGTGTCAAATCACATGATCGTGGTGGCCAATTAACATCGCCACAACGTGAGATAACACGGCGGTCGAATTTTTCGCGCAAAAGAGCCATTGTTTCGTTGGCTGTGTGGCAAATGGCACCATTCTGTTGGAACCACATATCGTCCAAGTCCATAACCTCAATTTTTAGCCACAAAAAGTCCATTATCATCTCGCAATAATGAGCACCATTCACGGTAACTGCTTGGCCGTCCTCATTTTCGAAGTAGTACGGCCTGATGACGCCGCCAGCCCATAAACTGCACCAAACAGTCACTCTTTGTGGATGCATCGGCTTTTCAGCAATTACTCGTGGATTTTCATTTGCCCAAATGCAGAAATTCCGCTTGTTAACGAATCCACTAAGGTGAAAGTGTACCTCGTCACTGAAGATGATTTTCTTTGTAAAGTCATCATTCCCTTCTGTCTATTCAACCGACCATTCGGCGTATTGCCGACGCTTGAAATGGTCAGTAGGCTTCAGCTCTTTAGTCAATTGAAACTTGCAAGCGTGTAAATTCAAATCTTTGTTCAAAATTCGCATTAGTGATATTCGTGAGATGTTCATGGTTGGGCACGACGATGAGTCGAGGTTGACTTCTCTTCTGCCACACTATCGTGAACAAAGCAATGTTTTCCGCAGAACGAAATAGGCAAGCATGCACACGTGATTTTGCATTTCCTACAGACCCGGTTTGTTGAAATTTGCGCACAATTCTCCTGATTGTGTGCACATTTGGTCAATTATGCTGACCAAAAAAAAAATCTCGAAGTTCACAAAATGCATTTTGATTTGAACGCCCATTTTCATAAAAGGTTTCAACAACCTTAACGTACTGCTTAATTGTGTATTTTTCCATGGTTCAGATGTCAAATTAAGTTGGGCGAAAAACTTGACGTTAAAATGTGACTCACAATTTTCATCGTGCATTATGGTTGGACCACCCTTTAGTATAAGGAGTCCTATCAGGCCCCTTAAAATTATGTGAAATGTGCTAGTTACCATTAAATTACAAAATGCATTACGGGATTGCTCTGCACGTAGCTTGATGATGTTGCAAGTGATTTTTAAAATTTTCCCTAAACCAAGTGCTGAATTTTTTTCTTCTTCAAATTCGAAAACCACTACCCTCTATGGTTTTCAGGAGTCAGCTTAATATTGTTAGCGACAACTTCTGGGTAATCATGTCTTGATGCTATTTCTGCTGAGTGCTTTTGCTATGCAGTAAATATATTTTATTTCAAGGATTGTCATAGACACCAAGTAAGAGACAATGACTCTCAGCTCTAAGAGAAACCTGCCATAAATATCGTGATGCCATAAATTTAGTGTTTGCAAGTGAGCAAGATGAAATGATTAAAGGCCACTAGACAATGACTAATCTAGTGGAACTTACATATATTATATCTCTAGCTATTGACAAGAGGCAACATGTGGATGGCATATACATCGATTTTGCTAAAGTCTTTGATAGCGGTGATCATGGCCCTCTAACGAACAGACTTCAGGCATTCTCTTGGATTTTATTTTTCTTATCCGATCACTCTTGCACCGTTGCCTGGAATAATTTTTCGTCGGCCTCATATTCCAAAATCCGATTTTCCTCAGGCACCAATTTTAAACCCTTTGTTATTTAACATTTTCGTCAATGACCTTCCCCAATACTTATCCTCTCAATTACCTTGTTTGCGCTGATGATTTAAAAATTTGTCGATCGTTAACTCCATCGAATATTGTTCATTCCTTGACAAACTCCATAGACGACGTCAAGATAATTTACTTAATATTCCAAAATTTTGCCACACGAGGCTTACAAACAAAATCTATCCATTAATATATTGTATGCATACCGGTTTCATGGATAAAATATAACGTTCCTTACAACTTGTTAGACGAGTGCTTACAGATCCTCAACATCCCATCACTCAAAATAAGAGAGAATGCTTAGACCTGTAGTGCTTATTTAAAATACATCACGGTAATCTTTCATCCAATTTTCGGGAAAGGCTTTATAAACCTTCCACTTCAAGAATGCATTCGGCCGATATATTCATTGTGCTCTTTGCACGAGCTCATATTTATTGTTAAGAACAATAGTGCCAGTCTCCTGAGTGAAAGAACGATAGAGACCGGCATTTCCAGCAAAAAGGGCCAGTGCCTGTGTTGATGGACACTCATCTGGAGCTGCCATAGTCCAGCACCCTCGGGGCAGTTCAAACACATGGTCCCAAGGCAGAGAGTGTCCATCAACTTCCACAAAACTGCCGTCAGTTGTAGTAGGCACCAGCCCTTTATGCTGGAAACGCCGGCCTTCATTGGGCGAATAAACGTGTTAACATGTTGATGTTGATAGTTTTTGCTACATATATCCCGTGGCTGTACTGAGCTCCAGCCACTCCCCTTACCACATTCCTTAAACGCATTTCAAAGTGTATTATGTAACTTTCTCCTTAGCTCCTAATATTTTTTTGTTTAAGCTCTACAGCCCCTTTTGCGCCTTCACCAGAGAAAGTTAGAGTATCTCACTATCCATATTGTATGTATCAACACTCAAGAAGATGATATGGTCAGTACCACGCTTTGGCTGGGTCCGACTACTCAGCAGCGATACGTTCTGATTTTAAACCGGTACGTATGATGACTGAACGGGCTTATGGTCCGTCAGAAGAATCACTTGAAACAAATTTCTTTGATACGAACGGGATTGATCCAGGGACCTTTGCTTTACGTAGTTAGTGCGCTAACCACTACACCATGCGAAGTACCCGAAAACTTTGTCAGCACTTTATATTCTTGTAATATTTTTCTATTCAAGTAACTTTGTTTATTCTTGCATTTAATATACTTTATATTACGTATTCGTAATTGGATTGATATGTAAAGTAGTGTCAATAAAGATAGTATAAAATAAACCTGACCGATTTGCTGAGGGAATCTTTAATTGTTGTTGTTGTTACTCCAAACCAAACAACTAGAGCACCATATTAAGTTAATTTTATAGCAGTTCCCATGTCTGCCTCTACCAACCCTTCCAACGAAGTTCTTTTAGATTGTAATTTATGAAAACAATCAAATTTTAATATATAATAAATTTCATGTTAGACAGTAACAATTAATTGAGTCATCATAAACTGAACGCATCAGAAAAACAAAACCCAAAAATTAATTCAAAAATAATAAAAACTTAATTATAGACTGTGAATAATACTGCGGGCAATAAGCAAAATCTATTCCACCAAATGAACCGGATTGTCTCGCATTGTTTTCAATTTGGCTCCATAATTAATGCATTCACAAATGCTCTTCCAAAGGATACGCTACTCTCATTCACTCGGACGGCATGGGCGAAAGTACTTCATAAATGAGGAATAATGTCATTGTTTTTGTTTTTTTCTGCTGTAGTCCTCGTATCTTTCTCGGAGGATGATACTCAAGCGTAGCATTTATATTTAATGATGCATTTGCCAGACTCTATACCTCCATATCGAGAACGTATTCGTATCCCTTCAGGAAAGGAGCCCCAAGCACCTGAGAGTTAAATGACATGGGTAATTGAAAAAGGCTCTTAACATTTTACTCAGTTGTAGAGATGCTTGTCATTCAGTTTTAGTGCTCCCTTTTTGATATTTCTGTTGAAATCTGTTGTTATTTATATCTGCGGTTAATATCTGTTTATGTGCGTGAAATGTTGTGCAAAGATTATCATGTAAAGCATTATGACTTCTGTACTTGCATAAATCTGCGTGGGATTAGCATTTGTCGCACGTGTGAGCAGTAAAAAATGAAATCAAAAATAAATTGTCGGTTGAATAGCTGATTTTCAGATTTATGTGGAATAGCCAGTCATTTTTGATGTTCGTCACAGCATGTAACATACTTGCTGATGTTGCTATCGATTTTTTCCATGTGAAGGGGAATGGTAATAAGAATGAAACCTCATCACAATGGAATTAATTTAAAATTTCTAACCCACGTGTGTCCATCTATGGAATATGACGTAATTGCTTGGTTTCCTTAAATACATCGAAATGATATTGAGAAAAACATCACAGGAAATCTAAAACTCTACAAAATAAACGGTCCAAAAGGCAGAGGCATAAAGCCACACCAAGCGACGGGTCGTCCTGTTGATGACGCTCCCTTTTAACTTGCAGAATATCTAATACGGCTTTTGAGGGACTACCCGAAGGACTGAAGCCTGCTTTACGACACGATACATGGCCAACGAAGGATGGAAGTTACATGGGGTGTTGTCCAGGGATCTTTCCTTGGTCCAGACCAGTGGAACGTGTCTTACGGCGGGCTACTGAGACTGGAGATGCTAGATGAGTCGCGCTTGATCGGCGATGTGGATGATGTTGCGGCTTTGGTCACTGAACACACCGTTGAACAAGCGTAACTTAGGCTAGGTATGCTGATGCAGCGAGTGAAAGACTGGCTGACTGCTCACGGGTTCAGTTTAGCACTGGAAGAAACCTAAGTGGTTATCTTAACAAAAAAGAGAATTCCTAAGGTAAGGATGATCAGTGTTGGAGACACCTGATTGTCAGCTTAGCTCAGGAGAGGAAAGCAATGCCTGCCATACCTTTCTTGCGTGCAGAAAATGGAACAAGCTGCAACGGGACCTCTACAAGGAGACGGGAGAGCTCACCGTAGATAGTATAGTCACGGTAATGCTCGAATTGGTTGACAAGTGGGACCAAGTGAACTCACAGCAGCCAGAGGGTCGTTTGTCTGGCAATTCATCTTCCCTTCGCCCCTCCCGCTGGAAGAAGGATCCTCCAGTTTGAACGTGCCTTACGGCGTAACAAAACGAGTCCTAGCTCGAAGTAATGTGTCAAGCGGTTCCAGGCTGCGTTCTCGGGTTGACAAGTGAGGTGTTTAGTGAGAGTCTCACACCATCGGTGCAAAAAAACTGCATAGGTTTGATTTGTGATTTTTCAATAAAGTCCTTATTCTACCTGTGCACAACGTTGGACTTTAGAATGGGAAGGGTAGAGTTTTATGCTTTATCTGCGGCTTTTATGTGGAATCGAATCTCGTATTTTTTGGTGCATCTTCTATTCAAGTAGGCTCCAAAACTTACGAATTTTTTTCAAATTTTCAAGGTTATAGTCTTCTTTTGCCAGATTTTGTCGGACTTGAGTGTTTTTCTTCGCTTGAGTCATGAATTTAGTTTTAGTTTTATTTGCTTTACGATTTGGCTCACTTCAGGTTCTAGGCTTCAAAATGCTTCTTTAGCATCCGAGATCGCATGTGGCAAAATATTGATATCATTAAGATATACTATCTATTGTGTGGACTTGAACATTAGTGCACCCGAGGTTTTAGCTGATGTTTTCCTGATGAAGTGTTCTAGTTAAATATTAAAGAGCATTGAGGCAAGTCCATCTCGTTTTTGAAGTCTCGCTTTATTATGAAGCTGTCCGTGAGTTTACCGTTTATCTTGATCAAGAACTTTCTGTTTAGCCTGGTGACTATGAATTGAGAACTTATTTTGCACAGAGCATTTTTTTGAATACTGTCATATGCTTGCTTGAAGTTTTCAAAAAGTTGGTGCACATTGTTTTTATATTCCCATTATTTTTCGTGTACCAGCTTTACCGAGAATGTTTGGTCTATTGAAGAACATCCACTTTCCACTTCCTGCTTCACTCTTATAAAGTTTCAAGGTGTACACTGAAAACGATGCCTCTATAATTTTTACATCTTAACTTATCCTCCTTTTTGAGTGTAGGACACATTATACTTTTTCACCAGTCCTCTAGTAGTTCCTTGTCTGAACATATTCTGCATATTAGTTGGTGTAGAAAGTTATTTAGATGGAGATCCTACTCTGGAGTAGCTCTGCCGGTATTCCATCTATTCCAGGAACCTTATTTTTTCTGAGATCATGCATTTTCGCTTATACTTTGTCCCTGATTGGTGGTAAAACTATGATCTCTTGCGCTACTCCTGGTATGCTCACAGCTTCAGTATTTGTTGTAGGCGTTATGAAGAGCTTCTGGAAAGATTGCAGGCATTTGGTTTTTAATTCGGCTGGGTTACCTATGATTGCTCCTTGTGCACTTTTTCAAAGACTTGTTTGTGGATTGAAGTTGTCTCTTGATTGTTTAATCGAGGTATATACAAATCCTACTGTATGCAGAATGATATTTCGCATTGACGGTCAGCCGTTTCTTGCTGCGACACACGTTTTTAAGCTTGTCGTTGAAGGGTGTAATATTGTTCTTCTTTGACCCAAGTTGGTCGCTGGTTATATTTTTTCTACGCCTTGTTCCTTTTTTAAAAACTTCCTTGCAATCTTCGCTGTACCAGTCGTTCCTACTATGCTTTGGCCGTTGCACCCAGACCTCTTCGGTTGCTTCTGTTACCGCATCTCTTACTATCTTCTACATGGTTTTGATTCCATTATTACTGTCGCCAGCCTGCGGAGACAGTAATAATGCGGAGATTTCGCATGCTAATCTGCATGTGAACGTTACTGAGCTATCATTTAGTTTGTGCGTCTGATACCTAAGAGTAACTGATCTTGCTTGCTTAGAGCTCATGGTGATGTAGCACCGGAGCTTGGCCCTTATAAGATAGAGGTCCGAATCAAAGACAGCACTGCAGAACGAGCGGATGTCGAGAATTTTGGTGGCCACTCGTTTTTGTACGAGAATATGGCCGATCTGGTTGATTGTCCAACCATCTGGAGATGACCATTCACTTATTTAGGGACCCCTTCGTTATCAAGGTTCCCGCCAAAAGCGATTCCTTCCATCTAGTTATCAGTCCGTTTATCTCCTCTAATGCTAACTTCGTTTCGCAACTTTTCATCGACTTATATTCCATTGCTCGTCATCTAATCCTCGTTTCTTCAACGTCTTGTGCTATCTTCTTCAATGCTAAATTCTATTGATGCTGAATTTTTCCCCAACTTATATTATCGATCACTATCTGCATCGTACGCTTGTGCTGCACCACCAAAAAAAGAGAGCTGCCTCTCATTTCCTGATTCTTTTAGTTTCTTGACTTAATGGCTAGCCGTTTCATATTCGAGGTCATTTCATGCAAAATTTTGATGAACTTACATTGGAAAATTGCAGCAGTGAAGTGCATTATGCGTAAATGCGGACCAAATATTACTCCACACAAGCACTCATTGATATATCTATGAGGTGAGTACCCATGATCCACTATCTTCTCTTTCTTTTCAGCTTAGCGGATGTTTACAACGTCTTAATAACAGTTAGCGATTTTTGATATCGTGAATTCTGTTTGTCTTTCGTGGCGGGAAATGTTAGTTTTTGATTGTGTTTTACCTGATCAGCTTTGTTGTAATGTGCGACACTTAGGATGTCCCAATTCACGCACGCAAATTCGCCAAATTCTTTGCAAATCGTACGGATTGCAAAAAAAATATAGTGATCGATGGATGTTCTGTGCTCGTAAAGGACTGCAGCGATGGTCTGCTGCCTCGGCGAGCGAGGATATTAGTGCTCACCGGAATTGGCCTTGCTTGAGGATGCGTTTGTGTACTGGCAGACTAGCAGTGCGATATCGTGGGGTGGGTTTTTTTCACTCACGCCCTTGCATTCACGAATTAAAAGGTCAAACGACTCGGTTCGATGGTGTCTGGCCCGAAGCAACCTATCGAAGGGATGGAGTGCTAAAACAAAATGACAGAACAAGACTGATTAACGTGCCTGGGACTCAAGAGGATTTCGTCATTACTATTCGGAAGTGACGACTCCCAAATAAGAATGGGGCGTTCAGGTGGAAGTGGTTATTTTTCGTGACAGTTTTACTTCTTATCTTTAAGCAAGCATACGACAGTATTGTTCGTAATGTAATGTACCAAATATCCAGGCCAAATTAGTTGGTCCAAATATCCAGGAACCTAACACAAGCATCTGTAAACATATGGAACACCTTTGAGCGACGGGTACTGTGGCGAATAATCGGAGCGAAGTTAGATGAGGACCAATGGCAAATTCAATACATTATGAGCTACATGAAATTTTTGGCGAATTTTTGTAAGACTGCAAAAGCTGTAATGAGCTGACTGCATAAATCGTATGGTATTTGTTGGGAGAACTGAAGGCCGGAGACCAGTGTGGAAACCGAGGAAACGCTGGTCTGACTCGATCGATAAAGACAGTTCATCGCTGCTTGGATTTCAAATTTGGAGGATATGGTCAATGGATCGAGATAGTTGGAGGCGCTATATGCAGGAAGGGAAGACCTGAGAGGGGCTGCAGTGTTACGAAGGGGAAGACTACATTTTTCAAAACGAAATGTTTAATGTTATCTATCGCTATCGTTTTAAATTTCTCGCAGTAAAATGGAATAACTGCGTTGCTGACTATGAAATCAATTTTGTTTTCTGGATCTCATCCTCAGATTCGTAGAAAATGACGCAATTTTTAACCGTAATATCAATTTACAGATTTACATATTTCCTCGGATATTGTGCCATTGAAATACTTTTAATTTCACAGCGATAAGTGATCGATTTATTTCTGTTAAAAGAATTCCGAGACGGATTTACAGGACAAACAATTGGTGTATTTATTGGAAGGTGAGCCACTGGTGGCTGGCAGATGACAAATTAATGAAATTTTTTTTCTTGTTGGCATAATTACAGTTGAAGTGGATCAAATGGAACCGTGTAGTAAAAGTTGAAACTAAAAAGCGTGATTTATTTTTTTGCAATAGGACGAATTGTTTTAGCTTTTTGGAAGGTCCTCAAATCTCGAAACAATTCACTTGAACAGCACTTAAGTGAAATGCCGTTGTGGGGAGAACATGTTTCGATTTGGCGCCATATTTGCTGTGCAAATTTCTTCATATGCGTCACTGGCACAATCTTTATCACCATCACACCACCATGTTTTGTTGATACACTTCCTATCGCCGCAGTTATACTCCCATTGCTCACAGACTTTGGTATCATGATCTGTTTCGTCCACCCATAGATCTCAGAGAGAATGGATACGAAATGCATCGAGAGAATTGAAGCACTTTATCATGTAGTGTGAAGTTGGCGCGTTATTAGCTGTTGATTCGAATTTCAAATAAATTTGACGTGACGTCTCCCATTAATTTTCGCATCTTGAACTAAATCAATTTTCCGCTCGGATATTCTAACTTGAACGATATAAAAGATTGAACATGACTTACCCTAGGTAGGATACGTCCCTGACATGCTTCCCAGAACTGTTTTCACAATCCCACACGCGTCACTACATTTTCATTTTTCGACACAAAAACACTCACGATCTGTAACAAACTTTTCAGTTTGATTAATTATCACATTTGCAACGCTTTTGCGCTCGATTCAACGCCGTTTATCTTAAAAAAATTGTTTTGTGTACAATTTCAAATTCAACTTGATTAGACGTTTCCCATCAATGTTGAATTTTCACGAATCATATGTTTTCAATCATATGGTTGATATTTTGTTGACAATCCGGGGGTAAGGTGTAAGAGGAGTGGGATTTTCGTGAGAGCAATTAGTGAGCCACTTGAATGTGTGGATTCTCTAGCGGCGTGAAAGGCAGGGGGATTTCAATTCGAGAGGAAGGTATGTATGTATGAAGTAAAAGTATATCACTCACGTATGGATGAATATAAGCTCATTTCGCGTCCATTACTTTATATGTCTTTGCGTCCACCCCATCAGAACAATTATAATCACTATCGCATCACCACTGCTCCGGAATACAGATTTTGTTCGCGGTGCATCTAAACTCATCTAGTTTCCATGTAACAGCCGTAGCATTCATTCGGGACAGTTTAATCAGCCCGAAATATTCCGACGGACTGTAAGCCCGTTCAGTTATGATATGTGCTGTTTTAAAAATAATCAGAACGTGTCGCAGCTGGGTGGACGGAAACACGACCAAAGCGAAAAACTGACCATACTACCATATAAAGTGCCGACACATTCGATCATGATAATGAGATACTCTAACTATCTCTAAGAGAAGACCCGATAGGGGCTGTAGTGCTACAAGCATGATGATGATTCCAATAAACCTCTTCCTTCAACTTTCTAGAGCCATTGTCGCTGGGTTATTGCTTTGCTGTTACTGACGGACTCAGCTTTTCTAAACACTAAGCGAAAATTCACTTAAAACTGCTTTCCACATATTATAAGTTTATCAATAACTAAATTTTTAACCACAAATTACATTTACTTCGTTTGTCAGTTGGTGGGGATGTTTAATGCAATAAGTATTTACGCGTATTCGCTTGTGCTTCGGGATTTAAGTTTTCATTGTGGGAAGTTTCTGGAGTGAATAAATGATGCCGTGAAAATTTCATCCTAATAAAACGATGTATCATTTTTAAGATGCTATTTGATGAAGTGTTAAAGTTGCCCGGACTTATTGTACGGCTGCTTGTCTATAAATTTAGCAAATGCATTGACGTGAAATGGGGCATGTAGGCTTTCCGTCTTCACATACTTTATGTGATGTATGATTTTCAAAAATTCTTTTTCGGCAAAACGAACATACTTGCATATTTTGTGGTTATAAAAACTATTCTCTCTTTTGGTTATGGGAACTATGCTCCATGCATTATTGCTGATGTGGAAATTGAGAATGCGGATAATTAAAGTTGATATTTAGCATGAACTGGTTATGTGTACTCAGCCCGCTACAAAAACTTGACATCGAAAGGCTCCAAAACGGCGTCTGTCGCCGAAAATTTGACGGAGACCCTCGACAACCAGCTGGCTTCCATCTTATCGGATGCATTGTTAAAGACGAGCAATGAGCTCTGGATGGAAGTGAAAGTGGCTGTCAGGACCATGACAGAACAGATGATTGGACATCAAGTCCGGCACAAGAGGAATGATTTATTTGATGATGAATGCCAGAATGCATTAGATTAAAAGAATCAGGCGTAAACAGGTAGGAAAACTAGGACGAAGAGAGAACACAATAAAAATTTCAGAAGAGTAGCGAATAAGATAATTAGGATTAAGAAAAAAAAAAATACTATGACGACCAATTGAGAGGTATAGATGTAAGTTTAGTGAGTAATAACACAAGACAAGCATACAAATTAGTGGTTAGCCTGAAACGTGGTTATCAGCCCAAAATCACGCTCTGTCGTGATGACAGCGGCAATATAATCGCTGATAAAATCAAGATTAAGGAAAGATGGGCAACATATTTCAAACACCTCCTTAATCCTCCGCACAGCTCCAGAACATCGGAGCCTATAGATGTCTGCGGAGAGCTTCCATTGGCCCCAACCACTCTGGATGAAGTTTGTTACATCATCAAAGCCCAAAAGAATAATAAAGCACCGGGCATTGATGAGATTCCAGTGGAGCTCATCAAATATGGTGGCAGTAGTGTTCATCAAGTTATTCACAAAGTCATCCAGTACATTTGGCAACAAGAACATATGCCGAAAGAGTGGAGCCAATCAATTATATTCCCTATCCACAAAAAAAGGTGACAAGCTACAGTGCGAAAATTATAGAGGCATATCACTACTTTGTACGGCGTACAAAATATATTCTAAAATCTTAGAAAATAAAATCGGATCATACGCCAATAGTATTATTGGGGAGTATCAAGGTGGTTTTAGGGCAGGTAGATCAACAACAGACCAATTATTCACGGTCAAGCAGGCACTTGAAAAATGCTGGGAGTTCAACATAGACGTACACCAAATTTTCGTTGACTTCAAGCAAGCAGACGACAGTATTAATCGTACCATACTGTACCAAATAATGCTTGTTTTTGACATCCCAGTCAAATTAGTCCGTCTTACCAAAATGACAATGACGTTGACGACCTCCCAAGTCCGCATCAATAACCAACACACTGATGCCTTTGACACAAATATCGGGCTAAGCCAGGGAGATGGGCTGGCCCCATTGCTATTCAATTTGGCTCTGGAGTACGTCATACGGAAGCTACCAGTCGATACGCGAGGTACATTACTATACAAGTCGAGCCAGGTAGTGGCCTATGGGGACGACATCAACATTCTGTCACGGTCACTACCAACTGCCAAAGAACTCTTCCTGAAACTCGACAGCGAAGAAAAACTAGTAGGGCTACAAATCAACGCAAATAAAACAAAGCTCATGACACAGTAGAGGAAAAATACCCCAAATACACAAAATATCACACTTGGCAAATACAGTATCGAAAATGTTAGCGAATTTGTATATTTAGGAGCCAAAATAACGAAAACGGGCAACGAAAGAGACGAAATACGCCGAAGAATACCGCTCGTAAATAAAATATTTTATTCAGTATTGACGATCTTGAAGACCAGGTGCATACACAGAAAATCAAAGCTCCAAGTATACAAATCTATGATAAGACCTGTGTTTTGCTATGGGTGTGAAACATGGACTCTAACCGAAGCATCCGCATATATATTGAACCCCTTTGAGCGACGGGTCCTGAGGCGAATAATCGGAGCGAAGCTAGACGGGGACCAATGGCGAATTCGATACAACCATGAGCTGTATGAAATGTTTGACGAACCGGAGGTCTCAAGGATTGTAAGACTGCGGAACCTGCTATGGGCTGGACACATGAGTCGTATGGACGAACAACGGATACCTAAGAAGGTATTCATAGGGAGAACTGACGGCCGTCGGCCAGTGGGGAAACCGAGAAAACGCTGGTCTGACTCGGTCGACGAAGACAGTTCATCG